>JACYXH010000246.1:0-27500 GCA_026745465.1 Lota lota
AGTCTAAGCAAAGGATCTATATGAAAATTATATTATAGGATCCAACAAATCCTACAAACGTTGTCAACTCGCTGAATTGCTGAAAAGGTAAATTGGCCCGTGGACGGAACATTCAATAAAGAGTGAAAATCTGAAAGTCTAAAATGTAAAATCGAAAGCAGAAACAAACACACCCGCAACCTTCAAACAACGTTAGTTCTTCTACGGGCGGCCATATTAGATCAGAGAACGGTTATAAAGCATCTGTGTCAAGCCTAACTTAGCTCAGCTTTAGCATTCGGAAACTACTTGACCCCCTCCAACCTATTTTATGGCATGCTGTGAAAATCACTACTGCCAACACTTCTATAGTCATTCAGCTCCTTAACAGCTTGTGCACACAGCCGCTTTGGGAACCAATAAATATACATGTTGTTTTTTTTTAAAGCTTGAATGCATGTATTATATTGAATGCTACAAGTCGGAAAGAAAAGCCTGCATATTGCATTGCGGAAGGGAAATCTATATGTTCCATTTTATATATACTGAATTGATGTATTAAAATGCATTAATACACATTCAAAAAAATACGTAAGGAGTCGTGTCAGCCAATAGATAACAGAAGCGAAATTCATTACTGATTTGATATATTAAGAGGCAATAAAAAAATCTATATAATAAAAAAGGTTTGTTTTATTTGTACATATATATAGATATCTATATTTTTATATATGTAGAATTCCCCCCAATTTAAATTATATATATAAATAATGAGATATATATAACCCATTTTTCCCCATTTCGATTAATTTCTGGGTTGATGTCCTATTTCTGTCCTTCTGAAGACACTATCGTTTAGGGTAAGTTTAGGGTTTTTCTAGTGAGGCTAAGCACAGACTACTGTCTGCTGAATTTAAGGCCTAACACCGGCTACATTGAGTTGTATTATTCTATTATTACATTATTATATTATATTATAATTGTTGGCCTTGAGGAGTACATTTTCCTTTTGCTCCAGCTTGCTTGGATTTCCATCACATGCATTCAAGTTACTTCATTCTTTGTTATATAATAACAAATAATAGGGCAATTTTTCTTTGCAACACACCTGCACGGCGGGGGTTAATATAAGGGGAATCAATTCAGGAATCCTAATAAAAAGACAATACAAAGCTCAGGTTAAATTGGAATCTCTGACATAGAACTGGAGTGTGCATGTTTCCTGCCCTTACATTATGGCTGACGATAAAGACTTTATCAAATTATATCCTCCTTACTCTGAACAGGCGGGAATTAATATACTTTATATACTGCTCTGTATAGACGCTTTGAGAAGCATGCTTATTTTCTACTTTTAATCAGCAATTTGTGTGTGTGTGTGTGTCTGTGTGTATTGTATCATCAATATAAACTTTTAGTACTACAGAGTAGAACATAGAAATTCCTACACTACTCCCTACACACACACACACACACACACACACACACACACACACACAAAGCAAAGCAAAACAAACAAACGCTCCGAAGCCAAATAAACACATACCTACAGTCTTGCACATACTGAATTAATCAGCCCGTAGACAAATAGCTGAATAAATACTGGATACCAGGATCAATATCGTACACTCAATTCATTTGAGTTCACAGAGATGTCAAATCCTGCATAGTTTCATAGCACACTGATTAAACTGGCACCACATTAATTCAGCAAATCAATAAAACCAATCTTTCAAATAAATCAAGTCCCATGCAAAGCCTGAGCCAATTGGAGAGCAGAAACACATTACCATTCCCTTGTTCCGAGTGCGTATCTATGGCGGGCAGTGAGCATGCAGGGCCATGCTGTGCATTTCCCCAAACGCAGGAATGAAAATGATTAATCAGAGAAACAATGGTCAGGGTGCCTGGCTAATTCTATAATGATCCAAGTCTCTATTAAACCGTGAGGGGAGTGCTGCTAGTAGATGGCATGCCAATGTGGAGGCCTGTACAAGTGCCTGCAGCAACGTGTGTGCGCCTGTGGGTGGGTGGATGTGTGCATGTGTAGATTGTATGTCAATGTGTGTTAATGGCGTGTGTGTGGGTGTGTGTTTGTACAGTACATGTGTAAATGTTTGCGTGTGTGTGTGTGTGTGTCTATGTGTGTGTGTGTGTGTGTGTGCGCGCATGTGCGTGCGTGCGCATGTGTAAATGTGAGAGTATGTATTTGTGTGCGTGGGGGTGGAGTTGCCTCACCACAGCAGTGCCGTTGGCCGGCTGCGCTCTGGCCGGGGGGGTCCGTGGTCAGATGATGTATGTATTGTGGTCCCTGTCCATTAGGTTATAACATCAGACCCAGAGAGCAATAGCAGTGTGATCGCCGTGGTTATCGGATTACTTATTAGTATTAACAGCCTGCGAGATGGGGCCGCGTGTTGCTCCATCACGCGTAAAACCTCCACGATCCATCACGCTTTGTCACCCAGCTTCTCGTGTTGATCTCAACAACACTCTCACACCCACACACAGACACACACACACCACACCGACGGCTAGCTAGGTTAGCCGTCACTACTCCATTGTCCACTTGCTCACTTGGTTGCGATGCTGTTTTCGATGGTTCCGTGTGAATGACGGTTCCTTTATAAACATTGTGGAATTCAAACTAAAAGACCATTCTCCAAAAGCCTTCAGCGGCATCACTATCCAGCACTACGACAGTACAATGCTACCTCCTACCTCGTAATACTGCCTCTACCTTCCAGTGCAGCGTAAGTAATCATTTTCTCTCTGGTGTAAATAACAGTGGCCTGTGTGCGGTTCATGCACTGTTGAGCTAATATTCCGTGCGTGGTCATGGCGGCGGACGGGCGGGCGTGCGTGCGTGAATGCGTGCGTGCGTACACACAGCGTTGGTGAACCTGAAGATGGTAAGTCATATTTTCCTCTGGTTTGTGTTCATGTGCACAGCTAAGCAGAGGGCGAGCGGATTGGAGAGAGCTGAGGCACAGGGGCAGTCTCAGGTGAGACATCCGTAGTCCCAACATAATTATAATCCTTAATTAATCCACTCCGGATGCTCTCTCTCTCTCTCTCTCTCATGATCTCTCATGATCTCTGATCTCTCTCTCTCTCTCTCTCTCTCTCTCTCTCTCTCTCTCTCTCTCTCTCTCTCTCTCTCTCTCTCTCTCTCTCTCTCTCTCTCTCTCTCTCTCTCTCTCTCTCTCTCTCTCTCTCTCTCTCTCTCTCTCTCTCTCGGTTTCTCTCATTTGCAATTTGTGCTCTAGGCGTTTCCATCATGTAGGCCCCCCCCCCCCCCCCTCCCCCCACCCCCTCCTGTCTCATATGGCATATAGCGTACTCTATGTATTATGCTCTGGGTGTTCTTTGCTGTTGTGTATGATATACGTGCCCTTTCCCAACCTCGCCAGGAGCTTCCATCCCCCCACTCCCTCCCCCCTTCCTCCCTCTCTCCCTCTCTCCTGTTGCTCTGGGTGTTTTTGCTGTTGTTTATGAATATACGTGCCCTTTCCCACCTCGCCAGGAGTTCCATCCCCCCACTCCCTCCCTCCCTTCCTCCCTCTCTCCCCCTCTCTCCTGTTCTCTTGCAGGAACACAAACAGCTGCCTCTGGTCCTGGTGTTGTATTTTTTTCCTTGGTGGTGCCTTTTCTCACAGCTTTGAGACCTGAAGCACACACACACACACACACACACACACAGACACAGGCACATACACACACACACGCGCGCGTGCGCACGCACGCATACACACACACATGCAAACACACACACACACACACACACACACACACACACACACACAGGACTACACAAACAAACACTATGCGCACAAAGGCGCCACGGCTCCGACGCCACGTACTCCAAAGGGAACCTTGCTGTCACAAATAGCAGGTCTCCTCGTGCACGGCGAGACCTGCTCCTCGCTGCTCCTCGTGGAATGACTCAGGTGGCTCTCCTGCGCACCACGCCGCTCGTAAGAGGGGGCACGGGCTAGTGTCATAGACACACACACACACACACACACACACACACACATACAAGCACACATACAGATACACACACAAGCACACACACACACACTCACACATCCAACAAATGGAAACATCACACATACACAAACGCACCAGACACCCAGACACACACACACACTCACATACAAGCACACATACAGACACACACACGCACACACACACAAACACACACACGCACACACACACACTCACTCACACACCCAACAAATGGAAACATCACACACACAAACGCACCAGACACCCAGACACACACACACATATAAAGTTCCCAGACGAACCACAGGCTAGACCTAATTCTCATGCCAGACCAGGTGCATTGATCATTGCGATGACATTGAGAACACCCCCCCCCCCCCCCCCTTCCCTTCAGGCATCGGCCCCAGCATGTGAATGAATCCCCAGCAGGAAGCCAGCACGTCGGAAGGCGGCCTTGTCACCGAGAGAGCCTGTGGAGTCCAGTGGCCTGGCGATAAGGTGTCTTCACACGGCTCTAAGCTGCCAGTAATGAGGACAGGAGGTGTCAGTATTGACTCAGGCAGAGTGAGACGCAGGTGCGGGGGTTGTGGCTGGCGGGTTGGCAGTGTGGTGATGGGGGAGGGGGGGGGCAGCAAACTGCTCCTGTCGCGGGTCTCCATGCGTCGCCATGCCGACAATCTGACCGAGCCAATTAGAGCCAAGTTACTCCGATGTCGGCTACTCCGAGAAACTCCCACTGGCAGCCTATCAGAAGATGCATAAGGACTGATTGATGTGGCTATTAGGTCAACTGATGCCCGTTTCCTTTCATCCGCCCGCACCTCCTTTCTCAGATGGACAGGTTGACCGGCGAGAGCTGTCCCAATTAGCCCAGGAAGAGAGGGTGAATACATCCACGTAATGGCTCTCCAGTCCGTCTTTCTGTGTGTGTGTCTCCATGACTGAGGCTCCGTCTTGCCCCTCGTCTGCTACGCTTGGCTGCTGATCAGATTTAAAAATAAGAAAAATGGCCGCGTATTTTACTACGACACTAATCCTTTTGTCTGAGGCTAAGTTGTAATATCCCCATCGAATGTAATGTGTGTGTGTGTGTGTGTGTGTGAGTGCTTGCGTACGTACGTACGTACGTACGTGCGTGCGTGCATGCATGCGCGTCTGTATGTGTTTCTGTGTGCATGCTTGTGTATAACAAGCATTGCTCTTTTAATTACACTAGCCTCTCTACTTTACTTCCACTAATAGATACAAAGTAGGCCAGCCAAAAAAAAAGAAAAGAAGACGACTATTTCAAATGCCACTTGTTAACTCTCACCACCCGGCGCCAAGGGCAGGTTCCCATTGATTTGTGTACCAACGTTAGCCGTCTCGAGTGCTTTCATTGCGCGGTACCATTTTAGCACATCCTCCACGACAACGCGGGGTTAGACCGCTTACACACACACACACACACACACACACACACACACACACACACACACACACACACACACACACACACACACACACACACACACACACACACACACACACACACACACACACACACACACACACACACAGACAAGCAAGGAAATGAGGGCTGACAAAAAACGGGGTGGTCTGATAACAGTGTGGGCCTGTAGTATGAATAGGAAAATCAGGCAGGCTGAATGAGCAATCAGAGCTGGCGGCTACTGGCTATGGGTGACAATGGGGGAGCATATTAGCTCGTGGCAATAACACTGGCTGACTCTCCAAACAACGTTTCAGTGTCGTCGTCCCCCCCCCCCCCCCCCCCCCCTCGCTAATCTGGTCAAAGGCGAATGAATCGACGGCGGAGGAGTTGACGGTGCCATTGATTCAGCAACCGTTTAGTCATTTCACCGCTGGGAACAGGTCGTCTGGTGGTCAATAGGCACGGCCCGAATCAACCGGATTCCCCCCGCGATGTGTTGCGACACTGGGCCTGTGTCCGGCGATTGTGGCACACACACACACTATTTACGAAAAAAAAAGAAAAAGGAATGTACTCATTGATTTTTGTTCTCCGCGCTCTGTTTGCGCTGTTCATTTTCTAGAGTAATGGCGCCTTGCGTTCGCTATGCGTGAATGCCGACGTGTTTGATTGAGATGGGCGCGCCTTCGGAGGGGTCGGGGTCGGGGTATTACTGAAAGACTGCCAAGTCCAAGCCCTCAAGCCAACCACCCACCTCCTTTTGCTCCTCCAGGAGGAGCAGCAGTGTTTCTTTTTTTCAACAGCAGCAATCAGTGGTAGCGCTGGAGCAACTTGGATGCAGACAAAGAGCACAGAGAGCCCAGAGCATTGCAGTTACAGGGTACTGCATTCATGGACACGTTGAATGGGGCTTCGCCACAACACAAAGACTGACTGTACCCCCGGCTCCCGGAGAGGACGTCCAACGACCATCGCCTTTGTCTTTGTCTTTTTTATCTCTCTTTTTTTAATTCTATATTTCTCCCAATGTTCTTACCCTCAATGAATGTGTTTGTCTATCTATCGCGCTCTCTCTCTCTCTCTCGCTCTCTCATTCTCTCTATCCATATCCATCCAATCAATTACTCTCTGTCCCTGCTCCCGCCATGCAAAGTACTGGAGAAAAAAAGGGGGGAAATGGCAAACCTATTACAAATGTTCTTCTTTTTTTTTTAAATAGGGCATGTTGGTGCACAATAATTACCCCAACAGCAGCTGTTCAAACCAACTTTATCAGTGTTTTCCCCCGACCCAGTGGACAGATAACATGGAAATATAAACCCTTGCCAATCAACTTCACCTCGACACACATTAACTGTCAATTCAGACACAATGACCCGCCCCCGGCTGACCGGAAGCAGCCAATCAGGGCGCTGCTGACGTCCATAGTGCGTTGCTACCAACTGGAAGACAAACTTATAGGGTGGAAGGGGAGGGGGAGAGTGGGGAGAGAGGGAGAGGCGCCAAAGAAAAGGTTGGCCTTACTGGTAGTTTCTAGGTCATACCTAAAAAAAAAAGTGATTCTGATATAATTCCACCCCATTAAAACGGTAATACCACTTTGTGTCGCTTAAGTACTTTCGTAAATGGACTGTCTATTCTAGAGTTGTGCAGTAGAATAATCTAAGGATAAGGACCAATATGCCACAGTATCAAATGGTGGACAAGTTGAAGTCAGTATAAGAGCAGGGAGGCTAGTTAATAGTTGCTTCATTTGGATAATGGACTCCATTTTAGGAGATTTGCAAGAACAGTTCCATTGTTATAAGATTGCAGTTCTTAGCAAGAACGTGATATTGTGTTGCCAGTTGCTATTCAAGTGAAAGTCTTTAATGGTAGCTTGTAGTACACCAAAATTTGACACTTTGATGGACAGTGGGAAGGTCAGACATTTACAACTTAGAACGCTTAGACCTTGCAAAAAGATTGATTTCCATTGATGCAAATAGCAATTAATCAGAAATACTACAAAGAAAATCAACATGGATGGTGGACATAATTATCAATGCTATGACAAGCGATCAAGAGTAACGCAGAACGATCGACTGGCCTAGTCACCCTTGTGGCTGAGAGAATTGTGCAACACTGTTTAAAAGGATTGCTCAAAAGGTATTCTGTCAACAAAAACGAAAACAGAAAAATTTAAGAATAATGGGGAAATAAATACATTTGCCATTAGGTTTTAAATTCTAGCATTAGAAAAATGTATCCTTGCATAACACCAGACACTCTTACCAATCTACAGACCATATATACTGTATATATTTATTTATTTATTTATATACATAAATATCACACAAGCACAGAGGCCTGCTTTAATATGTGAGGAAATATTAAAACAATAACATACGAAATACTTTTGCAGTGGTTTTCATACACATCTTGTCAATATTTAACAGTGTATAGCATTAACATTTATGAAAAATGTCCCCATGTATTTCGAGATGCTATGTAGAAAGCACTACAATTTGATATCATAACAACACAAACTATGTGTTGCGTTTCATACATTTTATTATATTCCGCTTGCACTGGGCTTCTTTGTCTCTGTTTGAATGACAAAGTCACAATAGAATGTAAAAATATTTATCCAAGATTAGCAAATATCACCTCACCCATGCCAAAACATAGCAATTACATATAGAATGGTATTACGGTAAGACAATATATTTGACCACATCTCATGCGCACCTTTGAATCACTTTTCAAAATCTCAAGGGCAAATTAGAAACGTAGATTTTTTTGTTACTCAGTAATGGTGTGGAGAAACATCCTAGGTCATATTCTGAAATTCGCATCACGACCATATCTCTCTACTTATTATGTATTAATACATATATTTAGTCAGACCTGTGAAACACCTACAGGGGTTGTACCCAATTTAAACATTGAGCAGAGAAGAGAAAGAGGGCGAAAATCGAAAATGAAATACAAAGATAGGGTACATCAAGTAGATGAAAAGGTTATATTATTCTTTATCGCAAATTGAAATTGTTTGCGTGTGTGTTGACATGTTTGTGTGCACATTTTTGCTTGAGTGTTTGTGTGTGTTTGTATGTGTGTTTGTGTGTGTGTGTGTATGTGTGTGTGTGTTTGTGTAAAAATGCATGTGTGTGTTTTATTGCATGTGTTCTCTGTGTATCTCTGTCCAAATGCACGTACATGTACATTGCTCATATGGAGGCACATTTAAAACATGAATCAAAGGTCAACTATTTATCTTTATAGTTGTTATAAACAACCCATTATACTGTATATCATAATCCATATCAACGTATTGGATTCTATATAGCCACCTCGCATAGTGACATGACAATGAGAAGCAATGCAGTTCTCATAAGTGACACATTAACAGTGTGAGACTTATGAGTACTATCATTACCGCCATCATTAATACCAGCAGCACCCATTGAAAGCCCCATTTCTCTCTGACGGGTGATGTGACACACAAGACGGAGGGATGTAAATCACTCTGTCTTCACGGCAGTTTGCTAGAAAACCAAATCAAAAACGCCCTGAAATCACGGTCAAGACAGTTGCAATGGTTCACCTCCTCGAAAATCTGACATTTCCATTCTGATTTCTCGGGAAAGAAGGGTATTCAGTTGAGTATAAAATCAACTAGAATAAAATCAACTAACAAGTAACACAAGCATCCACATTTTGTTGACAGTGAGCTCAAAAAACTAGAAACTGCATGTGTGCTGTATGTATAATTAGGTGGATTCTTGGTTTTACTTGCTCATTTATGAGAGGTCAAACGTAGGCTGCGTTTTGAACTATGCTTTAAACATGGTACGGTTCATATTCAGAATGCTCTACTCATGTGGGGAGACGCGGATGAATGCCAGTGAGAAGCAGACACATCAATGTGGGCTGTCTAAAAACCACAGACTCTTTCTCTCACCAACTCAGTTTTCTTTCTCTACCACACGCTTGTTGTGCGGTTGGATAACCAAAGGCACTAAAAGTAGAATGTATCAAAAGGAACGCATATTATGACAGAATGTCACTCAATTATTCATATATAGCCTACTGTTGGCTATTTTAACTTGTTTTGTCCCCAGCCAACGTCAATTCTTCGCCAAAGAGCTACAAATGTTGCTTTATGATCTGCGTGTTGGGCACAGGCCTACAAGCAAAAAATATGATGAAACACAAAATAGGCTATGTTTAAACAGTGAGTTTGTTATTATTGTTACTGTCATACATCCATGGATGTCAGTTATATCAGGTTGTAGACCATAATTCACTTACTAACCCAATTAACAAAACATACTGAAAATAAACGAGTTAAATAAAATACGCACAAAATTTAGGCAATAATTGTTGTGGCATGAACAATATCTCTAGGCTGTGTATAAAACAAACACTACAGCATTAGACAAATCGCCTTTCTCGCCTCTCCACCCTTCCTAGACCGTGTGTGTGTGTGTGTGTGTGTGTGTGTGTGTGTGTGTGTGTGTGTGTGTGTGTGTGTGTGTGTGTGTGTGTGTGTGTGTGTGTGTGTGTGTGTGTGCGCGTGTGCGTGTGTGTGCCCCAGCTTGGTTGAAAATATTACACGGCATCATTGTCGCACTTAAGAGTAACTATTCCATATTAAATAACACTTGTGCTTCTTACCTTAATTCGTCCAATCTCCTTTCTTCTCTACTTAGTAGGCCAATGTATCATTCATAGATCATCATTCTCTCTTCCCTCATCACTTGTCTCATTCTTTCCCTCGGGTTATCGCTCGTTTTCTCCTCTTCTTGCCTCGTCTTCGTGCGGATGCATACGAATTAAAAATTAATAACCTGCTATCTGGAAGATAAACCCACGAACCACGTGAGAAACGTGAGAGAGAGAGGGAGCAAAAAAAAATCCTCGGGATTTAAAAAATATATAATATTGCTAAAGGCAAAATCCTCTCGGAAACATATCTACTCGGGAAAACGTGCCCGCACCGGTATTAAAATGAATAACAGCGACTGCAGCATACCTTAGAATAAAAGAATGAACGTCACAGCAAAACGTAGGACTAGGCTATATGGTGGAATGCAGAGCTTCACGCAATTGTCAATTCTGTAGGCTACTTGACATCGTGTTGCCCGTACAGTAAGTGCGTCGCTGGTTGCTGGATGGTGTGCAAATGTTGAATCTTCAATAGCTGCTACACAGCCACCACGGCGTACAGGCTGTCAGAGGACGTTTCTTCCTCTTCTTCTCCAAACCGTACCGATTTTTCCTGCAGTCTACCGGCAAAATGAATACTCAAGCGAGCATACAAGCATTTGGGCATGCGGATCACATATTAGTACTAAGTAGCGATTCTCCATCTGCAGTTCTCCCGTGCGTCCGTGGAGTGGATCACACACAGTTCGCTTTCGACTCCGTCAGCAGACATGTCGAATGTTTCTCCGCTGCGCACTCTCATCAGGACCGTTCCGAGGACGCATTGTTTTCTTTTTTTTCTTTTTTTTTCAACTAACAGCGTGTTGTTGCTGTCCTTCGACAGCTCCCGCCGTAACCTATAAGCTAAAAACTGCAGAATGTTTGCCCAGTAATTATCACGTATGACTGTAAAATAAAAAATAAATAAAACGTTTCCACTGACCCACTGAGATGCCTAACCCTTTAGGTGAGGAAGCAAGCACACTCGTTTGGTTTTAGATGAGTTCCATAGCCTTCACGGCGTGCCCTTTAAAGGGACACCTAACAGGAAGGGGAAATAAACTGTCAATGCGCGTGATGTCCATGCCATATCCGTATCAATTACCCAATACCATATCATTGAATTTATGTTTTTATGAATTCTCAAAAAGACAGAATATGTGTAGGATAGCATAATATTTCGCATGTTGCAATAAGTAAGAAGTTCTGATTAAATTAGACCCACAGCCTTAATGACAGTAGGATTATATTTTGAGTTTAAATGTTCAAACATAATTAGAACATAGTTAAAATGAGTTTGAGTGAATTGGTGTAGCCCAATTACTTTAAATAAATTATTTCCAGAGAAATAATTTCAAGGATGTGTGTGTGTGTATGTGTGTGTATGTGTGTATGTGTGTATGTGTGTTGTGTGTGTGTGTGTGTGTGTGTGTGTGTGTGTGCGTGTGTGTGTATGTGTGTGTGTGTGTGTGTGTGTGTGTGTGTGTGTGTGTGTGTGTGTGTGTGTGTGTGTGTGTGTGTGTGCGGGCGCATGCTCATGTGGAGATTGAATGTGTCCCTTTTTTAGTTTGGAAATTCCAAAGGAAGACAAAATGCTACTAAAAGCTAGTGTACCCTTTCAGTGTGGAGTTCAAACAGCTACAAATCCTATTTCTAGCACTTGGTATTGTAGAACCTCTGGGCTATTTGTCATTGACTGATTAAAAGGGGGAATGTGACTTGTTTACGGTATAAATGTGTGTATTCATCTGTGTATTCATCTGTTAACTCTGCTGTTGCGCTGCGCGGGCTGGTTTTACAGACAAAACCATCACACCCTTTCACTGACGCCAGTATAGACACATCCATTTACTGGTGGCTAAATGCTTTTCACCCAAAACTGTCCAATACTGTGAACAGAAAATCCCAATGAAAGCCTGAAAGCTTGAAAAGCCTGAAAGTGTGAGTGTTTACATTAATTCTTAATTTTGTAAGATTACATAATCTTATGTGATCAAT
The DNA here is from genome assembly GCA_026745465.1 of Lota lota. Lineage (NCBI taxonomy): Eukaryota > Metazoa > Chordata > Actinopteri > Gadiformes > Lotidae > Lota > Lota lota. The sequence goes on from JACYXH010000246.1 coordinate 12,116, forward strand.
AGTTTCAATAATAATCTCCAATCTCCAGGTCTGTTCGTGGTACTTTACTGATAAATCGGAGTATATACTTAGATATAATTATTATAGGAAAATACAGCATAAGCTCACCTGCTGATTGGGATTGTGATTGTAGTGTTTTTAATCACGTAAGTGTTATTTATTATCTATCACTTCCGTGCTTTGCCAGTTAAAAACATTGAACTTCCTTGCAACACACAGCAATTAACAATTAATCTGCCTAGTACCAGGAGAACGTTTCTGGGTCCATTGTTGTACAAAGTATTGGGTTCCAGTGAAAGGGCCTCAGATTCCTTCCACTATCTGCCCCCGCTGTGGAGTGGGCTGAGTTAAACTGCTCACAGTTTCACTTCAATTTACCTTCATGGGGCTGTGGGACTAATTGGGCCAATAAGCTTAAACATAGTTTGCTGAATATTACTGCGATTTGAATTTCACATCAGGATATCTTTTTTTTTTTACTTCATTTCATTCAAGATCAGAAACAATTATGTAACGTCAAAGCACATCAGCTACCCTGTGGGAATATATACTACACTATGCAACCCTCTCTCTCTCTCTCTCGCTCTCTAGCTCTCTCTCTCTCTCTCTCTCTCTCTCTCTCTCTCTCTCGCTCTCTCTCGCTCTCTCTCTCTCTCTCTCTCTCTCTCTCTCTCTCTCTCTCTCTCGCTCTCTCTCTCTCTCTGTCAAGACCCACAGAGTCAAGTCATGCTCAGAGCAGGCTGATCCTCCAATACTTCAGTCTCTTAGCAACTACAATAGTGGCGGATGATTAGCTGCTGATTGGCCTACGATGCGGTGCATGTATTGTCAGATTGGAGGAAAAACACACCCAGTTTGACTCTCAATGTGATATCACTCCCAGCATCTCAATTGCCCATAAAAAAAACTGCATATCAAGGAAATCTCCTTCTTTCCTTAGGATGGGAAAAACATATACAAATGTGTTGGTGTTGCTGTTTTGTGTTATTTGTTGGGGGGGATTGAGGTCTCACAACATATAATTCTAATAAGCTTTTGTTATTGAACTACTCCTAATCTTCTCAGTGTGTTGATGGCTTTAACATCCTTCATTCTGGTCGTGTGTACAGGATCTTTGTAAAAATCAGGATAACATTTTTCTGTTATTGGATTTGCATTGGTTTGAACTAGTTAAAAACAAGCTATTTGTGTTGTCACAGTCTGATACTTTACATTGCTATATGTTACATGACATTACATTTATTTAGCTGACACTTTTGTCCAAAGCGACTTACAATAAGTGCATTCAACCATGAAGATACAACCATAAAAGTGCAAGAATCCTGCAAGTATATAAACTTAATCGAAAAAGCGAATTGCTTAAAGTGCTAGATTATTATATATATATATATATATATATATATATATATATATATATATATTATGTGTTATATTATAACACATTATAATATAATATAACGAAACATTTTGAGGGGCCAAGATGCAGTCTGCACAGAAGAGTTTTCAGTCTGCTACGGAAGATTTGCAGGGTTCAGCTGTCCTGATCTCAGTGGGGAGCTCGTTCCACCATTGTGGAACCAGGACAGCAAACAATTGAGATTTTGTTGAGCGGCAGCTGGGGCCCCCCTCACAGTGCGGGAGTAGAAAGCCGTTTGGCGGTCGCAGAGCGTAGTGGACGGGCTGAGGTGTATGGTTTGACCGTGTCCTGGATGTAGGATGGACCCAGGACATTCGCAGCACGGGAGGCAAGTATCAGTGACTTGAATCGGATGTGAGCAGCCACCGGTAGCCAGTGCAGGGTGTGGAGGAGTGGGGTAGTTTGGGAGAACCTGGGTATTTTGAAGACCAGCCGGGCTGCTGCATTCTGGATGGGCTGCAGAGGACTAAGGGCACATGCAGGCAGACCAGCCAGAACAGAGTTGCAGTGGTCTAGACGCGAGAAGATAAGGGCCTGGACAAACACCTGCATGGCCTTCAAGGTGAGGAACGGCTGCATCTTCCAGATGTTGTAAAGCATGACTCTGCATCAGCGGATAAACTTTAGGAAATTTGAGAAAAGGAAAGATATACATTATATAAATGAATTGTTTCTAACTTTATAGTTGGATGCACGCTACAACGACAAAATACCCTATCAAGTTTAATGTTTATTTTATTGCCAAATAGGCTTTTGGCAATGGTATTTCACCATATTTTATCCTTATTACCATAATCATTTTCTATAAATTCAAGCTCATGTTGAATCATATTTTATTCCTTTTCTGCAACTAATGTGTATGTATTAACTTTGCTTTATTTATCTGATCTTTGTCTCATAAGTACGTTTGCGTCAAAGATCAATTATATTTATAGATTGTGTTTTTTTGTGTGAAATAAAAAAGAACAATCTAGTGATTGACAGAGAAACTACAATCGCTACAATGAACATGGTCTGCCATGCTGCTCCAAGATTTGACATTTTGATGCAGTTTCAACTGTGAATTTGTCACAATTTGTGATAATGACTTAAGCCTCAAAATGGTATTTCAAATGTAATGTTTCTAACAATTCAACCTCAATACTGTTGTACTTGGTCACTCTCGTGTCCAGAGACCCACCAACACAACAGTAATTATTCTTTTTTTTAGTTTTTCTTGGCACCGTGTTAAACAGTTAAAATGATGAACAACAGAAATCCGTCATGCACATCTAATTATGTTATTAAGGATTATCAAGGTATGCATTAAGCTTCAGTAAAGGGTGTCAAAGCCGATTAAACAGGTGGAGTATTCTTCCCCCCATAGCTAGCGAGACAAGTTGGTGACCAATTACTGTACACTCACAGGCCAGTGACCAATTACCGTCCACTCACATTACGGTGCAGTTGAATGAAGCCACGGCATTACGGACTAAATGTAAGGAAGCACAAACTACACACGGAGCTGGTATTCAGACCACACCCCTACAATCCTGAGTCCTTCCAAGACTGAGTTTATAAGATGACTTTGAGATGCATATTATTATTATAGTTTTTGACATTTTCCTGACAAGATATTCGGTAGGTGTGTATTGGACAAATCCCTCAGTGATATAATTATTTTAGATCCTGTTGTCCATCACTTTAAGGTAAACTGGTATTGGTTTAGATATGCAAACAGGGGTGCTAGAGAGAGAGGGGGGGGGGGGGGGGGGGGGCGGTTGTCTGAAGCAGTGAAGGGAGTGAGCAGTGAGTAAGAGTTTTAAAGTTCAGCAAAGCTACACAGGCTTCAGGGTTTGGTGCCCCCAAGAGTGTCTGTGTAACACCTCAGCTTTTATGAAGCAACCTCGTTGCTTCTCGCTGACCCCCATTTCTCATGCCCACCCCCCCCCCCCCCCCCCCCCCCCCCCCCCCTTCGCTCGCCGGATGGATGCTTGCAGAAAATGCAGTATTTCACCATTTCAGACCATAAATGCACCCGAAAACACCCAGCCAGCTCTCTCTTACACTCTCTGCATCTCTCTCTCCATCTCTCTTTCTTTTTCCCTGTACTCTCCCTTCTCTATATATATAGCTATCCATCCATAAATCCATTCATCTATCTACCTTTCTATCTACTTCAATCTTATAATCTCTCTCTCTCTCTCTCGCTGACTGACTGTGCCTCTCTTTCGCTTTTGCAATATGAAATAGTCCATTATCTGCTCTCAGGGCTAATTGGTGTATTAACGCCATGCTGGGGGTGACAGGGAGGGAGGGAGAGAGAGAGAGAGAGAGAGAGAGAGAGAGAGAGAGAGAGAGAGAAGAGAGTGAGAGACAGAGAGAGAGAGAGAGAGAGAGAGAGATAATGAATGAATATGGATGTAGAGAAGTAGAGATAGACAGAGGGAGGGACAGAGTCTCCGGGGGAGGTAAATCCAGAGTGATTCAGAGAGAGTGAAACAGAGAGAGTGAAACAGAGAGAGTGAAACAGCGAGAGAGAGAGAGAGAGAGAGAGAGAGAGAGAGAGAGAGAGAGAGAGAGAGAGAGAACCAAGGGGCCAAGGTAAATCTTTTCAGCTACACAAGTGGTTGCAAGAGAGCAGAATGGCAAAATGACGAACCAGAGATACAAAAAGGGAGAGACAGAGAGAAAGAGAAAGAGAGAAAGAGAGAGACAGACAGAGAGAGGGAGAACAAGAGAGAGAGAGACAGAGAGAGAGAGCAAAAGAGACAGAGAAAAAAAACCATGCTGTAATGGCTTGGTGTTTTTTTTCACTTCTTCTCTGTATCTCTTTCGTTCCTGCTCACCCCCATCACCACATTCCATCCAATTATCCACTCACCCTGGCGCCAGAGGAAGGCATATGGAAATGCGAATTGAAGAGTTAGATTTTTCTCTTTTTTTTGGGCAGAACTATGGAAGGTAAGCAGCTCTTGAGGTTGAGAGTAGGAGGAAGAAACTTAAAATGAGGAACCTGCTATTCTACTCACTGTGTGTGTGTGTGTGTGTGTGTGTGTGTGTGTGTGTGTTTGCGCATGAGTGTATGTGTGTGTTTGTTGTCGCGCCATCAGACACAAATATAAAAACCACCCACCAGTGTGTGAGTAAGTAAGTGAATAAGTAGACATAGCTTTAATAACGCAGACACGCAGACAGGCAAACCGCCACGATGAGGGCAACATTAGCGCTTTGCAGGCTCAGGCATCTGTTAGAGTACCACGCAGAAAGAAAAACAACGTTTACTGCACTGATTTGAATTTACCTTTCATTTGTCTGATCAATTGTAATTGAAACACACACACAAACACACATACACACACACAAACACACACAGTGACGATGTGGCTCACCAGAGGATCCCACCCTCACTTCTTCATCAACTATTTGTGACTTATTCTAAGTCTCTTGAATTATTCTCATGTCAAGTTTGCAAATATGGAAGGCTTGTAATTCAAGTCTACAATGAGTACATGAAAACTCATTGTTGTTTTAGAACAAGAAGTTGAAAATGTATTTTGTGTTACATTCCAAATGTTCCATATGTCCACAGAACAGTGATAAATCAACAACAGCATCAGAAATATATATTTCTTTTGACACTCCTTAAATGACTCATTAAAGTTAGAGTACGTGAACCACAGGTGACCTCTCCGTAAGGGCCACTTGGTGACTCCAAAATGACCAACCTCTTCACACGTCCAAAATAGCCTCCAACAATAATGACTGGACACATGCACTGTATTTATCGTTTAGGGGGTTTCTACATCTCTGGGATCCTTACAACCAGCCCTTAATGCTGTATGATATTGTTGGAGATCAATTTCGACCAATAAATGAATGTCCACAATGACCTATTTTTGTATTTATGACCACATGCTCTATCTGAAGCTAAGTAGTTATCAGGGACCTCAACATACAGCTTTCATATGAGACCTGAGTCTTAGAGATGTGATCACAAACAGGAAAGTTGCTTGGTCATTCATAACTTTCTAATCCTCACAGACCCAACAGTGGGTCTGTGGGTTCTGACAGCTAATCAATATAGTGCTATTGATGGATGGAAATAGACAGACATGTGCGGGTTTCTGAGGCGCTTGTTAGACTATGGGGATGGTTGCGGAAACGAGGTGGGGGAATAGTAAAATAATTGTATAATAACAGAGATTGTTAACTGATCGATGCATTGTATTACTCTGAGGTATATACATATATTGCATTGTGCTGTAATAGAAGTGGTTTTGTTTTCTTTAGGATTTAACTTATATAGTTGGTAGGGTCAAGGGGAGGGGCTACTAATTAGATAGGCTTTAAGTAGCCACCTTGTCTGACACACGGGGCAGTGCAGGGTTGATGAAGCTACCTGGATGGTAGGCTTATGCTTGTGTTCAGCCACAGAATTATTATGGAAATAGATTTCTTGTTTTCAGTTTTCAGTGCAGTGTTTTGTCTGTCTGTCTAAAATAAATTGGAATCATTAAAGGCCCGATCCAACGGATACCATTTTTTGATCGTCTTTTGTGAGTCGTCTGCATAAAACCGGAGGTTGGGGCGGAACGTGGCTTTTCAAAAAGTGGGAGGGTTTGTCGTACCTTGATATTTGAATCAGTCAAAAAACTAAAGCTAGCTGTCAATCACCGCACTGTGAGTTACAGTTGACAATAGAGCAATGTTATTGGACTAAATACTTGTCAGTTTTACCCCAGTGCAAGCCTGTGTCATCACTACATAATACAGCCCTGTACTAGAAGTACAGGGCTGTCCACATTTTGTCCACATTTTTGTGGACAAATATATTAAAATACTTACTTTGAATAATTGTATACATTTTTTCAGTGTATAATATCAAGGTATGGAATTATTTAAACTATAGGTAACCCACTTTGAACCTAAGAGAGCTAATATTCCATTTTGCGGGAACTTCTAACACCTTCGGTGAGCTCTCATTGACCTGGCCTGGTTATGCTATTGCACACACACACACACACACACACACACACACACACACGCGCACACACATTATCCTCACACATATGATCTACACACATATACCTACAGGTACCTTAGACAGATTTAATATCATGCGTGCATACTGTTATGGTGACCTGCTGAGAAGCACTTCCTCTGAGCAGGCGGGGTCCCTTCAGAGATGGTCCCGGCTGAGAAGCCCCCTGGGGTGGGTATGCAGGCTTTGCTGACGAAGCGCAGAGCGTACCCCATCAAAAGGTGCTGATCCTCTCCAATGCACCGGGACATGCATGTGCAGGCTGATTATTCAGTACAACGGACCGTCTTCGTGCTCTGAGGCAAAGTGGAGATGCACATGTGTACGTTTGTGTGTTTACTGCACGTGTGTGTGTGTGTGTGTGTGTGTGTGTGTGTGTGTGTGTGTGGGAGGGGGGTGTGTGCATTGAACTGTTTTGTTAATTATCATTAAGATCTGCCTTTTTCCTGTGTTCACCGCCTTTCCCTCTACTCATATTTCGCCCCCGCGTGCTGATCAAGCGAACGCCTCAACTGTGCTCCATTATTTTCAATTATCTCCCCGCCTTCATGTGTATCAAACCCCCTTAGTTCAGCTGTGAACAGAAATTACTTGTTGATTGACAGCAAGGGCCAATTAGAGGCAAGAGGAAAACTAAAGCCCTTATGGTAATTATTGCTGATTGGTGTCACACTCTGACATTTGACAGGTCGCATTGAAACATATTGATAAATGTCCCTGGCCTCGTCTTTGCTCGTCTTGCCAACAACAATAAGGTGTATATTTAAAACGTATTCTTTCTTTTGAGGGGGGAGCAGACTGGGGATTACGATGTAAAAAAGGACAGCCTGAAGGGAATTATTTACCTAACATTTGATTCACTTTGAAGGTCTTCAAGAAGTATAGTCAATTTTTTTGAAAGTCGTGTCTGGATCTTAGGGAAATTAACGTCAAGGTAAGTTAATAAAATATATGCAAAAACAGAATTCAACAGGATTAATCATGACTTCGCTTGTGAGGACATATATGTATATATAGGAGTATATGTTTTCATGCACTGCTTGTACAGCACTCTTAGGCTGCTCAAACACATTGTTATAGTTTTACATTGGGCAGTTGATGAACAAATAATGCATCAGTTACACAGCTCTATAAAGTCGTATGTGGAGTTGGGAAAATTATGCACTGTTTAAACGACTCCAAGATGTTTTGCAAGGGGTAGTTGGATTTTGTACTATCAGTGTATCTTCCTACATTTGACTAGCCTCTCCTTATGTGAGGCGTCAGCCACATACTAATGGATGAGTGGATTGAATAGTTCCCTCCCAGCCCAAGAGATCTGACTCTGGTTCTGTCTCCACCGAGTTGTGTCTGCCTGGAGTTCTGTCTGCATGAAGATTGCACGTTGTGTCTGTGTTAACGTCGATTATTTCATTATTCCGGTATTCCAGTTCCCTCCCGCATCCGAAGACATGCAGGGTAACAGGATAGCACAGAATAGTGTAGTAGTGGCTATGGTGTTTGACTCCCAGCCAAAAGATGCCATGGTTTCAGCCTACCTATAGGCATCCATTTGAACGTTGCATGACCTCTACTTGCCCCTTAACAACGATGTGGATGTCTCTGAATTCGCGGCATGTCGCTTGGGATAAAAGCATCTGCTACATATGTCTGGGCATTACTGATTAGAGTCTGGATGTATCAAAGAGAAACATCAAAGGGACAACAGTAAATACAGGATTTCTTTGCAACCACTGCTAGTTAGCAATGTCAGTGATCATCATAAATGTTACTTCATCAGCACTAGTAAGCCACATAGCCCTGGTGAGTCCAGATACAAATCGATACTACAACAAATATTTACAGAGTTGTGTGCACACTGCATAGCACGCACAGAGCTAACACAAGCTTGTTAGTGACCATCAGCCTCTGACTGTGCCTTCTACTGTGCTAATTGATGCGGCTAGTTTATATGCTATCATTATTCTACTCCCCCCCCCCCCCCCCCCCCCCCCCCATCTCCAAAAGAAAGCTTTGTTTAAAGTTTTTGGAGTTTTTCTCATTGTAGAACACGTCATGCACTTTTAGGATTTTTGTCTTCTGTTGAGGTAAGTGTTTAAGTGTCGCTTTTGATCGTTACACCAAAGGCCAGTGACAAAATGATTCTATACTCAATGTAATTGTACTGTTACAATTGTAAACATTGTTTGAGCCGCTAAATGTGTTGAGAGGAACCTCAGCAACTCCTGGCCCTCCATTAGGGCTTGACTCTAATTGGAGGCCAATCATCAACAACACAAAAACTGCAATAACCCATGTTTCACCAGAGGTGGCGATCTCCCTACGGTCTCCATTTTAACATTTGTAATTACTCTTTAAAACAGGACAAAGCATCATCATATCAGAACTGCAAGCTATCGGCGTGGCAATGTTGACGTTGTTGACGGGACTGCCAGTGTGAGCAGTGGTTACCCAAGACTCCACTAATAGAATTACGGCCCTAATGAGTTTTAATTGGGGAGGAGATCTTAACTTGCAAGCCTAATTGTATCTGATTAAAGACAATATTCGTTTTTCTCCCAGCAAATTGGCTAGGGAGGCCAGTTGAGAGGTTTTCAAAGGGATCGATGGTGTCCTTGTGGAAATATCCTTACGTCCTTCAAATGATGATGAAGCGATAACACAATAAAGCGCGAGGAGGCAGGGACAGGTGAAATAATACCAGGGATGCCGTAGGGTTGTATTAAAGCCACACTTCAGGACTAGAGGTGTGCCGTATCAGACGTATTTAAGGTGATATGGTGAAGTGGCTATGGGTTTGTAATGGTGACGATATGATTTGATAAATGTTTTATTCTTCCTAGAGCCATTGTTCTGGTGGATCATCAGAGACATGATGCTTTTTGGGGGTTCATCGAGAGTCTAACACTTGGGTTTGGGGAAATACTTGTCCTAAACAAAATGTATTAGCTCATTTGTTGGATCTCAGACAGCCCAATCAATATTTGTGAAAGTAAACAACTCTCGGACACTGAAAGTGAGAAATCCATCTCTAAATCCAAGGCCATAGAACTGACTCATTTGGAATGATATCTGTTTGACTAATAAGTTTCACTGTCAAGCTATTTCAGTGTAAAGGTGTGAGGCATCATTAAATACAGCTTTGTCATTGCATAGCATTATTAATGTTGCACTTTCTCAAACAGCCCTCTTCAATGTTGATCTGTTTAATAACGAAGTTGAAGTTGAGGGTCTTCTTCATAAATAGTCATGATCAGAAATGATCATCATAAGTTAAGAAGGGGTCTCGTGCGTTGCATAACTGTGTTGTTCCTCAGCTTGCATAACACTACTTTCCTCATTTACATAACTCTCATTATGTGACATTCAGAAAACAGAAAGCACTCTTTTGTTTTACTAATTGTCTGAATATCATCGGAGAGAAGAGAAAAGAAAATTGCCTTCACCTTCATACTGTAAAACGTTGCTCATACTAAATTCCTTCGAGAAGATTCTCAATCCCACTGTTTCATGGGCACAGCTGCTTGTGGTGGCAGTATCAGACATTAGTGGCCTCAATATCTAAAGTGACTTTAACTTTGTGCAATGACTTTAAAGGACGGCAAACATATTTTATGTATGTGAAGAGTATAATGAGGACAAAACATCTATTCATAGGACACACTTGGCAGAAGTTTGTACTTTGGGTCTTGAAGGCAGGCAGTTCTTTCCTATTGACTTGCACAACTTTGGCAGAATTGATTCTAGAAACAATGCATGGGAATCACCTCTTTATGATGTAGAAAACATATACAGCCCTTTAAACGTACTGCATGAACTCGTACTACGGATGACTGGAGCACAGCAATATGCACCCCTGCCTGCACATGTAAGCATGACCACACACACATGCACACACACAAGCACACACACACACACACACATAAGCAAACGCATGCTTGCACACACAAATAAGCACACACATACAAACAAACACACACACACACACACAAATGAGCACACACAAATAAGCACACACATGCTCAACAGACAGAAACAAGCGCACACACATACACACACGCTCACACGCAGGAACAAACTATATTCATATGAAAACACACACAAGCAAAACAGAGGCCTCTTTCCCGCCGGCTCCCGTGTGCAGCCATAAATATATGCCCTGGATCGGTGGTGATTTAAACCTAGACACCAGAGAATATAGTAAATTATGTGTGTACGAGGCTTCATCTTCTCCTTTTCTTAAGCACTTGCTTAATTGCCATCCTCACCTGAGCAATTGTATAATTTCCTTTATTTTTCTCCTCCTCTGCCCAGAATATGAGTCTATAATGAGCTGTGGGTGTCCCCCAAAGCAAAGCTTGGCGCCTTGAAATAGGTTTCACTAATTTACCAATTAGTCATGAGATACAATTAGTGCACAAGTTCCCTCAGTCCTATGCCCTCACCACCACCAGCCTCCTCTCCCCTTACTTTGATTGTTCAATCTCTGCAGCGATCATCAGTCTGTGGCTGGCCTAGTCCTCCGCCCGCTTGCCTCTGTTCAGCCTGGGTAAGAGAGTCAGGTCCCACCTGCACCGTGGATATTACTACCACCATCACCCCACCACCACCCTGTCATCCCCCCAAATTCCTCTAAGGGGACCGTGCCAGGGAGTGGGAGGCTGTGTGTGTGTGCATGTTTGTGCGTTTGTGTGTGTGTGCGTGTGTGCGTGTGTGTGTGTGCGTGTATGTGTGTGTCCGTGGGTGTGTGCGTCTTCGCGTGTGTGTGTGTGCATGGGTGTGTGTGTGTGTGTGCTTGTATGTGTGTGTGCGTGGTTGTGTGAGTGTGTGTGTGCTTGTATGTGTGTGTGTGTGGGTGTGTGCGTGTATGTGTGTGTGCGTGGGTGTGTGTGTGTGTGTGGTTGTATGTATGTGCTCGTGGGTGTGTGAGTGTGTGTGTGCTTGTATGTGTGTGTGCGTGGGTGTGTGTGAATGTATCTACGTCAGCAGCCCTGGGTCTGTGTTTAAGCGCAGCTGGGAATTGGTTTCACTGACCAGGAGGATGAGAGTCGGAGGACATGGGGGAACGGGGATGATGATGGCGATGATGATGATGATGATGCTTGTGATGGTGATGGGGGGGAGATTGGGGGAGTGCTGGTCAGGCAGGGATTTGGGGGAAGGGGGGACTGAGGGGAAGGTGGGAGTTGTCTGGAGACAGAAAAACTGATGAGAACCGAGACAACTTACCAAGTAGTGCAAAAGCGAAAGTTTGCTGGAGGTGCAAATCTAATTTATGGTTGAAGTTTACAGTGTTGTGTTTCTCTCCCTGATTCGCTTAGCCATTAAAACTAAACCTGAGGACAAATAGGCAATAGGAAAAGGGAGAAGAAGGAAAAAGCCGTGGCTACGCTCACTGTTGGCTGTTATTATGCCTTGTGTGGGGCTCTGGGTGAACACCAATCAATATATGAGAGGTCGTTTGTCAATGTCTTCTTCTGCGTGGAGTTATTTCATATATTTTCTTATGGGAACGAGGTACAGGTATACCCTGTGTGTGTGTGTGTGTGTGTGTGTGTGTGTGTGTGTGTGTGTGTGTGTGTGTGTGTGTGTGTGTGTGTGTGTGTGTGTGTGTGTGTGTGTGTGTGTGTGTGTGTGTGTGTGTGTGTGTATGATTTCTTGGAATTACATAAGATTCACTCAATTGTTTTTCTCCATGTTTCCCTCTGCTTGTCTCTGCAAACATTGTGTCTTTTTGGTCTTGTAGAAGAATGGTAAATGGTAAGATAAGACAACATAAAACACAGAGACAATGTTTTTTACAAAGGGGAAAAAAGGGAACATGTTAAAACCCCCTCAGCAAGTTTTGTTTAATGTTTCCCAAATATTGGATTGCAAGTAACAGTAGTTCGGCAACTAGTGATACATTACCAGAAAATGTGATATGTGAAGGATTTGAAATAATCCTTAAACAAAAAGAACCAAAATACTTTCTAGGGATTTTATAATGTTCACTCACATTCAGCTTTGTATTCACCCCTTCCCTGGGTTAGTTTAACGTATTTATATGTTGTATCTATACATGGTATAAATGCGGGTTATACAATCTGATATATAATATTTATACAGAACATGTTCCCTAACTGCAGATAAAGTATGTGTACTCAAATGCCAACTAAATGTATTGTGATGATGTACACTTTGTCGAGCATGTGCGTGCAAACACATTCAAATGGTAAGTACACCTACCCTCATCCAGCATTGTAGGTGTCACATCAGAAAAGGTCACACAGTTTGGAGTAAAATGCATAACAAAAGCTCATCCTCAATACACTGTTGGGCGCAAAAAGGTAAAATAGGCGAAACAAGGATGAATTCAGTTTTGAAAGATGTTCTGGCATGCCAGTGTGGAGATGCATATTTCGACTTCTGCCAAGTGCTATTTTAGAAGTACCTTCATTTTTGTTTGAATGTTTAGAAAAAAATGAGGTAGCCTAGTTAAAATAAATATATATATATATAAAAAGGTATGGTGGTGCAAAATCAATTTAGAGCAGCATGGGTTGGTTCGGACAACAATGAAACAACTGAAAGGCAACAGAGAATAGTGGAGGTGACCTTTGAAAACAAAACTGATGTGGCATTCAGAGTGGATCTTTCCATTTGCAATGTGATGTTTATTTGCAAGCTAAACTGGATAGTTGCAGGCGGCAAAAATGGAGGATGAGGCAAGAGAAACAAGGATTTCTCAGGCTCGTGCTAAAGTGACAAAGCATGCTAGCCTGCTGTTTGTTCGCATACTTCATAAGCAGGGGTGCCGAAACTTGTTATGATATTAATTGGTTGAAATATTGAGCCTGCCAGCGAGGGTGAGCCAACATCATAACAAAGTGTTTTATTACGTTTGGAAAAGTTCATTGATTACATTACTATGTAAAATAACAAATAAACTTCTTTTTTTTTTTGGCAATCATTCTTGTGAAAGGTGAGTAATAATGCTGTTGATGTCAACAGGGATGACATCATGTTTCATCAAGGTGTTTCCTACTTGATTATTAATTGAAATTGGTCAAGAATTAAGATTATTTGTTGCACAATCAATATTTATAGGCTGGAAACCAACAGCGGCCATTCATTCTGTGTGGTCTGTCTGTGTTGAATTTAGTGATTTTTTTCTTAGTAGTAGTAGTAGTAAATGTTGCAAAGTATAATATTTACAATGATGCAATATATAATATGTACAATGTTGCGATAAATAACGTTAAACCTATTTGTGATGTCACAAAATGATCTTTGATGTGAAATCTGCAGATTTCATGCTTGGAAAGCGTTAAGCGTAAACACATTGTAGGATTTCTAAGGGGATTTCTTTCAAGCACCAGCGTTACCAAGGAAGAAAAATTCCAGCATGCACTGTGTGTTGTGTAAAGCATGAGTGCGTCTCGAGATTTAAATATTTTCCCTTCCTTATCAGTGTATTTATTGCTTGAACTCACCGCTAGTGGTGACTAATTAAACTAAATAATTCAGTCAATTAGTCTGCAAAATTAAATACTCATTCCATATGCCATTGGTGCATGTCAAATAGGGAGGAAGTTGCACTTCTTTTTTGTTGTCACTCGCCTCAGTGTCTCTGACGTTTTTTTATTGCATCATCCCCATCTCCCTCTCTCTCTCTGTCTATCTTTCTCTCTCTCTCTCTGTCTCTCTCTCTGTCTCTCTCCCCTTCACTCTACCTTGCTCACTCACTCACATTCCTTTCAGTGGCTCATTCCCCTCATACTAATGGACAACCCTCCCTCCTCATGTCTATCTAATCAAAAATCAATTAAAAACACCTCGCCGCCAAGTCTCCAGAGCCAAGCCTAGGTTCAGGAAACACTCTCTCTCGCTCTCTCCCTGTGGCTCTGTCAGTCTGTCTCTCGCTCACTGTCTCTATGCCTCCTTTCCTCTCTCTCTCTGTGGCTCTTGCATTCTCTCTCTCTCTCCTTGGATATCCGCCTCTCTCCCTCCCTCCCTCCCTCCCTCCCTCCCTCCCCTGCTCCCATGGTCTCCTCCGCTCTCCCTAAGCTCCGCCCTCCTGTCTACTGGAAGTTGGCAACATGATTTACGAGAACAGAGAACTTAATTTATATATTTTTTCCCTCCTGCATCCTCTCATTTATTTATTAGATTTTTTTTCCTCCCTGCCGCCTCTTCCTGTCTCTTGCGTGGTGGAGGAGGAGGAGGAGGAGGAGGGGGGAGGAGAGAGCGTGAGGGCTGGCGGGGCGAGAGAGATAGGATTAGATGGGGAGAGTGGTCTAGGGGGTAGACCAGCAGACTGGCTGGCCGGCAGACACGGAACAGATCTGTCCCACAGTTAATGGCATTAGTGCCATCCCTAAGAGGAGGGGGGGGGGGGGGGGGCTGGCGGGGAGACAAGCTCACATATTAAAACACAAATTTCTATACCATCCGCATGTCTGTAACACTGACTCTAAGCCCTCATCTCCAAGTGTTTGTCTCTGTCTTTCTTTCTTACTTGTCTCTCTTTTTCTCTTTCTCTTTCTCTTTCTCTCCCTCTCATTCTCAGTCTCTTTCTCTCTCCCCACCACCACCACCACCACTCATCCTGCATGGGATGTTAGACAGTGCACTTGTAAAACGACTCTACTGGACAAACTGCTTTCGGTACACACCCTCTCGTTTGACACTTTACGGACTACGGACTGAGTCATTCACTACTTACGCCATAGTCACTTGTAATACTCTTTTACATCTGCCCTGGTACAGTTAAATAGGCAGTTTAACATCCAGATGGACAAATTCAATGGCTTATAAAAAATGTAAACTAAATGTTGTCGGTTCAAACATAGCAATCATTGTACAGTGTCAGATGGCATTGGACATGCACGTGACAGCCACAAGTCAACACCACAGATTGACACCTTGGCAACGGAGTTGTGGTAAAAATACCCAAGATCCCT
>JACYXH010000246.1:30000-37500 GCA_026745465.1 Lota lota
CAATCCACGACACTTTCCGTCAGTGGCGTTCATCTTGCCTTTTATCCTGCATCATTATTTCACATCAATACGCCTGTGTGTGTGTGTGTGTGTGTGTGTGTGTGTGTGTGTGTGTGTGTGCGTGTGTGTGTCCTTTTGTGTGTGTGTGGCCATGTGAGTGTTGTGTATGTGCGTATGTGTGTGTGTGTATGTGTGTGTGTCCATATATGTGTGTGTGTGTGTTTGTGTGTATGTATGTGTTTCCATATGCGTGTGTGCATGTTCGTGCCTGTGTGTGTGTGTGTGTGTGTGTGTGTGTGTGTCGCCCCTTGTCACAGTCATCTCCATCGCTTCATTACCTTCTCCAGGCTCCTTTTTGAAATGTCTGCAGAAACAGAAAATGCTCCACTCAGACATCTGAGTTTCCCTCTAATTAGATACAGCTTTTAGCCACTAGAAAACGTATCTGATCATCAACAGGCCGTGTGTGCGGGGAGAGAGGCCTGCTTTAATCTGATTGGTGCGGCTCTAAAAGGTTGGCCACACACATGGTCTGTCCCGGGGCCAAAGGCCCCCAGCCTGACATTGGGAGTCTCCTGTCACGGCTTCCCTTTCTGTCTCTCCGTCTCTATCACGCTGACTCTGGACCTGTTTCTGCCTCTGTTTTGTCAGACGACCGTCAGCCCACGCAGAAGAATACACTAATTAGAAGCTTTTGAATTTGCAAATTCTGACCACCCAATGCTTGACGCCCACACACCAATGTGAAGGAGAGCTCATGCATATACAGTACCCGCGTTCGTTGTGTTCGGAGGATATACGGCCACCTTTGTGTTCAGTTTGCACATGCGCGTTCACACTGGCGCACACACCAGTGTACACACGTACACACACACACACACACACACACAATCACACACACCAACAAAGAGATACTCACTCATTTGCTTTTGTTCCTCTTTTTTTTTCTCACCACACACCTACACATTTGTCCGTGGGCTCCCACAGTGGAATTCATCCATCAGTGGGTTCACCGTGGCCTGCAGCGAGCAAGAACTGCAGCAGGCATTGATCAAACTGACTTCTTACATGAACAAGTTCAAAATCCCACTTCTCAAATCCCCCTCTACCCTGCCAGAAGTCTTCCTTACCCCTCCACTGCTGACATAAGTGAATAGTTACACACAAAGGCAGACATGCACTCGCACACACACACACACACGCGTGCACACACACAAACACACACATACACCCACACTGAAATACAGAATTGTTATTTTTTTTACATGCATAATCATGAGCAAGCTCCTTGGCCAGAACAATCGCATGTTTACACACAGACATGCACACACACCCCCGCTCAGGATTGTGATGAGTACCTTTCAAGATTCTTGACGGAGAGAGAAAAGCAGAGATTTGAGGAACAAATTAGATAACTAGGGACGTAATATTCTCTCTGTCCGCTAAAATGATTTGCCATAATGTAGCTTATCTCATGGGAAGGATCTGATCATGGAGTTTGTGTCTATAGCTTCAAAAATGAACACATATTTTGCAGTAATGCTTATTAAACAAATACATACCACAAAACAATACACCCAATGAAGTACTTCATGGAGTAAATATGTTTGTAAATATGTATTTTAGTATAAATTCTAACAAATTATATTACTTTCCTTCGATTCGCAGAAAACTATTCTGGCTAATGCATTGTCTCTATAACTATTCCCTGAGTCAAATCTAAATGTATTGGCATATTATGCTGATAAGACTGATGGAGGTTGGAAGATATGAGTTTTTGTTTGTCAAACAGATCACACTGTGTATCAATCAAACCCTGCCCGGCAGTCCTTCCTCTTGATTGACAGTCAGCATCAGTACATGCACTGGAAGCATTGTTCTTTACATGGCGTTCTAGATGCAGATAGAAGAATTAACGGTGTGGGCCACAAAATATGGAGGATCTCTGCTGACATCTCACCTCCTCTGCCTTACATTGACACGAACCGTAGCGGACAACGCACTAAATGTTCCCTATAGCGCACAGCGGAGCGATCAGTATTCAACCAGTGGCGACATCCCTTTAGAGGCGCACAATGGTACGGTGCTCAACATGTAACAAAAAAAAAACTCAACTACAAAGGCACCACAAAATAGCGCTCTCCCGTGTTTTCTCCACGGTGCTGGCCCTCCAACGGAGCCTCATAGAGCTTCAATAAAGGATGTTTGCTTTTCTCTCTCCCTCCCCTCCCGGTGATCTGAAGAGGTCTTGGCGAGGTGAGCCTTGCTAAAAGGAATGGAATGTAAAACTGTGGAGGCTAAGCACTTCATGGATTCACCCCTGTCAGTCTGCCAGGAGACTGAAAACCACTCCATGGGGTTCAGAGGACCGAGATCAACTGCTTAAAGCAAACAACACAGAGAGAGAGAGAAGGAGAGAGAGAGAGAGAGAGAGAAAGAGCCTCAACAGCCTCCACACAATACAGCAGCTAGCATGGCTTCTCAACGGAAGCAGCCATCTTGTTTTGCATGGTGGAGGCAGAGTTATTAGCCTCTGTTTTACATATTCAGCCCACATTGATGTTAATGCACTCCCACACAAACAGATCGGTGCAAAGAGGGAAAGCATATTCTCTATCTCTCTCTCCCTCTCCCTCTCCCTCTCCCCCTCCCTCCCTCCCTCCCTCCCTCCCGCGCTCTGTTCTCCTCCCTGTTCATCTATTTAACAATCTACCTACTATCTCTGTCTAACTGCATATCTATTGCTCTACTCTGTGTCTCTCCCTTTTCTTTCTCTCTCTGTCTCCCCTGCCACTCTTTTTCTCTGATCTATCTCTCCTCTCTCTCTTTCTCTCTTCCCTGACTATCTCTATCTCTCTCTCCCTCATCCCTCTCTCTTTCTCCCATCTGTCTTTCGGTCTTTCGTTTTTGCTTTCTCTTTGTCTTTTATTGCCGCCTTTCTTTAAAACCCACAAATCCCACAAAAGTTGCATTTGAACACACATAC
This sequence comes from Lota lota, assembly GCA_026745465.1. Classification (NCBI taxonomy): domain Eukaryota; kingdom Metazoa; phylum Chordata; class Actinopteri; order Gadiformes; family Lotidae; genus Lota; species Lota lota. The sequence continues at coordinate 32,987 of JACYXH010000246.1, forward strand.
ACATGCACACACACACACACACACACAAACATGCACACGCACACAGACACGCACGGTCACACTGAACCATACAAAGTAAAAAATGTCCTGAGTCTCTGGCAGCTGGCTCTTGCAGTGCTGGTTCAGCTGAAATAGGATATATCTCTCAGGTCCTTGTGTACCTCTAACACATACTGATGTAGCCTGATCTGCCATCAGTTGAGGGTGCCTGCAGGGAGTCCTGGGCTTACTGCTGGACCCCGCGAGACCGACTCAGTCAGGCGCTGAAAGAGCCAGTTCCCTGGAAACAATAGCTACCACCGCAGAAATCCAGGGATATTAAAGGGGCAGAATGAAGCAGTACCGGGGGCCCAGGACTGGATAAAGAGACGGCTTTATAATGGCAAAGCTCGCATGTGGACACGCACGTACACCGACACATACACACGTGTGCACGCACGCACATACAAACACATACATGTGTACACATGCACACGTGTTGTACATGTACACACGTGCACACACACATGTACACACACACACACACATACATGCACACACACACCCCATACCCCCCCCCCCCCCCCCCCCCCCCCCCCACCACCACCACCACCACCACCACCACACACACACACACACACACACACATTAAAGAAATTATTTTTCAATGTTTTCCATTTTTCATGAAGACATTTGGCCGGAAACACGATATATAACCGCACTGTGTAAAAATAGTAACAGGGACACACACACATCACTCTCATGTATGTGTGCGCCTCTCTTTGCACACACAGTGTGTCACAGCAGTCTGAAAGCAGGTAGGGTCAGTGGCTATCAGCAGAGACAGGTCCAACGCTGCATCACTACGTGAGGCTTCCTAAGGGGGGTTAAAGCCAGGCTGAGCACAACACGGTCATAACATGTCAGCCATGAATATGATATTCCACAGAGCCCATTGCCCATGCGTGGCACGGCAGGCGGTGCGCGTCTCCAAGGCAGACACAGGTATCCCTCTGCAGCTATGTGATTTTTGTCATTTGGGTTAATGAATGGGATCCATCTTTGCTCTCTTGGCTTGCTCTCTATGTTGTATTTTTATTCACTTTTGTCTTCTGGTGGCTTTTCTTTCTGAACAAGAAACATAACAAACGATATACTACAGTATATATGACACACATTAAGAAGTATATAATACCAAATATGGAATTATTGAGAAATGTGGTTTTTTTCTCTATCCTATCAAGCATGGCATTTTCTCCTGATAATCTTTAATGACTGCTGAAAAAACAGCTGAGAATCCATCAGGGGCCCATGCTGCAGATAATTATGTGAAGGGCGTGCTCTATCCAAATACAATTAGAATCTGTTTGGGCCACACACACACACACACACACACACATGAAGATGTCCTTAAATAAAGATGCAGACTGAGAAATGGGGCTGGGGACCAACTTAAATGAAGAGCAACTTGATTGCTATTTTCCTTTTTTTCTGTCTTTTTTGTCTGTCCGTTTGATCACTTTTTTCTCAGTCAATTAAATGTTAACACACTATCTCTCTCTCTCTCTCTCTCTCTCTCTCGCTCTCTTTCTCTCTCTTTCTCTCTCACTTTCTCTCTCTCTTACACACACACATACACACACACATTCATTCACTCACACACACACATACTCACTCTCTCCCACACACACACATACAAAACATCACACACACACAACTTCACACAGGGGTAAAGTGGGTTAACAGAAGGTTGGAGGGAGAGGGAGAGAAGGGGGGAGGGAAAAGTAATAAAGGTGAATGACGTGCAGGGATCGTCTTGTACGGCGTTGCCGTGACTCAGTGAAAAAGTAGAGAGACGCACGCTAACGCTCACAGGAGGGCACCAGGTGCAAACAAACCTTGAGAACATTTAAAACACGTGTGTGAAGGAATAATCATACATTAAATACAAGTACAACAGAATTAGCCAGAGGTTAGTGTTTCAAGGGCGTTGTTGAATGTATTGATTTGTTGGGAAACAGAAAGAAAAAAAGACATTCTGTGTGCGAGGGTGATGAAGAGGACTGAGAACACAATGAGGCGGTGAAAGCAATTGAAAGTATTTTGGAACTAGGACAGAAATCGGGTGGGCAAAGAGAGAGAGAGAGAGAGAGAGAGAGAGAGAGAGAGAGAGAGAGAGAGAGAGAGAGAGAGAGAGAGAGAGAGAGGGAGAGAGATAGAGAGAGGGAGAGAGATAGAGAGAGAGAGAGAGAAAGAGAGAAAAATATGGGGGAGTGAGCTTTCTGAAGGGTGCGAGAGAGGAGGTAGTCAGGAGGTGTGGTGCTCGAAAAAAAGGAAGATCCACTGTGTGTGTGTGTGTGTGTGTGTGTGTGTGTGTGTGTGTGTTTGTGCACGTGCTGGCAGAGTGTTGGTTGAGATGGAGATTGATAGGCTGGCCTGAAGTAAGACCGAGATATCGTCCGTGATCGATCTGGCCGGCTGATGCCAAATGGGGGCTGTAATGATGGGTAATGATATGAGCCTAGAGAGAGAGAGAGAGTGCATGCATGTGTGTGTGTGAATATTAGTATGAGCGTGTGTTTGTGTGTGTGTGTGTGTGTGTGTGTGTGTGTGTGTGTGTGTGTGTGTGTGTGTGTGCGTGTGTGTGTGTGTGTGTGAATGTGTGTGTGTCTGTTTTATGTGTGCGCGCGTGCAGGTGTGTGCATGTGTGCGTACACAAGGCAGTCGGCCAATGTCAACGCAACAGTCCATGCCTACATTAATAGAGGCGAATCACTGCACATCAAGCAGACAGCTTAATAACTGTCCTCATATACACAACATATACGAGTATTTACGATGAGTACGTGATTATCGTGTCCGCTTGATGATATACTAAAAGGGGCAGTGTGGGTTGGTGTGTGTGTGTGTGTGTGTGTGTGTGTGTGTGTGTGTGTGTGTGTGTGTGTGTGTGTGTGTGTGTGTGTGTGTGTGTGTGAATGTTTTAATTGCAGCCATATTAGTAGTACAATGTAGCTATAAGCTGCATAGCCCTTATGGCTAAATACAACACAAATACTGCTCACTCCGTACCATGAAAAGTGCTTGCATAGGTACAAACAAACACAAATACCCCCCACACACATGCACACACACACACACTCTCACACACACAGACTCCTCACACACACACAAACACACACACACTCTCGTATACACACACACACAGACACACTCTCACACACACACACCCTCACACACACAAACACAAACATTCACACACACACACTCACACTCTCACACACACTCACACACTCTCACACACACACACACACACACTCTCTCTCACACACAAATACGCATATTTGCACCCCTTTAGCAGACCTACTGTTCTGACTCTTAAACAGTTTCCACAGCAACTGAAGAGGCTAAGAATAAGACATTCCGCTATTGCTGTGCATAATGTCTATTGTCCTTGTCTTTACAATATCAGTGACAGACTCCTCGTCCATCCGTCCCCCCCACCACCACCACCATCCACCCACACACACACACCTCACACACACACTCACACCACATTTCCAGATATAAAAGAAACACTGAATCATTTTAGGCCCGGCAGTGAAAAGGAAAACGGAAGCAGCTACATTGGAATGACTACAGTAGCAACTGACAGCTATGGTTGGCCTGAGGTGTGGGACAGGGTGAGAACAACCAACACACTTGACCATCAGTGAATTATCATAGAAATGTTTATCCTCTTATGGCCTTCAACAGCCTGCCTCCCATCACTATGGCAACCAAATCCATCTAAATGAATCCCAGCACAAGATCTTAAGTACTGGCTACTCTGTGTTAAATACGTTCAAAGAGAGATTATAGCAAACATTATGCCTTGTATTGAATTTCTCTTACTTAAAGTACTTTTTCATACTCTGTACATTAATTGCTTATTTTATTATCGAGAAGTGTTCTACATTGACGACAACACCAGCCCTTGCAAATATAATTATTCAAACATGTTTCCGGCAATGAGTTTAAATTGCAAGCACTTAAATTGGAATAATGTAACTTTGGCTAGAGGGTAGACTATGCTCATATCTCAAGATCCTGCCCGGCACTGTTCAGAATATTTGATTATACTATGAGGGGGTTTTGGTAAGAAGTAAGGTGTTCCTTTGTTGTACCAACTTTAGAGTTTGTTGCCAAGGGTAGATTTAAATATTTCACACATGCAAAGTCAAAATGTAATAAAACCAGTACACACAATTATACATACATACATACAAACATACATACATGCATACTATATATACTGTATTGTATACACACGACACACAATAAATGTGCCTATATTTTTTTACATATGATTTTGCTTCATTTGACCTCATATTAAGAAGGAATGTGTTGGCGCGGGCACATTCATCGTGATGACATCTTAGAACGATCTACACTATGCATCTTCATGGGATATTTATAGGACACAAGGACCCGACCAGCTGCACGTGCTCCGGAATTCAGCGGCGTTGAATCAATACACAGGCTTCGACTGAACT
>JACYXH010000246.1:42500-62500 GCA_026745465.1 Lota lota
ACAGGGCTTTTTCATTTTTTATTTTTGTCAGAAGGTGGGGGGGGGGGGGGGGGGGGGGTGGAGAGATGGAGGACGGGTGGGTGGGTGGGGGCCGGGGACCGGGGGTGGGGATGGTGGTGGTGGGGGGGGGGGGGGGGGGGGGGGGGGGGGTTATGTGTGAGGAAGGACAAAATGGAGAACAGGAGGACATGGATGAGGTGTCGATGCTGCGCGGCGGCTCATGTTGCGTGGCACGCGTGTACGGGCCGGTGACACCTGGCCGAGGAGGAGGATTAAAAGCCATCATTCAAGTGGGTGACATAATTAGAAATCAATTAAAATTGCGGCTTCAAGACAAATTGCTTTTTGGAGTCGCCAGCCCTGCTCTTAAAGGTTAAGGTAAAGGTCATCTTCCAGGACCGAGCAAGGACTTATTTATTTTCCGTTCCTTTAATTAAGATAAAGCTGTGTTTCTACCGCTCGGACGAGTTGAGCTGACTGAACATCCAGTGTATTCTGATATTTTGTGGGAAGACTCGATCTATGCAGGATATTACTAGAAATATTAGTTTATATGAGAAAGCCTTAGGATATAGATCATTCCCAAAGGAGTTGGTGGTGGTGGTGGTGGTGGTGGTGATGGAAAGGTGGACAGCTGGATACATCCCTCCAACGGAAGCCAGCCGGGGAGACAACATCATGCATATGGAGTAGTATAGACACCAGCAGCAGGTCTTATACTGGTAAGGGAGCCTGATGATTGGTTACTGTGTCGAGGGTGTGGTGTCGTTGCTGATTGGCTGGTAGAGAAGTGTGGGGAATTTTAACATTTTTAAAAGGCAAGTAAGCTTCCTGTCTGAAATTGGGAAATAGCTTTCGGCGTAGGAACCGGGGGGGACGTGTCCGTCGTCCCGTCCCCCCCCCCCCCCCCCCCCCCCCCCCCCCCGTCCCCCCGTCCCCCAATATTGGAAACAGTTGCATTTGTCACCCCAAAAAATGATACCGCAGGGGAGAATTCCTTTTACATTTGAAACTTTTATTTTGAAAGCGTGACACCGAGGGTAGCGCGTTTTACCAGCAAATCATACAAACTTCCCATTTCATGCTATGTTTGAATATTCGCAAATCACCAGCTTCACTGACTTCACCTTTCACCTCGTCGGAGCGTCTGGTTGATAGAGCGAGATTACCTTTCACCAGGTTTGAACTTACTTGAGGTCAGTAACGACTCGATTTTGTATTATCAATGTCTGGGGTCTTACAACTCGCTGTATTTCTCCACCTCCACTATCAACCGCACCTCGTCAATGATCGCAAATTGAAAGTAGCAAGGAGATTCAAAGTAAACAAGAGGTGCATAGTCTGCGGAGGGACAAAACTGAGAGATGTCAGTGTATGAGCATTTGTGCATCTGCAAATTAGTGGTTTGAAATCATAAACATTGAAAGGTTCAGTCTGTGAAATAAACCTATTTAATATGTAGCTCAATATAAGAAAAATATTGTATATATTGGAAAAGGCACAAATTGGTACATAGAAATTCACCAGAATACAGGAAATGAAGTGGTTGGCGCTCAAAATCTGACAAGGAATTGAAAGTCCTGCAGGAAATAAAAATTAATTAATTGATGATTGATGAATAGATTGATGGATTGACTGAGTGAATCATGCACTGATTTATTGATTAAACAAATGTGAGCTCAACCTCTGATGTTTTAGTCATAACATAACATAACATAACATAACTTACATAACATTTTTGCACTCGCCACGATTTGCGTTATACAGTTCGAAGTTTCAGTTCAGGCTTTTCCATAACCTATATAGGGAGGGACTGAATGACTAAACAGGGCTACATCCCATTAAAATATCGGCCTTATCTGAGAAACACGTCCGACTCCCAGTCAGTGTATAATACTATCAATACATCCTATTCTCCGGCACTCTGTCAAAACTCTGTGCAAAATCTGTTTAATCAGTGAGCCATTGAGAAGCTGATCTGGCACACCTCCTCAACGGGCACCCCTGATAAAGAGAGACAAGGTGGTACAACATTGGCAAACTCCCATTGCAGGGGCCACCGCCGATCTATCACAGCCTTATCTGGTGAGACGCTATATTACCTGGGGCCCAGACAGCCCTGGGCATGCCGTGGATGTACTGGGCCGATAGCACACTTGGCTGTCTTGCCTCTTGGGCTGATTAATGAGGGGCCCGGCCCTGTGTTTAATGTGTTTAATATGGGCCCCTGACTACGCCGTCGCTCTGACGGAACCCACCCGTCTCTCTGACTGATGACATAACATACCGGCGCTCTGTCTGCCTCGCCTTACCTCTCTCTCTCTCTTTATATCCATCTACATTGCATTACCCCCCTCCCTCCCCCTCTTTCTCTCTCTTTATATCCGTCTACATTGCATTACCCCCTCCCTCCCCCTCTCTCTCTCTTTCTCTCTTTCTCTCTCACTCTCTCTCTCACTCTCTTTATATCTGTCTCCCTCGCTTTACTCATCTCTGTATATATATATATATATATATATATATATATATATATACACACATATATAAATATAGATGTATTTAGGTATAGCCATCTCTTAATTCCTCATACACATATACACACACACACACACACACACACACACACACACATTCCTCACTCTCGGCTCCCCAACAAACCATATTATGTCCGTTATGGACGTTTGTGAGACCTTTTCGCAGCTTCTCGATTCTAAGGGAATATATTTTCCCGAGCTTCAGCAACTTAAAAGAAAAAAGTTGACTCCAATGACTCGGACAAATAGATGAATTCACACTGCCATTACACACAGATATCAGCAGCCTTGGCCCTTAACCCACGGCCTCCTGGTTTACATTGAAATGAGGGCATTTGGAGCACCCAGCTCCTGGATGTATTTTGGCAAGCTATAGTGGAGGGTAATGGAAGGGACTTTCACTTTCCCACTTTGAAAGATTCACTCACTCTGTCTCTGGGTAATGAGAATATCAACCGTCGCGGTTCCTGTACCTTATCTCCCTGGCAATCACTGTACTCTCACTCAGACACCTCCTCACACACACACACACACACACACACACACACACAAATACACACACACATACTTACACACACACACACACACATACACACACACACAAATACACACACACATACTCACACACACACACACACACACACACACACACACTCACTCTCACACACACATACATTGACACACACATGTGCATACATACAAATATAGACACACACACACACAAACACAATATAAACACACAAACACACACATACGTGCGCACAGACACAATATTCTGTCTATCACGTTCAGCCCAGCGCTGTCTGTGATATTTTATTGTCAGCCCACCCACTCCCACCTGCTAATTTTCACTTCTCTCTACATCTGTGTGTTCCCTCTATCCATTCCACTCTCCTACTTTCTCGCTCCGTCTCTATCTACACCTTCCCACTCCCTCCGTGCACCAGTCTCCCTATTCTTTTCATCTTCCCCCCCCCCCACCCTCTCCTCTTATCCTTTTTTTTCACTCTAATTCATCACCTCCTCTGCCACAGGCTTGTTAAAACCTCCAGAAATACATTGTCACTCCCAAAAAAGGAAGCAAGACTTCTGGCAAGATCGCATGTACTGTGTACTGTTTGCCGAAATCAGCCGAAAAATTACCCACGCTATACCAGGCAGGGCAAAGGGGGGGGGGGGGCTCCTAAAGAAGAAACCTCCTAAAGAAGAAACAACACAACATCTGTGATGTCGCACAGCTGTACGTTGAAGCCGGAAATCTGTACTCCAACAGGGAACGCAGCCGCTGTCGCGGAAGAAGAGGTAAGAATGCTTATAGCACCCCGGGCGTACGGTGTTAGCATGTGTAAGACCTGCCACACACACGACACACACACTTGTGGAGATGCGGAGACATCTCAGGTTTCACGCCCTAAATGAGCCATGACCTGGTCTACCTTTCCTCTGTGGGACACCCAGGCTAAATGAGGCTCAAATAAAAGCCGGAATTCATTAATAAATGAGTGTGTGATTTAGAGCTGCCTTCTCTTTCATTTATTTTCTGTGTTGCAGAAACCTCTATATCTTTATTTGTTTAGAGTAAGAGAAACAAGTTACCAAACCCACCTGGATTTTAGTTGTATATTTTCTTTCTTTGTTTGAGCAGCTAACACCTCAGGTAACATGTTCCGAGGGAGACGTATTAAAAGTCCTGCCAATTCAAAGCTGTGGCTAAGCAGTGTTTGAGTCACCTTTAAAAGGTCAGGTGGAAATAAAACTCAAAATGTTCAGTCCAGTGTGGGGGACACTTAGTGGGGGCTCCTGGCTCCTACAAGGACACTGCAACACTAGGGGAGCAAGGTACAAATACAGGTAGGAGGCTACACACTGCTTGCTGCCAGAAGGAGAATAGAGAGAGAGAGAGAGAGAGAGCGAGAGAGAGAGAGAGAGAGAGTGAGACAGCGAGACAGCGAGACAGCAAGACAGAGAGAGAAAGGAGAAAAGGCTGCCTCTGTACCACTTATTTCCAACAGAATCCAAGGAATGAAATATTAGCAGTGAGAGAGGCCTGCTTCTGCCTTTAGGCTTGTTAGTTAGGAGCCACGGCTAAGTTTACATTATGGACAGACTCCTAATGCTACACACAGCTTCTCCTGCTCTCCAGTCTTCCATAGGCCCTGCTTTTTTCAAAAAATTTCTTAATTTATACGGATCAGCTTTTTAATTATCGTCATGTCATATTACACTTCCTCTGCACCGCCTGTGAGAGGAGAGAGAGAGAGAGAGAGAGATGCGTTTCTGTGACTGCTACTGCTGCCTTTTCCTGCTCCTGCCATCCATGTCCCATCTGTGCGTTCGCTCACACGTGCACACGTCTGCAACACGCATGCAGGCCCGGGAGCCAGCGACACGCACATGCACGTGGATCATATATCTGTTGTAGTTTATACTTAATGGAAAACCCACACATGAACAGACAAAGGTTAAAAACAGCAAGCACACCTAATGTTCACAGGGTATGTGAGTGGGTGAACAATAGCGTATGAAGCCCCTCCGAGAAAAACACACACACAAGCACACGCACATGCACATGCACATGCACATGCACATACACATACACATACACATACACATACACATACACATACACACACACACATACACACAATCACACACACACATTTATATATATACACATACACATACACACAAACACACACACACACATACACGTACACATACATACACACACACACACACATATATACATACACACATACACACACTAACACACTAACACACACAAAATTAAAAGAAAGGAGAGTCACACCTTTCGGAAGCTAAAACAGGCTCACTCCCTTAAAACTGTCACTTTGGCGGGGGGCGGGGCTAGGTGACTATGGAGAGCGAGCGGCGCTCATTACGCGCGTGGTAGCGTCTGTGGCGCGCCGTATAATGTGTGTGTATTTAACCTGGTACTCTGCCTACACCGTGTACCACCAGTATACCCAGTCAGGAAGGCTCAATGTAGGCATGTTTGGTGCGCTGCGCTCACAGGTGATGTATCATAACAATAATTACTGTCAGCCGCAGAATGGAGGTGTTCCTTTCAGCGAGAGGGATGAAAGAAGTATGTGGTAATTATGCAGTCGTAATGGAGTCGGTGCCCAGCGAGAGCCTAATGAGCTTACTGAAGTATTCCATTGAGAATCGATTCCTGGGTAAAAAAAGATGTAGAAAGTGAAAACATGAAAACAACAAAAAAATGATACATAGGGATGCGTATGTATGGGAGAGAGGCCCTATAAGGGGTGAGCTTGTCTCCATTATTGTACAGAATATTTTATTTTGTTTTCCCCGTAGAGCATTAATTAATAATGCATGAAATGGGAATATTACATATGGAAGATTCCGATGCACTTTTTTTTCTTTTTCTTTTCTTTTTTTTCTTTTTTACTGTCAAAAGGAAGAGGCATTTAAAATTGGTTTGCATTCTATATTGGTGTAGCTCTGATTCACTTCTCTATTTCTCTATTTCTCTCTCTCTCTCTGTTTCTCTCTGTTGCACGCAAGCCTCCTTAGCCTCTGGTGAATGTATAAAATAAGCTAAAACAGTCCACATCAGCAGGGTAAAAACAGCCATTCTCCCACTTCTGGTTGGCAAAAAGCAGAATAGTGAGGACTGAGGAAACCAAGCACTGAGAGGTCCTCACATTAACGTGGCCACTAATGCCCAGGCCACGTCTCTGTCAGACACACTTTAAATATTTGGACACCCGTTGGGAATGTGTGTGTGTGTGTGTGTGTGTGTGTGTGTGTGTGTGGGGGGGGGGGGGGGGGGGGGGGGGGGGGTATTCTTGCTTGTATGCATCCAAAAGATTTTGCCTTCAATGTAACTGTTGTACAACAACAACAATAATAACTAAAAACGAAATGCCAGTTTCAGTATCAGTATCAGTATCTTCATACTGCACCGAAACATTTTAATACTTGAATGCTATATTCAAAGAGAATATGAATAAAGTATTATTGAATCCAAACATAAATTCAAGAATATATCGGTCATACTTTAAAAGTCCCCTGGTCACTTATTCTTTTTAATATTCCATATTGAATAATAAGTGTGTAATTTAATTGCTCATTGAATAACATATTACATAGCAGCATTACTACACCTTCACCCTTATTTAAAATGTAAGGACTTATGAATATGGAAATTAGAAACACTGCTATGACCTCACACCCGTATCCTCTCTCTCACTCTCTCACTCTCTCACATGCACACACACACACACACACACACACACACACACACACACACACACACACACACACACACATACACAAACACATACACACACACACACACACACACACACACACACATACACAGAGTAAGCCTGTCTTTTTTGCAAATTTGGAATGAGACATTTAGGCAGGCAGGTGCTCAACGTTAAAATGAGACACATGGTAAAACAATCTTAAAACATTATTTACAGAACTAGAAAATGTGCTCAGTAGAAGCACATTTTCACATACCTCTGCCAAGGTATCAGCTTGATAGAAGTGGCCTGGCTCGAAGGGAGCCAGTTGGCTGCTGTGAGCTGAGTCCGGTGATACCCAACAAGGCCCTCTGTAGAGATTTTTTTTTAATAAAACAGGAAGTGGGCGGGGTTTGGGGAGGTCACCCAATAATCAGCATGAACCCTTGACAAACCTTTCAGGATAATCATTTGGTAGTCTTACCATGCATCCAATGCTACCAATCCACGTGACATAATACACCTTTTTGTGATATTTCACGGCCATTGCCACGCCCCCTTCTGGCTGGTTGGCCTGAAAAGTGAATCACTTCCTACTTGGCACATACCAAGCCTACGCACAAAATGTGGTACAAATCCATGCTCAACCTTTTGAGATATCCTGCACACAGCACACAGACGGACAGGCACACAGATGGACAGACACCCAGACGGACAGACACACAGACAGACTGACTGACACCCAGATGGATAGACACCCAGACGTGGCAAAAACAGACACTCCTTGGCGGCGCTAATTGCCGGTGGAGTTATAGAAACCCAAATACCAACAGTAATCTTAAAACAAACCAAATCACACACTATTTCTTTATTCCTTAAAATAGATAGACATGCTGGGTCAAATTGCATACCACAGAAAAACAATACCAGAAAGCAGATATGGTCGCTGACTATTTTCTGTTGTTATATAGCCAATCAAATATGCCTGGTTCAAGAGCTGTCCGTTTGTTAGGTGTAACGTAGCCAATCTCAAACAATTCGATTTTAGTTTGAGTTTATTGAATAATTCACAAAATAAATGTAGATAAATTACAACAATATTAACATAACAATAACATCTCTAAAATCGAAATACACCAGTTGGCCTGGAGCTAAGAAAGTAAATAAAGAATAGCATATTAAGGGCATCCAATAAACAACAAACTAACTGAAATTAATGATGATGGCAAAATGTATGAACCAAAGGGAACAGAAAGGATAAAGCTGGAATGCATTTAATCGTTAGCATATTATTGTTTATCATTCATTTGTTATCGTCAAAACTATGAAAATATACAGAACTGTTTAGCATACACTGTAGTGTAGACTATCAGAAATCAGACCAAACTTAAGTTAGCCATTTGTGACTTTTACTATCACAAATAATGGTTAAATGTTGCTGTGCTTTCCAAACTGATATTTGAGGCAAGTTTCTCTTCATTAAAACAACTGGAAAGTGACACAAATTATGCCCATGAAACAAACACACATAAAACAGTCAACTTCTTCCTGTGTGAATAAAAGGCTTTTTAGTAAAGTTGAAAACGTATTACGTACACAATTTCTTACTTTACATTCTAATGTATTTCCTGCCTTTTTATCTGTATACCCAAACAGAGCAGCCTATTAAAAGCATCTTTTAGTGTGTTTTCTAGCCCCAGACAAAGCTGTTAGACATATTTCTTGAGTCACACTGTGCCTCTAATAAGTGCTCTCTCAGCCCTTTTCTTCCTCCTATTCCTCTTCACTTTATTATCAACCTTTTCGTTCTGCCTCCCCCTTTACCTCTCCTCCTCCTCCTCCACCTCTTTCTCTTCCTCCTCCTCCTCCTCCTCCTCCTCCTCCTCCTCCTCCTCCTCCTCCTCCTCCTCCTCCTCCTCCCCACCACAACCATTATTTACCCAATCTACTTACAATTACAGTGAGTACAACTAGAATATTGTTTTTAATTTACAACAAAAAAATTATACCAGTTATTGGGCTGGTGGGGGGGGGGGGGGTGGGGGTTGAATCTGGCAGGCAGACAACATATGGACAATGCTGACAGAAACTCTGCAGAGTAGGCTGGGAACAGCTGCTGAAAGCCGTTTCCGTTTTTTTTTTCCTGGGAGCAAGGTTTCAAACCAAACCACACACTCTCTCTGCTGCTGGTGAGGGACTTGGATTATCTTGAAATACGACACTTTGGTTGAATAATTCTTTCCATGTGGGCAGAGGAACAGGTGTTGAATGTGAAAATAGGAGACAGTGCAAAGGAGTGCCTTCTCTGAGTCATTGTTGTTGTTGTTACCAAGTAACTTTGCTTTCTCTTCTGAAGTTGCTATTGTGGGTATTAAAAAGTGAAGTAACTTTGCTATATTGCATTCGTTAAATTAACGAGAAATCTAAATGAAATATACAGGTGTTTGTGAGGTCAACAAATCTTTTTGTGGATGCACCTTACATCGAAAGGTGCATCCACTCCACCTGCTGTATCTCACCATATATAAATCCTATTTAGTGTTTACACTGAGAAATGTGTGTTGGTTAATAAGTATTAATGATGTATGTGTGTGTGTGTGTGTCTGTGTGTGTGTTTGAGTGTGTGTTCATGCGAGCGTGTGTGCGTACGTGCATGCATGTGTGTGTGTGTGAGGGTGTGTGTGTGTGTGTGTGTTCTTTGTCCATCTGCCTTTTTAGTCTGAACATGAGAATGTGCAGCCAACAATCTCCATTAAGTAGTATGTCTTGAAGTATCCAGCATGTCTTGCCAGACGGCAATGACACCATTGGGCAATTCCTTTTAGATTTTTTAAACAAAACAGATTTGCATATGCATTATGGAATGCATGATGAGCTGACGTCGGACTCGTGGTCTAGATTCCTCAGATCACATGCAGCAAAACCAGATATATCTGATCTTCATATTTTCTTATGTGGCTATTTTTCTAACATTAGAAATGGTCTCTCAACATAGCCGACTTTACTGTGTGGTTCTTTGCTATGATATAACATCAGACAAGGGCATTAGGTGATCCAAGTGAATTCATCATCAGTGTATTCCTGTAAAACTGTATTGCTCTGGAAATAAGGTTGAATCCCACCGCATGTATGTGTGTGTGTATCTGTGTATGTCTGTGTGTGTGTGTGTGTGTGTGTGTGTGTGTGTGTATGTGCATGTGTGTATATTTGCGCATGTGTGCGTGTGCGTGTGTGTGTGAATGTGTGTATGTGTGTGTGTGTGTGTTAAAGCTGGCCGGAGAACAAAGAGCGAAATTAGCTCATGCACTCTTGCTGTTATTAAGTAGGGTGCAACGCAGAAGGCATGGGGTGCACCAGAGACGAATGCCATTATTAACTAGAGTGCGTTTGGCGCTTAGAGTGTGAAACACATGGGGAGCGGTGGTCCGTCAGAAAAGCCCCGTTTATCCACCACCAGTCCATCGGCCCACAGCCACCGAGGCTGCTGGTTGCTATAGAAGCAAGGGGAGAGGGAATAAAAGTCATTACAAAGACACATTTGCACACCTACACAGTTAAGAACTGTTAAGTAAATGTGTTCTCGTAGGACGGATACACCGCGGTCACCGTGTTCGTCCCTTTTGTCCACGGTCCATTCACTCCCCTATTCCCCACAATCCTCCCCTCTTTTGATCTTTTCTTCTTTCCACGGCGTATATCATTGGAGCATTAAAGTTTTTTTTTATACTGCGTAACCTTTCGTTTCACAGCCGCCTCGCCTGCTTGTCTCCCCTTTGCGTGCGCATCATCAGTCATTATCCTAATGACACCTACTCTATAGAAAGGCATAGAAGCCATGATGTAACAACAATAACTATTATCGAATGCTAATGTGGGCTTCATGCAACATCAGATCCAGGTCACCGCGGGGATGACATGGTTCACCAACCTTTTTAATATTTTTTTGTAATGGAGACACTTGATTTAACAGATTGAATTCTTCATCGGAATAATTTAAAATCCCAGCGTAACTTGACGGGGCTTCGAGAAGACTTACATCTCGCTGCAAGGCCACTTTCACATTAACATTCATGATTCCCCCCCCCCCCCATTAAGAGCACGAGAGCCACCGTTGAATATTAATCATACATAATCAATGGCGGTAAGACTACGCCTATAGTTTAGCTTTATACCCTCCCCCCCAAAACTAATGAACGCGCAAAGCAATTAACGGATGTCCCTGCCTTAATTAACTCACCTATAGATGCTGGGCCGTTTTCATTAAGAATTGACACTGACTCTCCTCCGCTCTGCCATCCATTGAGTCTCGCTCCTTTTCAAAAGCACACAAGGGGGGGTCGAACCTCCTAGCCACCCCCCGACCCCCCCCCCTTGTCCTTTTTCACAAGTAATTTCATTCCACCCTTTCTAACCCTGCATCAACCTAAACCCCCGCCCCTATGGGGCCTTGCACCGCTGTGCAGCTCTTGACTCCACTCCTGTCAGCTAGTGGAGGGAAAAGGGTCGCAGAGGGGCTACCAGAGAGAGATGGAGGGAGGAAGGGGGGGGGGGTTGGAGGAAAATGGAGGGGGAGAGGGTGGGTGGGGGGTGAGCGAGAGAGTGGGATGGGGGGATGAGAGTGGGAGAGGGACAGAGAGTGAGAGGGGGGAATCGAAGTGGGGGGGGGGTGATTGAAAGGCGGATGAGAAAGAGGGGCGAGAGAGAGAGAGGGAGTGGGGTGGGAGGAAGCGAGAGTGGGTTGTTGGGAGAGAGAGTGAGAGCAGGGAAGAGAGAGAGTGAGAAAGAGGGAGAGAAAGAGAGAATGAGGGGGAATCGAAGGGGTGGGGAGGGAGAGATATGAAGCGAGAGAGGGAGAGAGAGAGAAAGCAAGGAGGGATAGAGAGAGAGAAAGAGAGAGAAGGAGAAAGGGATGGCAAGAGAGACAGACAGAGAGGGGAGGAAAAGATGAGGGGGGATTAGGTGCGCATAAGTCTCAGCCTCCCATTGAGGCCCAGTGTTACACAGAGGCCTGCGTGTTCCCAGGCAGGCAGACAAGCAGGCAGCACTCTTGTGGGATCACTCCGGTGATTAGCCGTTTGAATGAGCCGAAAAGGGGGTTTGCGGGTTCCAATCCCCTTTCTCACAGCTCGCCGGGAATCCCAACGCTTAGTGATTGATCACCTACAATGTGGCCCTCCGTTCAGCTCCGGGAAGCCGCGGCTCGTAATTACGACATAGGGCAATGAAATCACCACAAGCCACATTCACACGTACTTAAAGATCCAAACAGAAAGTAATCGCCCAGCACTCACTGGAGGTTTTCATTCGACTAAACAGAGGGTTGAGAAATGCTGTAGGTGGCACATTTTAATGCATTCACTTCCAAAATAAGTTACTTTGTTTTAGGGAGGCCCTAATTTGCAATGTTTGTTTGTTTGGTATTACGTTATGTTTCAACTGTGTGTGCTGTTACTTCCACCAACATAAGTCATGTGTGTGTTCTCCCACTACTACACTCAGAGAAAGTTAATGCTGGATCGTCTACTCTCTTTACTGTTGTATGTGCTCTGGTAAAACACTAATTACTTTCTCATTAGGAGATCATTAAGAATACACCAGGTGTTTGACAAGGATAGATTTGTTGCATCGAACAAAGACTATAATTACCTGTGACCCTGGTGGGCCAGAGTGCATCTTTATTTAAACATTAATTCATGAATTCTAATAACTGGATAAGTGCGATTACAATTATGAAGTATTGCAGTAACGCCTGTTTTGTTGGACATGTTGAATATGTTGCTTGTCATTTATGTACACACAGGATTCCAAACCTGTCAGGTCGGCCCGGCTTCCGCAATTCACCAGCCATAAGACATACTTTAAAGAAAACTATAGAGGTGGCCTGCATCAATTATGAATGATTTGTGATGAATCAGGGCCTGTGACACTGCAATGCACCACTTGTGCCCTCAGAACATTAATTCCTAATTCATAACCCAGAAGTAAGCAACACAAAATAAATTGCTGTTATTTCATCATAAAACTCCTGCAAATTAGTGAATCATGTTCAGAAAATCCTAATTAGTTTTCCAGTTTATTTATTTTTTTATCTCCATAAGACTCACGTTAATTCCGAGTAATAAATTGTAGTTGCAGGGCTTTGAGATGGGTATTAGGTGTCTCTAGCTGCACCGGTTAATATGTGAATATGCATATTCAGGATTAACTCAAAAAGAAATACCCTGACTCCAACTCAGTTACAATTCAATTAGAGTGGGGCTTTAATCAGGGTGGGATACCCTGAACACCAGGCGGCACTCCAGACACAAGTCCCTGTGTAAGCGTCAGCCAGCAGAGATGGAGGTCAACCGTGTTAACCCACATCCTCGGAGAACCAAACAGATCTATATCCTTCCGGGGAGCTGGGGAAACCTCCGACTGGGGGGAACAGGCACCACCGCGGCACAGACAGAGGAAGACTTTAAGAAGAAAAAAAAACAGTGCTAATGTTGAGGTACACGCGTAGTTGCATAGCAGTTCACAAGAAGTCGAATCGTTTCCAAACGCATTTCAACGTAGGCCGTTGAAAAGCTGCTGTGCAGTACAAACCAGGACAAGGTAGCGTCACCTTTCTACACAAACAGTATGTTGGGGGCATTAGCTATAGAGACTGGGGGTTGGGGATTGATGTAGCTTGAGGATCCTTCAATCACTGGTGAGGATGACTCCCACCACACGGACAGAATCGTAATGCCGCTAGTCCTCTGAATCAGACAAACGCTGACAGGCCGGGTCAGAACAAAAGCATAGCAGGTCGAGGAAAAACATAATAACCAGAAACCAAGAAGCAGACAGTAAAAGCCACCATAGGGGAAAATCACCTTTCTTCTTAAAATACTGTAAAGAACAGAAAGGTCACCATCACGTTTTTTCTACTAATACATGCAAAAGTGCCCTCTAGTAGTGAATACATTAACATTACAGTACACTGGGAGACGCCAATGTGCCCCATCTGGGCATGAAGTGCACATATGTAGACTCAGGCATCTAAGAGTAGTCACACTAGCAGTAGTTGTAGTAGTAGTAGTAATAGTCGTAGCAGTCAGGCCTCTGGAGAAACTAATGCACTTGGATGACTGTGACTTGGCCACAGAGTCTCTGATTGGGGAGAAGCAGCAAGGGAGAGAGAGAGAGCAAGAGAGAGAGAGAGATAGAGAGAGAGGTAGGGAGAGGAGGTCAGGAGGGGCAATATGAGGGGCCCCGGGGGAGGGGGGGGGGGAAAGGGGGAGGGGGGGGGGAAGGGGGGAGGGGGGGGTTGACCACACGCACAGAAGCCCCAAGCAAATCAGCACCAAATGACAGATTTAATAGAATAGGGGGGAGGAGGAGGGGAGGGGGAGGGAGAGGGTGAGTCTGCAGGGCCCAGAGTCCACTTGACCGAGATAGCCCTCCCTTACCAGTAGCCACGGCGACGATGACTCACACATGTTCTCTAATTGATAAAAATATAAAAAAGCGCGAGGAGACGATTCCTGCGGTCTTCTACAAAGCAGAGTAAAAGGGGGGGCTGGTAATGGTTAGTTTCCAGCAGGTGAGTCATCGACCCGCCCAACCCCCTCGTTTGGAGGAGAAGGTGAACGAAGGTGAGGGAACGTGAGGGCGATGGCGAGGACGACGATGATGGAGATGGGGACAATGGCAGAGAGAGAGACGGCGCGATTCCGAGGCATGTGAACATATGATCCGGTGGATGGAAACCGACCCGTTCAAGTCGTCGGAAGCAAGCAAGAATATTTTGGGTCCCAGTGTGACATTGGGAGCACTTAACACTTAATACTTATTTTTAACATTTAAAAAATAAAATAATGCGATGTGAGGTTTCTTTAATTAATCTGAAAGATGTCTACAGATCTCTTTAACTTCAAGGTTTAATAGTTTAGAGTATTTTCCCTAGCAAAAAATACTAAGAGACACCTTACATTAGACATTCAATTGATAATGAAAACATATATGCAAAATGTATATTGGATATGAATGTACATGTCTGAAGTTACATTTCATATATATATATATATATATATATATATAGCCACATGTTTTACATGACTTAAGGCCTAATCCCACACTGCACTAACACATAAAACACATGATATCCGGGCTCATGGTCTGTAGCATGCGGCTGCCGTATTAGCATGTGTGGCTTAAGCTCTGAGCAGCAAAGGGGAGAAGATTCCGCCATTTCTCCCTTCAAAGAGTTTTCTCTTTTTTCCCTCTCCTCCGGTGTCGTGCTGGTGGGTGCGTGTATTTTGGGGATTAGTGGCTTAATCGACCTTGTAATGGGGAGATCAGGATGGCGTGCCGGCGTGGAGAGAAGTGCACCCAGTCACATATTACCCACACACATGCACAGACACACATACACACGGACACACACACATACACACACACACACACACACAAGCACATGTCAACACACACACAGTAGCAAACACTATTGGCAAACACACATTTGCACTGACTTAACTCAATACACACATATGTTCACACACTCACACACACATTTACTCGCAAACACTATTAGCAAACACACTTGAGCACACACATTTGCACCACACACACACACCACACACACACCATACAGACCTACACACTTATCTACCAGAAAAACACATTTGCACTTACTTAATTCAACACACAGGCACACATACAGAACTACAGTACGCACACACAAACACACACACACATACAGACACACACAAATGCTGTCATGCACACTTCTCATAAGCCGGTGATGGTAAATAAAACCAATTACAGACATTCCTGCCGAGAAAGATTCAAACATGCAGAAACAATGCAAATGCTGACATGCATAAACACAGCATATAGATACAGGGTAATAATTGTGATGAATGTATACTTTCACTTAACAGGCGCTGCACATTGGACACCTAATCATCCAGTTACTGTTCCCGTGCAATGTATTGTGTTTATGCTGGTCCGTAGACTCAGACTCTGTGTTCTGTTAAGTAATCACTATCTCTGTTTGTACACTCAATACATGTTGGACATTCCACTGTACTCCTACTCACTCGCACTCTCTCTATCATTTTCTCTCTCTCTCTCTCTCTCTCTCTCTCTCTCTCTCTCTCTCTCTCTCTCTCTCTCTCTCTCTCTCTCTCTCTCTCTCTCTCTCTCTCTCTCTCTCTCTCTCTCTCTCTCTCTCTCTCTCTCTTGCTCTATGAAACTCTCTCTCTCTCTCTCTCTCTCTCTCTCTATCTCTGTCTCTGTCTCTGTAACTCTCTCTCTCTCTCTCTCTCTCTCTCTTTTGCTCTTTCGGCCCCACCACAGTCTCGCTCTCCATCTCTATCTCTGGGACTCTGCCCACCTTAACTTGGAGTGTGAAAAGTGTGTGTGTGTGTGTGTGTGTGTGTGTTTGCGTGTGTGTGTGTATGCGTGTGCATGCATGTGCGTATGTAGGTCTATGTGCATGCATGTGTGTACAATGTGTGTGCGTGTGTGCATGTGTGTGTGTCCATGTGTGTGCGTGTTTATGTCTGTCCGCATGTATGTGTGTGTACAGTGTGTGTGTGTATGTGTCCATGCGTTTGCATGTGTGTGCGTGTTTATGTCTGTCCGCATGTATGTGTGTGTACAGTGTGTGTGTGTGAGTGTGTGTGTGTGTGTGTGCGTGAGCGTGTGTGCATGTGTGTGAATATATGACTGTCTGCATGTATGTGTGTGTCTACAGTGTGTGGGTGTGTGTGTGTGGTGGGGGTTGGATGGGGAGTAATCCCTGTTATCTCACATCAGTGGCAGTGGCAGTGGAGTCCGGTGCGGCGGGGCTGATAAGATGAACAAACAGTTGGGATCATTAGAGCGAAGACATTGTGTAATCAGCTCCCTAATCTCTAACCTAATCCCCCACCATCTCCAACCAGCCAGGGGGCTCCAACCAGCACACAGCCTGAGTAACCAGTCCACTCGCAACACAAGCCTCTGTACACACACACACACACACACACACACACACACACACATATTTAAACATTTGTGCACACACAACCCATACATATACACACAAGAACAGCGCACATGCTCACACACACACACACACACACACACATTTACACATTTGCGCACACACAATCCACACATTTACAGACACACAAACACACACTTGCACAATATCTCTGTCACATACACACACAAACACACACACACACACACACACACACACACATATATATTATTGACCCATACCTAAACATACTCCATACATGCGCATTAAGACACTCACACAAAACACACACACAAATGCATGCATGCTTCTTCCTACATACACTTGACTTCTAAAAGACAAAAGACAAAGGGAATAGTATGCTCACATGCCAATAGCAGAACAAAATTACAAAAGCACCTTCACATAAATGTACACACTCAAAAGCACCTACACAACACAACACATTTCCCTTAAAAAAAAAACATTTCCACCTTATTTTTGTTTGTTTCTGAACTAATAACAGACTGTACATGGTCGGCCCAGAGGGAAAAAATCGATACTCTCTTAGACAAAATCAAAATTTCCTTTATCCTTGCCGCTCTCTTTTCTCTGGTTTGTTTTTTCCAGCCTCAGTCCTCCTCGTTCTTTTCCCTCTCAGTTCACCTCTCTCACATACACCAGTACTTATTTTTGTCTTTATTCTCTCTGATTCTCTAACTTTCTCTCTGTCTAACTCTCTTGCTCTCACTCCCTTGATCTGGGATGAAGTCCTTGGAGCTGCAGGCTCTCAAGTCACGCCCCCCCCCCCCCCCCCCTCCTTGAAAGCTGATCGATTAAAATAATACATTATCTTCCCAGGACGCCGGCGTTCTCCTCGCGAAAGCCTTGACCTTTGACCTGACCCTGTCCATTCCCGCTTACCCCCCGTGTAAACGAAGCCAGCGCTGGCGGAGCGAGGTCACGTGGCTCCGTCGAAAGGCGACGTCCATCTTGTTTTAAAACCATGCTTTGGATGAGAAAACAATACCAAAACAAGGAGAAGTGAGAGAAGAACAGAAGGAAGGACGACAGCTGGGGGATTGCAGCCAAAGCCTTCAGATGCAGAGACCATGACCCCGGAAAGAGAACAGAGAAAACAGAGAAGAAAAGGACAAGCAGAAACAACTGACTACTGTACATGCACTATGGACAAACAAGGACACAGAGGAACAGAGAGAGAGAGTGGGCCTGTGTATGGTGCAGAGTATCACACCAGCAGAGATATATGTACACACGCCACACCACATACACAAACACACACACTGCTTCAGGGATCCCTTACTGAAAATGTGGATGAATAAAAAACAACACATACAAAACACGGAGAGGAAGCCGAGGAAGATGAGGGTGAGAAGATTGGGAGGTGTTTCGAACTGTGTGTGTGTGTGTGTGTGTGTTTGTGTGTGTCTGTATGTGTGATTGTGTGTGATTGTGTGTGTGTGTGTGCGTGTGTGTGCGTGTGTGTGCGCGTGTGTGTGTGTGTGTCCGTGTGTGTATGCGCACTTCAATGATTGCAAGCTGTCAGAGAGAGAGGCGTGTAGACATCAAGCCTGAACAGAAGACACTGTGTAGAATGTGACGGTTTTATATATGCATTTCTTTAAGCTTGGGCAAACGCCTCGTGTTTGAGTCAAGCCAATAAAGCCTGCCTGAAATTAATTGAATTGACAGAAGAAGCCAGTGAGACACAGATAAAAAAAATCAACGAAAAGGGGCGAGAGACAGACAGAGAGAGAGAGAGAGAGAGAGAGAGAGAGAGAGAGAGAGAGAGAGAGAGAGAGAGAGAGGAGAAAGGTGGTGGAACAGACACATGGAAAGCGTCGGGTATGGGTGGGTGGCGGGGTGGTGGGTATGGGTGGTGGTTTGTGCTATTCACATAGATCTCTCATTTTGTCTCCACGTTTTGTTTTATTTATTTGAAGTCAAGAGCCTAATGAGATCCCAGAGGTACTGTGATCGCTGAGAGTGAAGCACAGAGAGAGAAGCAGGAGACAGTCAGGGGAGGGGGGCGGGGGGGACAGGATGCAAATAAGCGAGGAGGAGGAGGGTATCTGGAGAGAGAAGGTGGAAACGGAGGGAGAGAAAGAGAGAGAGAGAGAGCGAGAGAGAGAGAGAGAGGTAATGCAAAAAGCTTTTGGCTTGGCAGGACAAATAACACCATGATGCTACCTGTTTTCCACTTTAAGTGCAGCACAGTCTCCGAGCGCCTTTCTATCCCTGACGGACATTCAGCTCGGGCTGTAAAGAACAAGAACACACACACACACACACACACACACACACACACACGCACAGGGCCTGATGATGTGAGGCAGAGGTGGGAGCCCAGTGCAGATTGTACACCTCAACCTTGTCTCTGGCTGTAGGAAGTTGGCCGCAGTGCCTGCACGGCAACAGGCCAGCTCTTTGTGGCGAGCGCTGGGAGGAATGGAGAGACAGATGCCACATAAAATGCCCTGGCATGGCAGCTGTGCGTGCCGTTGATTCATGTGCTGTATTTGCTGTCTTGCGAAGCGTGGCACTTAGCTGTTGGGTCGCATACGCTCAGGCATGCCTGTACATATTTTGGTGTGTGTAGAAGTGTGTTTGTGTGTGTGTGTGTGTGCTAAATAATTAGTTTAGTTGTTGTAGTTTGTATTCTTCTGTGTTCTAATACAGATGTTGTTTTCATATATGTATGTCTGTATGTGTGTGTGTGTGTGTGTGTATGTATGTATGTATGTATGTATGTATGTATGTATGTATGTATGTATGTATGTGTGTATGTTTGTATGTTTGTTTGTATGTACAGCATGTGCTTGTGTGTGTAAGTGTGTGTGTGTGTATGTATGTATGTATGTGTGTATGTATGTATGCAAGTTCATACACATATACACGTGTATCAATGAAACCTCTATGAAGGAGGGTGCCTACCTAATGATCCCAATGAAGTGATTACCAATTACCACCTCTCCCCCAACACACACACACACACACACACACGACATTCACCATGGCTCAAGAAAGTGATGATTACTACGAAACGGATTGAAAATTCAAACACAATAAAGAATAACACATACCAAGAATATTTTCTGTGGCATTGTAGCTGTTTATGCGTGCGCTTTTGGACCACGGTGTCAGTAAGAGGGTAAGCATCCATCGACCATTCGCTAGACTGGGACAGTGGTCGTTAGCAGTGGTGAAACACATGTGGTAGTTTCAGTG
>JACYXH010000246.1:67500-157500 GCA_026745465.1 Lota lota
CAATCATTAATGACTATTAAAGGATGTATATTAAATATAATTAATAGAATAAATACATTTTTATTAGCATTAATAATATATAAATATAACATGAATAACTATAACTATTTAATTATAAAATTTCCTTATTGCTGTTTCTGTTCCTCACCCGTTTCAGTTAGTGTAACCCCCACATGTACTCAAACACGTCCCTGAGCACACATATAGATACATATACACACCTTTTTATACCGACATCTATAGACACACACACACACACATACAATTTCAAAGACACGTAGAGACAAATGCATGCACATTCACATAAGCGCACACACACACACACACACACACACAGTGTTCATGTGTAGAGGCAGTGTGTGTGGGTTTGAACTGGAGTGCTGTACAGCAGAGTGGGGAGGCTGGCTACTGGGGGGGAACAGGAGATGTGATATTGCAGAATCAATGAACAGCACGGCAAAAATAACGTCTGGAAAATGAACCTTGTTCCTCACATACATTGTAATGCTTTATGATGTACTTGGCTTGCGGTGGCACAAGATTGTACAATAAGTTATTGGAAAATGATGACTCCCTCTATTCTCTACTTTGTGTGTGTGTGTGTGTGTGTTAGTCTGTGTGTGCGTGTATATGTGTGTGTGTGTGTATGTGTGTGTGTGTGTGTGTGTGTGTGTGTGTGTGTGTGTGTGTGTGTGTGTGTGTGTGTGTGTGTGTGTGTGTGTGTGTGTCAGTGGCACCCCCAGAAATATTTCATAGGGGTGGCCAGATGGGGCCACTGAAAATCTTTGGGCACACCTAAACCAAAAGCCATAACTTAATTTCAGGAATTCTATTATGCTGTTGAAGTGTATGGGAAAGCTGAAAACACTGTCAAATGAGAGTTTTGGGCGCTGTTGCGATGCCGTAGTTTTGGCTAACTTCATGTCCGTTTTTGCAGTTAGCACTCTCCTCCCTCTTCCCCACGTCATGACTCCTCTCTGTTTTTCCTTGGAGCTTTCTTTGCTTCTTATTTTTCTTCAGCAGTTTGTTTTCACTTGACTTGTTTGGAGGTGTAAGCCGTTCCTTGGAGT
Source organism: Lota lota (assembly GCA_026745465.1). NCBI lineage: Eukaryota > Metazoa > Chordata > Actinopteri > Gadiformes > Lotidae > Lota > Lota lota. The sequence goes on from JACYXH010000246.1 coordinate 68,571, forward strand.
GCTGGAATAGCTTTGCCTGCTCCGTCATTGTCAGTCAGCACGGAAATCCTGCTGCCTGCCTGTGAACGTGCAGAGAGGTGTATATGTGTTCAATGTGTGTGTATACTGTGTGTGTGTGTGTGCGCGTGTGTTTAAGTGTATACATGTGCGTGCGTGCATGCCTGCGTGTGTGTGTTCATGTGTGTGTGTGTTTATGTTTGAATATGTGTGTGTGTATAGCCTGTGTGTGTGTGTGTGTCTGTGCATATGTGTGTGAGTGTGTGTGTGTGTAGAGGGAGAGAGCAGGGTCCTGTGGGAGGCAGTAATGGAACACCATTAGAGAAGTCACAAGCACTAGGCTGCATGGCTCTATGGTTGGCGGTGGTGCTGCTATTACTGAGTATTCACCAGACTCAAGTATTTTACACAAGCAGCACCCCGCAGGCACAACGTCTCACTCCACCCTCCACTGTCTGAGTGCCTGTCTCCTCCACTACCTTCTACTACCTCTAAGTCTCTCTCTCTCTGTCTCTCTGTCTCTGTCTCTCTATCTCTCTCTCTCTCGCTCTCTCTCTCTCTCTCTCTCTCTCTCTCTCTCTCTGTCTCTCTATCTCTCTCTCTCGCTCTCTCTCTCTCTCTCTCTGTCTCTCTCTCTCTCTCTCTTCTCTCTCTCTTTCTCTCTCTATTTATCGTCTTCTACTGCACTCTTTTCCAATGATATCTGTCCTTCTGTGTATGTATCTATCCATCTGTTTAACAATCTGTCGATTCATGTATCCATCTATCTACTAGCCATCGATCTATCTGTCTGTCTACCTGTCTGCCTGCCTGTCTGCTTGTCTCCCTCCCTCCCTCCCTCCACACACACACACACACACACACACACACACACGCACAAACTCCTGTCAAACAGCTCCCTTGCATCAGACCTCCATTTGCTTCCCTCCATCAACCCGGTGACACCCAGCACTGGGCCGTGACATTACAGGAAAACACAGCCAGAGCTGGGGGGTGTATATATGTGTGTGTCGCTGTGTAGGTGTGTGATGTGTGTGTGGTGGTGCTTTCACTGTGGATGTAGGTTTGTGTGTATGTCTAGACATGTGCATATGTAGGTGTGTGTGTGTGCGTGTGCATGTGTGCGTGTGTGCGTGTGTGCGTGTGTGTGTGTGTGTGTTGGAGAGGATGGGCACAATGATTGAACAGAATAAACATTGGAAAAGTGTGGGAGTGAGTTTGTGTAGTGGTTGTGAGGGTGTGTTTGGGTCAGAGGAGAAAGATTGAGCACAAATGAGTGTCAGGAGGAGAAAGGGAGAGACACGTGAATGATTTCCTCAATGTCACAATGATACACTTGTGAGCGCGTGTGTGTGGGCACTGAAGCAAACGTGATGGCCTACACACAACTGATGAGAAGAGCCGGTCCCCTTGAAAGAAGGAGCTCAATAATTAAAAGAGAGCAGAATGAAAGAGCGGGAGAGTAAGAGAGAGTGAGAGACCAAGAGGTTGTCAGTAATGTGCAATACATGGCAGGTTGATGGCTCGATCGCCGGCAGGTTCAACTTTGCCAATCGCTATCAGTTCAACCTAGCGAGCTCACGGGGGAGTACAAGCCTTGTACACTGGAAAGGTGAACGGAATCGGCGCAGGCGCAGTCAGTGCACTTTAATACGTGAGTGGCACTTTGATCTCGGGTAAACTGTTTGTGCAAGACATCACTTTGGAACGGTTCATTCGCGCTGACAGCCGCACAGCAACGGCTGCGATGAGAACCGCCACATACAGCTAGCAGCACAAACAGAGGCCAAGGGAATTGTACTTTTATGAAAAACCACAGGGCGTCCATTCAGGGGGGGGCCTTTAGTACTCAGTGCCGTGACTCCATTCTGCACTGCAAATGCTGTGTCATCCGTCTCCGCAGCCCCGGCACAGCATCTCAGAATGAGAGAGGAGGGAGGAAATGTGTGAAGGAAACACTGTAGAGAGTGAATCACTTGCCTAGCATGAGGTGAGACGCTTGGCACTTACGTAGTCTGTTGTAAGGGTGAAATTATGAGACAATTAATACAAAGGGGAACTAATGGAGCGATTTGTCCCTGAGCTAAATTAAGGTTGGGGGGAGGGGTGTGTGTGGGGGGGGGGGGGGGGGGGGGGGGGATTCAAAAAAGAGGTCACAACTGTGACAAAAGGACAAAGATTTGACGTTATTCACAGCGTTACGTATATTTCTAGGGGCGCTATTCTATTGTTAGTATTGTTAAAAGTTTCACAAATGTAAAATGGCTCCTAAGTTGGGTGATAATAGCCAGTCTAATTAGAAGCTGACTTCAATTACACATTAAGAAACAAGATAATCTCAAACATTTCCCCAACCTCTAATTTGAGTGCGGATATTCATTTTTATAACAAATGGTATTCATTTTCCCACATAAATAATCTCCTCCGAGCCCTTCAAATTTTGTTTTTTTGTTTCAGACGTGTGGTTTTCATGACGTTGAACGTGTGCGTGTGATGGGACTGCAGTGCCTCCTGCTGGTGGAAGGTTATCACAACAATCAATACAGCATCAAACACTTTATTTATTGAATCATTGAATTCCTTTAAATTCAGGCCGGTCTATTGTGGCGGACAGTTGGTGATAGCATATAACATTTCGTCATAATACTATAATAATTTGTAGCCAGAAAGAGGCCATCTTTAAACAAATGGTGTGTTCAGAAAGTGAAGGAAATACTATGCCGACTTTTCTTATGATGTCACAAAGGGACATATCAATTTGTGTCCCTTTGTCACATATTAGCACATGGCGGTAGTGTGAGGATGACACAAAGGGACAAGTCTGTTAATACCTGTGAAGCCACGTTATTGTTACTGTATTCACAGTACCTGTAGAATCTTTACGATGATTGAATCAGATGATGAAATAATGTATTTAAACAATGCATTTAACACACATAGCCTTAAGATCTGTCCTCGTGTTTGCTTCTTGGAAAACAATACTTCATGAGATTTATGAAGTCCAACTTAACTTAAGGCCTGGGTTTATCATCATAGCTACATTGCTGAATCCATAGTGGTTATAGACTACATACCGGTTTGTTTGGTTTGACTGCATGTAGATTACTTTTATGCAAATCATCCTCTGTAGTACTGCTGACAATTAATTGGTACGTATGTGATTCTCCAGAGAGAGCTTTATACGGGCGACAAACACACTCACTGACGGTGAAATATCAGAGGAGCTCACAGTACATTTCATAAACAACAAGCCTGTGTTTAACATTGTAGAAAAAAAACTCTTTAGCATATGAATGTATTCACCATGACCTCGCCAGATGCTACATCTGTTCCATTGTCAGAACTAAACGTAGTAAATAGAATGTATCGTTTTATAGCACCGTTTCTGGTACAGTCCCTTGGCCTTTCTACCTGTCCCTGTGGAGGTAGGGAGTTCTGGGTAAAAGGTAAAAATAGCTATCCAACTCTGCTGAGAAGGCTTTTCTTTGTCTTTTGGTTCAGGAATAGAACGGTGTGCCGTCAAAGGGACGTGTCCTTAAACTTTTGTCGTTTTTCTTTGTTTTTTTTCCTGAAAAAGGAAAAACTCCCGCACTGTTGGCCTACTCCATCTTCACTTCAGGGAATAGGCTAATGCAGGGATAAAGCCCATTTTCGGTTTTGTGTGCCTAAACGTATAAGTAGCTTCTTTCCTAATTGTAATTCATTTTCAACATTTTCAACATCTGTGCAACCTCTGCAGGGAACAAAACTGTTATTGGTTTCAACTTTTGCAATGGCGGTAGCCCTATGTAGCAGTGTTATAAGAGTCACAGTAAAAGTAAATTGGCTATTAAGAAATATGAAGCTTATTGCATCTCTTATTTTGAGCATGAAATGGTTTAATCGCTTGACACCCCCCCCCCCCCCCCCGCCTCTTCCACTTACCAACACCACCATCAAACCAGCATCACCACCAGCAGCATCATCATGCTCAAAAACAACATATCAGCATATTTTAGAGTTAACAAAAATAAATAAATAATAAAATACCCCCATATTGCTGAGCAGCCAGTCCATGTTAATTTTCAACTGAATAACGGAAAGTGGATTATTATTCAACGTTATTCTACCTAATGATGATAGTTCTTCAGGGAATCACCTGAAACTCCACCAGGGGTAATATGTGCTGTAATTATTCACAAAGATGCTGCAATAAACATATTTTGCTTGATAAAAAAATAAAAGAAAACGTTTAGATGATCAACATAAAAGTAGAGGTAAGTATATTCACTTTGATATGAACCCATTTGTTGAATTTAGTGTCCCAGTCAGGTAACACATTAGGATATATTGTAAAACTATGAAATTGAGTTATGGATAGAATGTGTGTATATATATATATATATATATATATACTGTATATATATATATACACATTATATATATATATATATATATATATATATATATATATATATATATATATATTACAACCAAATGTATCTCCTGTGTGTTTACTGTATTATAATAGCCATTTTGTAAACTGATGAATATCCCGTTCTGACCACCAGATGCTGCAGTTTTACTACAGCAACATATTTACCCCACTGTATTTTTTTATTTGAAAGAACATTAGTGTGTATTGTTGTTTATTGGGAAGATAACCTTATTGCGAAACATTGTTGCATCTAGGATTCAAACTATACGAGAGGGAGAGAGAGAGATGTAGATCAACACATACGTAGAGGGAGAGAGTGAAAGAGAGATGTAGATAAATACATATGTAGAGAGGGAAAGAGAAAGAAAGTACATATGTAATTATGTAAAAACTTGCCTGCAATAAAGAACTGCAATCAGATTTATAAAACTTTCCACTTGCAAAGTATTCACTTCCATCACTTCCTCCTTAAGAACCACCAAAAAAAGATTGTTTCCGTTACACAATGTCCTCGCACTCTAAGAGCAAAGAGTGTGCTTGAGTGTCTATGTGCTTGACGTAACTTTTGTAACTATGCATTCTTTTCACAGTTCTCTTTTTCCACATATTGTGAATGTAACACAAAGAGTGAAGCCGAGTCAAGAGGAGTTCAGTCGTTTCTTTTTTCTTTGGTTAATGTCAAATTAAAGTGTAGCACTTCAAGTCCAGTACCTACACCAAACTGCTTGAATTGTGTGAGCTCTCTGTAACTTTAGTAAATCAGTTTGTATATATACTCTTTGTTTCAATAGCATTGTGCCTTTCATAAACAGTGAAGCACTTTACAGAATACACAGGATTTCTGTACTGAGCCACTCTACAGCGAATCACATCTTATACGAGGATGTTTACTTCCCAGTACACACATGGACAATGTATTTAGAATCAATCAGAGGTTGATATTTTACTAGATCACGCTTCCCTCCATGGCTCCTATAAAACAGGCTTGGTGGAAAAGTGGAACTGGGATCCAATGATCTCACACTGTATTTCCACTGTGGGGCTTAGCAGTGCCCTCTGAGTGAGACAATGTCTTTCTTGTCACTGAAAAGAGGACAGCAGGGCTTTGGTAAAATATACTGGCAGTAGCAAGGTTTTAAAGAAAAACACAATAAATATCGTTTTCAAAGGCGCAAAATAAATCCCCCTGAGGCAACAAAGCATAACTAACAATTAGAAAATGTGACTTTTGTTCCCCCCACTTTTCATTGTATGATTTGTGCGTATTTCTCTATTTTCCGTCAGGCCCGGGGCAGAATCTGCGACACAAATGGAGAGTGTCAGGAAGCTTGCTGGTACAGGGGGCTTCTGTGGGCCCTTTACTGTGTTGCTGACTGAAGGGGCGTGTGGTTTCTGGAGGCAGGTGGGTCTGCAGCACGAGTAACTAGGCTTAACCACTAATCATCAACGGTTGGAGGTCTGCACCGCACGATTTAGCACAATTCAACCTTATCCTTGTTCTGAAACAGCCCTTTCACAGCCTTACCATGAAGCAAGCTATAATGTGGGCGGGTGTGTTAGTCAGACCACGTTAGTCTGCGTTAGTCAGATTGCACACCCCAGCTCGAGCACTCCGCTCAACTACCTCAGCTGGACGCCTGGCACCGGCATCGCTAAGAGCAAGCAAAGGTCGCACAACAAAGTCATAACTCTTCTCTGTTTTTTGCACCACAATGGTGGAACGAGCTCCCTGACGATGTCAAGACTGCAGTGTCACTCACCAGCTTCCGCAAGAGACTCAAGACTCACTTGTTCAGAGTTCACCGGGACTCTGCATAGCCTCCCTCCTTACCCCCCTCCTCCCTTACTCTCCTAAAAACACCCCTCTTACGCACTTATTGTATGTTTGTAGGCCCTGGCACTTCATGTACGCACTTATTGTATGTTTGTACATCCTTGCACTTAAAAATAGTACTTAGCATTGTGTAGCATCTTATCCTAGCTGTATTTGTTGAATATGGGGAATGGGTTAACCTAGCAATTGTAAGTGCTTGGCACTGGTTCTATGAACATCCTTGCTGTACCGACAGCGATATATAGTTGTTTCTCTTTCTTCTGACAATTGTACTTATTGTAAGTCGCTTTGGATAAAAGCGTCTGCTAAATGCCCTAAATGTAAATGTAAATGTCATGGACATGAGGTGTCACTTGGTTGAGGTGTCACAATTCCACTGACTATGATTATCAACAATTATCATTTTCATGACATCACTCAAAGAGTGTCAAACATATTTGTTGACTGTTTAGTCAACCTATAGCATTTGTGTTGGTAACAGGGGAAGTGGTTTTGAATGTGGGTTTCTGTGGCCAGTTCCTTAAGAAAACATTTATATTGTTTCAAAATGTAGCACTTGACGCAGTTTGCCTATTTGATGAATTGTATGTACTCGCATGATTCTTGAAATTTTCATATTTAGCAAGAAATTAAAAGATAATAGACATGTGATGTCTTTCTTGGACCATACGTTTATCTCATCTCATAAATCTACAGCTGTTTATCTCAGTACATTTTGATCTCAATAAGAAAATAAGTAACATACTGCACAGTAAGAAAGAAATGTGAATCCCCAAAATTGTTGAGACAGCTGGGCACCACTGAGGAGGGCCCATTTCTTAGTTTGAGGGATTTACCTAACTCAACCAACCTTACGATACATACCATCCACAACCACCCACATAGTGTCAGTATGAACAAGAAGTGGGCCGTATGACAAGTGAAAACCTGGATGCCTGCCATGATCCTGTTTGTTGGGTGGAAACCCTTAAAAGGCAAAGAAAAGTTCATTTATGAAGATCGCACATGGCCATTCGTGGAAGAAATCGGTTCCTCAATCATTAGAAAATAGAAAAAAAACACACACAAGTGAACAGATCTGGCTTCTAAGAACAGGCGCTACATGGAGATACACAAACTAGCTGTCCAGGTCAAGCTCACACCCTTGCTTTGTCTGTTGGGCTCTGAACATATGAACTAGCTGTCTCTTAACTGATTCCATTACCTTGAACATAAAAAAAAATTTTATAAGCCTTTATATATTATATAATAGTTAAATAGTTAATAGTTAAATGTTAATAAAAAGCAGTTTTGAGCCCTGATTTAAAAGAAGAAAGTGTTGAGGCGGACTTCAGATGTTCTGGAAGGTTCTTCCAGATATGTGGTGCAACACTAAGAGCTGCTTCACCATGTTTGATTAGAAAGAACCCGGAGGAAGCTGGCCCCTGATAAAATGAGAGCTCTTGCAGGCTCAAAATACAGAAGCAGATGTATATGGTAAAAAGTACCCTAAACCATTTAGTGTTTTATAAACTATGAAGTCATAACAGGAAGCCATTGCAGTGATCTTATCACAAGAGTGGTAGTGTGGTCTGCTTTCTTAGTCTTAAAGTTAAAACTCTAGAAGGGCCATAGTCACCTGTGGATAAATGCATTTATACTACAGCATTATCAAATACTTAATCCTGATGGTCAATATCATTCCAATGAACATCAAGGGTGTGCATTATGTAAAAATAAACCACTCTGTTATAGTACAGTACAGAGTACAGAGTACAGAGTACAGAGTACAGAGTACAGAAACAAAGTACAGAGTACAGAGTACAGAGTACAGAGTACAGAGTACAGAGTACAGAAACAGAGTACAGAGTTGTTTATTCCGCTTATATCACAATTACCAACAATGATTAGCTATTGGTAACTTTTTCCGACTTAATCAGCTGAACTAAAAATCATCTTCCCTGGTGCTTTGATCATAATGTTTTGGCAAAAAACAAATGGGTGAAATTTATATTTGATCGTTGTTGTAATTGTTAGATTTGTAGTGCACTGTTTCAAAACTGTTAAAAGGCAGAGGTGTCCCGTTATTGAAAATAATGCACTAATGCCTTGGTCAAATGATTGACCAATCAGGAACAAGTATACAACAACGCTGTTTTCAGTTACGGGACGCCTCTGCCTTTTACCAGTACCAAATCAATGTGCTACAAATCCAACATTAAAAACAACGGTGAAATGCAACAACCGAACAGATGTTTCCTTGACAACGGAAAAACAATGGGCTCAATGCGCCGCGGAAGAGTATTTAAATTTCAACTGATTAAGCCGATAAAAAACCAACAACGTGCTCACCCCCGTTATACTCCAAAAAGGGGACACCCCAAGTGTTGTTTATTCCTTCCCTAAATGTAAGTGTGTCATCTGCATAATAGTGGTAGGAGATAGCCTATTGTTGTTCTTAAAAATTTGGAATAATTGGATGTAAAGGATGTAAAGGAACAAAACAAGTCCAAGAATCGATCCTTGGGATCCTTGTACATTTTGTTAATTCAGATATTTTTGGTTTGCTCAGATGTGCAGGTCTAATATACACCAAATAGTATCTGTCGTTTGGATCAAACTTGAACCAATTTGGTGCTGAATGAAATTTAAGGCGTTCATGAGAGCCCACTCGGTGCTGTGCTGAGGTCGAAATTGAGACTGAATTTTTTTTTAAACATTGTTAGATGCCTAGAAGGTGTTGATCAAGTTTATTTATTTTTTCAGAAGAGGCCTAATAATTGCAGTTTTCAAGGCCTGCTGGAATTCTGTTGACCATCTGTAGTGTATTCATTTGTGTAGTCATTAAAAACAACTTAAAAGAGCTTGTTGGCAGAGCATCAAGGCAACAGGTACAGATTTTCAGAACCTAAGAGGACCACATCAAACTGAAATATCTAACTATCATTGTGCTATAATTTATTTGTGATTAATTCCATGTTCATAACCTTAAATTACAAGATTATCAAGTTTGTTTTAAGAGCTAAAATGTTCTATATTTCGCGTTGTTTTTAATTCACATTAAACATCAGCTCTAATTTCTGTTTCTCTTTCAAATACAAACCCCCTATAATTATAGTAGTATGATCGCTACTTCATCAGGGATTTAAAAAGATCACTAACAATTTGCTTACCACATATGAACACATTTGAATGTGTTGGCATAAACCATTTACCATGAATTATATCTCAAACTCTCCAGTGTCCACCATCTGTCATCACATCCCTGGGCCGTCACACAGCACTCCATCCCGATCATTGTATAAAAACACTTTTGGCCTTATCCTGACCTTGCGAATAAATAGCATGTACCAGACTGGACCAATGGAGGGCACATTCCATAGAGGGGCCGTACAGTGACCTTGCCAATATGGGTGGGAAATGCGGTAGCAAGCAGCAGTTATTTTCATCAGCAGTTGTTAAAGTGGTTGTTCGTTACCCACAAGTGGTACACATGGCATGTGTTTGGGGAACATAAGAGCATTTCATAGTTTGATTTAAAGGGAATGATAGTGTGGCGTGTGTGTGGATGAAGGCTAGTTTAAGCAGCCTCACCTGACCCGAGTCTGATTGGACTCTGGGGCTGGGTGAGGTGGCACACCTGTGAGTAATCAATGTGCACGGGTTAGGCCAGCCATCTCCGCACACACAGGTGGCAGCCACCTATGGCGTGTAGCAATGGACCTTGTCCAAGATAGGTAGACATTTCTTCATGGGGATGAATGAGGAAGCAACTATTACAAAAAACCGGACTTCCAAGGTCTAATCTATATTTGTTTCACTGATCTGTGCTACGTTTCACTTCCACACTTGGATGTGAGGAAAAGACAATGTATTCTGCTGAAACACATTTGGAATCTATAATTATGAATGAAGAATAGAGCCATATACTTGCATGTGCACTAGTACATACACATACGTATACACAAACACATGGTTTAGTTTTCACTACGGATGCTCCGATCGATCAGCCGCCGATCATTATCGGCAGATATTCATTTTAAAGTGTGTAATCTGCACTCCCTGTAAAGGCCAATCAGAAGACGCAAAATACATGAGACTTTTCTCTGTGCACGGCAACAGAAGCTCGCTAAAATGACTTCACCCGTCTGGCAGTTCTTTAAGGTGTCCGAAAAAGACAATAGAAAAGCTATATGCAATGTGTGCGAAGCAGAAATCCCTCGTGGTGGAAATCAACAACGACAGTTTAATATCATGAACCTCATTAGACACCTGAGAATCCGTCACGCCAAAGAATACGGCCACTATGAAAGGCAAGCCAGCGATCAGTAAAGCGATCTAACCCTTTCGCAACTCGTCCGTCACTCAATTGACTGTTAGCGAGATATTTAAAAGGCAGGATCCCTATAGCAGGGACAGTAAAAAATCAAAAGAAATACTAGCCAAGATAATGGAATTGATTGGCCTTGATCAGCAACTTATTTTTGTAGTGGAAGACGAAGGGTTCCGACGACTCGTTACCTTCTTAGATTCACGCTATGTGCTTCCAGGAAGTAAATGTTTCACAGACGTACGCCTGCCACGGTTATACCAAACAGTGTATACACATATTTACAGCATTTTAAAGGACAGTGCCACATCAATTAGTTTTATGAGTGACATCTGGAGTTCCAGTGTATGCCCCATGTCCATGTTAAGTTTAACCGCACACTTTATTGATCAAAACTGCGGACAACACAACATTGTTCTCCATTGTCAAGAATTCACAGGGTCACACACAGCCGAGGCCCTGGCTGCCGCATTCAGCGACATGTTCCGATCCTGGGGAATCCCGAGAGTAAAGGTCCACGTTATTCTAAGGGATAACGCTAGGAATAAATAAACGTATCATACTTCCTCAGCTCTTAATCATATTCCTCAATACTGTTGAGAATAGTTGCTTTCATTGCTATAAATAGGAAATCAATAGATAATGCCACACATCAATAGAACAGTTTACATGGAAGATCCCCATTCCCACCCTGTGATCGGCCATCGGTATCGGCCATCGGTGATCAGCCCGAAAAAACCTACTCGGAGCATCCCTAGTTTTCACTACTTGTTTATTTTACTGTTCTCTTTGGTAGTTTGCTTTATATGATGTATTCCCTAGGCAAGGAGTGGGTATTTAAACTGGTTGATCTGGGACACACAAACCCCCTAAAGCAAACAAAAAAACTAGCTGACATTTATGTAAGTCTTTTTAAATCAAAATCACACGGTATACACACAGACCTTTTCCAAAGTGATGGTTGACCAACTCTTTTTTTCACAAAATAACAACACCATGTACAGCAATCATGAGTTGAACACTTTATGACTTTCTTTATGATTTATGATTTGAAAACCAACATAAAATAAAACAGAAGAGAAAGGGAGTCATGATCAAATATAACAATATTATCATGAACCTATAAGCTTCCCAAAATGATTCCTCGCCTCGATTGTTGTATTGTGTGTTGGGGCGGAGGAAGTCAAATGCATGCTGGGAGTCAGTCGTATACCCATCACCACCACCATTATATAACACATCCAGACTGCCAATAGGAGGGCGTTGCTGAGTAATCTGTTCACGTTTAAAACAATTAGCAATCGCCTAGACTGGTCAAACCCTCTCTGACCTCTGTGTGGATCAGTGCTAAACCTTTCAGTGCGACTGACCAATAATTGTGGATAGAGGACAGGACACTGATGGAAAAAAAGGAGAAGAATAAAAGAAACATTTGCTTCTGACATCAGCAGTGAGATCAAAGTCGTCACTGGGCCAGAGACGAGGCTATCTCACACACCCACCTCTTTCCACCCTCCCTTCCTCTCCTCATCTTCTCTCGGCCCGACCCGGCCGTTCTGCCCACTTTTTAAGAGAAGAAAATGCCGGTCCCTCCCCTTCCTCCCCCTCCTCCATCTCCTGTCTCTCCTCCGCCGCCTCCCCCTCTTTGACTGGAGGAGAGAGAAGAGACCAACGCTGTCTGACAATCGCAGCCTGTGTCAGTTTTCTCGGCCAGCTCAAGCAAGTTGGAAGAGAGAGAGAGACACGGAGAAAGTAAGAGACATAGACACAGAGAGACAGAGGCAGAGAGAGTGAGAGAGAGAGACAGGGAGACAGAGGCAGAGAGAGTGTTCGGGAGGAAACTCACAGCATGATTCACTGACGCGTTTGCATTTGTTGTGTGTTTTTTCCGTGGATCTCAGCACTTATTTGCTTCTGTAACCTAAGCAGTTCTACTGCTTATTTCACCCGAGGGCTATTCTTTTTTATTACTAGCCACAATTTAGCCTTCCATTTGAAAGAAGAAGACAATTCTCCATATATGAGAAGAGGCATTTAAATTGGGATCGTTTTAGCAGAGTAAAAGCTTGCGCCATGACATCAAGGGAGATCTTGTTTCTGGGTGAGTCACACATCTATTTAACCACACTGTGGTCACTTTCTTATGGAAAGACTGCCATGTGTTCACATAAAATAGATTGTAAAGTAAAGTCAACTGACTGCGGCTGGTGGGCTGTATGTTTGTATCTGAATCTGGAAAGCAAAAGCCTAAATCCTTGTGATTTAAAAAAGTAGTTGAAACCCACGTGTTTTATGGGTATATAAAAAAAAACCAATGCTAAATTCAATGTTAATTGTAGTACATGACAATGGTATGTCATTCCCATTACATTGGACAAACGGACTAGTGTCATAAAGCTGTAGATAACTACAAATGTATCTGTATGTTCACCGATTTTCATGGATGCAAATCTACCTGAATTTGGTTAAAGAAAAAAACATAAACAAATACTAAATAAAATCATAACAACCAAAGGAAAGCTAAAATAATGATTGAAAACAAACTGACACAGCACATGTGCTTGGCAGCTGCACTTTTGGTGTTTGGATTTGAAGACCCTCCAGTCTGTCTGGGCTTAAGTTCACAATGGGCTTCTGTTCTTCTCTCCTAAAAGTGATGTTTTTACACCATGAGCTCATCCAACGAAAGGAACTACTATGACTGATAGGGACACACACAGAAGATATAAAATGCACACACACACACACACACACACACACACACACACACACACACATACACACACAAATACCCTCTTTCAGACAAGGAAGCATTGAGTGTTGGTTGCCGTGCACTCACATCACAACAGTGATACTGTCAGAGCAAGCGGGTTAGAAGTGTGAATCGTATCCAACCTAACACCTTTGTGATTGTGGGCTGTGGGGAAATCCTCCATGAAACACTTAAACATATAGTTGTTAAAAAAAATTACATACTTACTTTTTTTAATGCCTTATTTGGTTGGATTAAATATAGGCACTAACAATAGACAATAAGGCATACAGTATAAATAATACAAATGCAATGCACACAAATGAATTAATAACAGACATCATATTCAGCATGAATATTAAGAAATTAATTTTCTCATGGTATTCGTCAGCTGTATATGGTGATACCTGAATGTATACTAAAAGTATACAGAATGTATAATGAACATATACTGAAGGCCTACTGAATGTAAAGCACACTTTGAAAGTATACTGAATATATGCAGATTGCTTAAAGTGTACTGAAAGGTGTCTTCTTGTTTTACAGCTGTTCACCTCTCCCTGGCACTGTCTGGTTGCCCTCCAGGATTTCAATCAAATGGGACCAACGTTTGCATTGGTATGAGTTGAAACCTGCTGTCATTCTCATATTCAATCAATTATGTAGCTTTTCAACATTTGTGTTAGGCTAATCAATAAAGAATATTAAACATGTAATAACCTGACCATGGTCATTTTTTGCATTGACATAGATGAATCTTTAACACATATTCACTGAAGCCTTTTCTCCCCCACCACAACGCTCCTTTGGACTGAAAGATATTGACGAATGCCAGAACGGAGAGGGCTGGTGCGGTGAAAACACATTGTGTTTCAACAAAGTGGGCACTTTCCACTGCATGTGTGAGGATGGCTTCGAAACTTCAAAACGGAACAATTCGTTTGCGCCTGAAGAGGGGGAAACATGTAGAGGTAAAGAAAAACCAAAAACATATTGAAGCATCTAGATTTAGGAAAGATAGGCACTCAAACCTTTTTTCTTAAATGTGAGCTATGTCTATTTTTGAATAGGATTTTTTTTACTTTTATTATTATTGTCATTATTATTATTTAGAAGGTAGCTAACCTGTGTAACCTGCCTAATCTAATTTGTTAAAGATATTAACGAGTGTGACAGACCAGAAGGCATCTGTGCACAGAATGCAGAGTGTCACAACGTTGTGTCATCGTACTCGTGCATCTGCACGTCGGGATTCATCTCTTCCAGTGGTGCGGAGCGTTTGGTAGGCAATGACACGTGTAAAGGTAAGAAGTTCTTTTAGTTTAAAAGGCTGCGGCACTCCTTGCTTCGTCATGACCTGGGGTTTTGAGGACATTTCAAGAACATTTAGGACCAACAGCAAACAATTACAGGGGTGCCACGTACGTCGATCTCAAAGGTAGAGCGGGTAGATCGCGTGACGTTCCAAAAACGATAGGACATTTTTCAGTCTTTCAAAAACGTACACACCAGGCTCCTGGTGTGTAAATTAATGTCAATCACCACGGACGGTGCGCCCGCAATGGTGGGCCGCTTTAATGGCTGTATTGCCAAGTGCAGGCAGGACGACGCTTTCCCCGACTTCCTTAATTACCACTGCGTAATACACCAACAAGCAGTATGTGCTAAAATGCTAAACATGAAAGAGATAATGGATGTGGCAACGAAAATCGCCTGTTCTATTCGAGCAAGACCTCTTCAAAGACGACGGTTTCGTGCACATCTGGAGGAGGCTGATTGCAACTACTCAGACCTCTTGCTACACACTGACGTGAGATGGCTTAGTAGGGGGGAATTCCTGCAGAGATTTCGAGAACTCTGTCCGGAGATAAATGACTTTCTCCTTGAGAGTAAACATGCAGAATACACGCAACTTAATTGTAACAGTGGCTGCTAGACTTGGCATTCTTAACCGATCTGACCAACGAGTTGAACGAGCTTAAGTTAGAGCTGCAAGGAAAAGAAGAAAACGTGGTCAATATGATCAGCTCAGTTAATGCTTTCAAACAAAAATGCAACATCTATCCTCAAAGCTGCAGTGACATGAATTGGGGAACTTCCACAACCTCGCATCAGAGCTGGAGACACAACGGAAGGCGTGTGCGTAACTTGACAGTGCACACAGTACACAGAGCAGAATGAAAAAAATTGTCTGTCAGACTTTGACAAACGGTTTCAAGACTTTCCTTTACTTGAGCCAATCGTTACATGTATGTGCTATCCATTTAGGGAAGATGTTGAGGTTGATTTACTCGCATCAAAAATTGCAGCACTGTTTCACCTGAACTCGTCTGCAGTGGAGGATGAGATTTTGACAGTACAAGCTGAAATTGAGCTTAAGTCCAGGGCTCATGGAAAATGTTGGAACTTACTCACAGAGAAAAAGTATCCAAACATGAGGAAATGTGCTACCTCCTTGACTGCATTATTTTGCTCTACTTATTTATGCAAATCAGCCTTTTCCCATATGAAGATTATTAAGTCAAAATACCGTTCCACCATGACTGATGATCATTTGGAAGCCTGCTTGAGACTAGCTACCAGCAGCTACTGTCCGGACTATGCAACCCTGGCTGACTCCATTCAGTGCAAGTCATCAGAATACTCAGTATATATAAATAAATATATGTTTAGCATTTTTTAATGTAGGTAGATCATTTTGACCTGGTCATTTTGAAAGTAGCTCGCAAGCAGAAAAAGTGTGGGCACCCCTGAATTAGAATAACGCCTCTGGAATGGGAGCCATTGCTTATTTATCGTCTAACAATGTTTTTGTCTTTTTTTTCTTCATTTAGATATGGATGAATGTACATCTGTGGATGTCTGTGGGCAGAACGCCACATGTGTTAACACCCTGGGAGATTACCACTGTGTATGCAACAGTGGCTTTGCATTGAGGTCTGGCAAAACCAATTTCACCTTGGATATGGAGATATGTGAAGGTAAAGGCATAATAATATGAATGCATCGAAACATGAAATCCAATCTGGAGTGTACATACCTTTTTGTGTTCATCCAAAGCGAGTTGGCTAAACATTGCCGTTAACATTAAACTTTACTTAAAAATAATTTCTAAATGGCAAAATAGGCGAACATATCAGCAATAAATAACAACAAAGAACAAACAATTTAGAATCTATCTGTGGGTTGTTCCATCCATACCATTCATAAATCTGTCTGAACCCTAACAACTTCTGCAGGACATGGAGGCATTTGAGCGGCCCAGGAAACACAGTAAAGCTTTTTTTTTGTTTTCCCCTTTCCTCCCATTGATTCTATTCCCATTTTAGACATATGTGTGATTGATAAGACAATCTGTGGAAATGGAACCTGCCACCAGGGAAAAGACGGACATGGGTGTGCATGCCACGCCGGTTACAGCAACTACGGCAACGAGAGGTTCCGTTGTGGTGGTTAGTTGTATTAGAATTATACTTTAACATACATTCTTTCTTTGGTACGGTTTTTAAATAAACCTTACCACTGATTCATTGTATTCCCTCAGAATTGAAGTGTGAGGTGTTCAAGAATGCGATCAATCTAGGAGAGGTATGCACATATACCATATGCTCTTCTCCAACGTTTTAAATCATCTGCCTTCAGCAAATCGCTTCTGGCTGATGACATCCTATAACTTCCATTATCTATCTTTCATTCCTACGTAGGATCAGCCAGATGTGATAAGTGTTCTAAGAATGTTGGAGAGCAGCTGTCTGAATCTAAGCGAGAGCAAAACTCCCACCAAATTCGACGGAGAGAATTTGCTTGAGGTAGCCCAGCCGCCTTGTTCTTCTGCCCTAACAATCAAAGCTAAATATTATCATTGAAAAGACTCAAAACCATCACAGCACCCGGTGGTCCCTGGCAGCTGTCCACCACTGTTATGTGGGCAGATGTGACGTAACATGGCCGTGTGTTTAGACTGAAAAGAGGCCGCTCTGCACCCCCTAAAAGTCTTTCCGGCTCTGGCTCCCTGTTTCCTCCCACTTGTTTTCATATTGCTTCCCCCCCCCACCCCCCACCTTCCACCTCCAGAGGCTGTTGTCTATGATGGACAGGCTCCTGTCTGGCGGAGCCATCTTAAATAACAAGCAGGTATCCACCCTGCTGGGTGTAGTGGAGAGCAGTCTGGGCCTGATCGCGCCCTTCATGAGCCAGTTCAGAACGCAGGTCTGGAAAGCTCACACAGGTAATGTGCAACACTGCCCATCGCCTCCAGCTCTCTATAAATGTGTTCCTGGGCATGATTTATGTTCTGTGTTTATTATGAAAGGTCAAAGCTAAGGTTTAGTCATAATAAACAGTTCAAGTGGCAAAACATGACCTTTGCTCAATCATATTCACAGTATTATCATGTACTGCTTAATGTACAGAGGGAAAAACAGTGCCATTGACCATCCAGATGTTATATCCAAACAACTTGTCAGCCCTCTGTAGCAATAGCCCCATATATAAAACCAGAGAGCAGCAGAATTTTGTATTATTATTTTATATTTCCAACTAAACGGTATGCTATTCTGTGCTTCTCCAAAATGTCATTGATGGTGGTCCAGAACTGGAGATGCTGCTGGATAAAGGTCCTGTTTTCCATCAGGGCCCAGTGGCATTGTTATCTAAACATGCCAAGCTGCAGATGCAATGGGAAACAGCTGCTGGAAAAGATTCCACTTACCCAGGTCATCATCCATACCACCCATTCCATGTTCCATGACCGCTACTGGAACCACACACACAGGCAATGCAATCAACAGTGTCATTTTAAAATGAATTTGAAGGTGCATCACTTCATATTGTGTGTGTGTGTGTGTGTGTGTGTGTGTGTGTGTGTGTGTGTGTGTGTGTGTGTGTGTGTGTGTGTGTGGTAGGCTTTACGGCCCTGTTTTTGCTGACCTACTTAACCTTGGAGAACTCCACCAATACATCCTTCAGTGTGATGGGTGTAACAAAAAAACAGAGCCTCCAGATGAATTCTAAAGTGGTTACTGTCAAAGTTAGTAACCCAGACACTGCCGCCCTCCAAGAGCGGGTGACATTAACCTTCTACCATCTGCAAAGAGTAAGAAGCGTGGGAATATTTATATTGTTTTAATATGTGTACATGTTCGATTATTGTACATACGTACTTACAATGTGTCTCTTATGTGCTCAAAGGTTGGTTGCAAATTGGTGCATACAAAGTATATGATAAAGAAACAATTTTACGTCAAAATGTGTTCCTGGACCACATTAAGGCTGTGTAAACCCATTCAGTACACTGATCGTCTCTAATCTGTGAGACCTGGGGGTCTAATTTTGCAGACAGACAAGGACAACCGCACTATCTGTGTTTACTGGGACTCTGAGGTAGACGGCGGGTCCTGGTCTACTGATGGGTGCGACACCCTCCATTCGGGTGCTAACTACACCGTGTGCTCCTGCAATCACCTCAGCAGTTTCGCTGTCCTCATGGCCCTTCACGACATAGAGGTGAGAGTCTTTTGGTAGTCTTGATAGGTAGGTGATGTCAGTCCGTCTGTCTGACCATCTATCTTTATACTCATCTCTAACCAGTTGTTGGTCTATTAATACCTTCTTTTTTTGTTTTATTTGCTTTGGTCCGGCCGTCTGTATGTCGGTCTGATTAACTTTCCATCTGGCTGTCTCTATGTCTGCATAACTTCAGTCTGTATCTGTCCATTTGTTGGCTAATTTGTCTGTCAGTCATTCAATCTGTTGTTTTGTTCAATCTTTTGGTCTCCTCCTTCCCAAACAGGACCCGTATGAGATGCAGGTGTTCACCTGGGTGGGTCTGACGCTATCACTGGTTTGCCTCTTCATCTGCATCCTTACCTTCGCGCTGATCAGCTCCATCCAGAGTCCGAGGAACAGCATTCACCTCCACCTGTGTCCTCAGCCTCTTTATCGCCAACCTAGTCTTTCTTTGTGGCATCTCTCGCACAGAGAACCAGGTAACAGTGGGTAGTCCACAGTCTAGACTGTATGATGCAAACATTTCTAAATAGCAGTAGACATTTGTGGCAATGGCTGAATGACTTGGAGCTGGGTGGTGTGTGGAGACTGTAACTAGTGGGGACTGAATGACTAGTGGGGACTGGGTTACTGATGGGTACTGAATGACTGGTGGGGACTGGGTAACATATGGGTACTGAATGACTAGTGGGGACTGGGTAACATATGGGTACTGAATTACTGGTGGGGACTGGGTACCTAATGGGTACTGAATGACTGGTGGGGACTGGGTAACATATGGGTACTGAATGACTAGTGGGGACTGGGTAACATATGGGTACTGAATTACTGGTGGGGACTGGGTACCTAATGGGTACTGAATGACTGGTGGGGACTGGGTAACATATGGGTACTGAATTACTGGTGGGGACTGGGTAAATAATGGATACTGAATGACTGGGTAACTGATGAGTACTAAATTATTGGTGGGGACTGGGTAACTAATGGCTACTGAATGAGTGGTGGGGACAGAGTGAATAATTAGATTTCACTGAATTCTTTCTCAGCTCCCTGTATACTATGTGTGTCTCTGAGTCTCTTCTCCCCCTCGGTCACGTTAGACGGGCTGTGCTGTGGTGGCAGGGCTGCTGCATTACTTCTACCTGGCGGCATTCTGCTGGATGTGTCTGGAAGGCATTCAGCTCTTCAGGATGGTCATCCTGGTCTTCAACACCAACTTCCAGACGGTCCGCATGATGGCTGTGGGCTACGGTGTACCTGCGGTGATAGTCGCCGTCTCCGCACTGGTCAATTTCGGCGGATACGGCACCGAGAGACAGTAGGCACATTTAAATAAGCATGTCTGTGTCGTACGCATAGGATAAACGGCTGACCTTTTTATGGGTTCCTGGGATCACAGCTTGCTGAATAAATAAATTGATGTGTTTTTTAGTTGCTGGTTGAACGTGGAAGGTTCATTCAGGTGGAGTTTCTTCGGTCCTGTCTGCTTCATCATCACAGTAAGGAAAACCACCTGACAACATTGATTCTTTTTGCTAACCACTAGAATGTAAAGAACATTATATAATCGCTATCTCTATTGACTTCCAGGTGAACATTTTCTTCTTCTTTATTACCATGTGCAAGCTGGCACAGAAGTTCTCAAGTTTAAACCCTGACTTAGACAACTTACACAGGATCAAGTGAGTTTATGCGCTCGGAGCTCGTGTCCTTTACTGCTCATTACTTCCGTGGATCTGATACAGATTACCGGCTTACCATTGCTTCCTGCAGGGCTTTCACTATCACTGCTGTGGCCCAGCTGTGTGTACTTGGCACCACGTGGATATTTGGCTGTTTCCAGTTTGAAAGCGGCCCAATAGCCATGTCTTACGTGTTCACCATCCTCAACAGTCTGCAAGGGGTTCTGCTCTTTGTAATGCATTGCCTGCTCTACAAACCGGTTTGTACATGTTTTATATTCATCTATTTGAGAATATATATAAATTGTTCTTTGTCTAAATCCAATATCTCTGTGTCTGTCTCTATTATTTAGCAAATATTCATATTCAAATGCAAACTAAATAATAATAATAATAATAATATGTTGTTATAATAATAATCAAATTAAAATAGAAGGAGTCTCGGTATGTATGTCTCTCTTTCGAATTTCTCGACCGTTCATCCGGTCAACTTCACACTTGGCGGAAGGATTGCTGAAGACCCATGGAAGTGCAGTGTTGAGTGTGAAATTGTTTGTGCGGCTCTTGAAAAAGCTGCAAGTGGCAGTCGTTCCTAACGGGCACGTTTTGATTGAGCAGTGCATTAGTAATAATAATAATTATATGGATGGATAGATGGATGGATGTATTTACGGATGGATGGATGGATGTATGTGTAATTGCTTGGACAAACATACTTTATATACAAAGACAAATGGGATTCTCTTCACAGCAGCAGTTTGAATAAATAACTACTCTTACGCCCCCTTTAGGTAAGAGAGGAGTATGCAAAGTTATTCTCCAGTCTCTCCACACCACAGAAGTACTCAGAGTTCACTTCCTCCCAGTCAAGCAAAGCACAGGTGAGAAATGTGAAGGCATCTACAGTATTAAGATTCAATGTCTAGTCGCTCCGGAACAGGAGCAACAGTCAAGTAGCAGAATTGGCTAATAAATTAGCACCACCATTACACCAGCGACATCCTGGCAACGTCACGCCATTGAGGCAGAAAATAGTTTGCACACATTGGCATATTTTCTGACATTAAATTGTGATCATATGTAATAGTATTTTAATGAGTATAACACCTAACTCTAATTCATATACGTATAAATATTTTGTTCTTGTCATCCCGGAAATCCCACACAATCTGCTGTCTCTAGTTTAACTATGAATCGGACAATGGCTGCCAACAGGCTCCTTGTAGCAACATTTACATCCTCCCTTTGTTAAATAAAGACGGCTAGATTTCCCCATAACTGACAAGACACTTTAATCACTTCATTACCCCAAATATTAATGAGTATGTGAGTGGGTAAGCTGGAGGTGTGATGATTCAATGTGCACTTTCCCCCCTGTGACAAGAGCGAATACCAGCAGGATAATTATTGAGGCCAGATTGAGCATCTTGGTGACTTGGAGTCGAGACAATCTGCATAAAAACAATATCTTTAAATAATGCCGTCTGCTCTCTCTCTTCCTTTCAGAGTATTCAGAACACTGGGGAGTCTCACATATGAAGTGCAGTCGGAAGCCTGAAGCTTGTAGAGTGGAGCTTTGTATGTCCTTGAACCCCTTCCAAGGACTTTGGGGAGTAGTTCATGTTCATATCCTCCACATATTTTATTTTATGAATGAAGATCTATGTTGAAAAATGTTGCCATCCTAGTAGCTGGTTGGTTGTACTTCAGTAACGAAATGCCCCGCTGTTTTATTTAGCTTATCCAGAGATACTTTAGGTTCTCCCCTCCCCTCTCACTCTCCCTCTTCCAGGTCATGTTTCAAATGTGTCTCTTTTTTTGAGAGTTTGTCCACAGGCACACACAAATGCAATGGAGGAATAATGAGTATTGAGTTGAGTGAATGAAACATCTATTTGATGGATGTTCTAAATGGTGTACTTTACTTCATTACTCCATGAATGTAAATACGATTTCTGACCTGATTCAGTTAGGGATTCTTAGTTTTACCTTTAACCTCTGTAATGACAATCTTACAAAGACAAGCCTGTTGATGGATGTTTTGTTTTTTGTTCATCTTATGGTTCATTTTGTTTGTTGTGTACAAAATTTAATTATGCTTTAATTATGTATGTATGTAATGCCACAATGGAGTTATAGGATTGTTGATTAAGCTCTATCTCCACTGTGAAGAGACTCTGTAATTAGGAACAAAAAGACAAGGAGTACTGGGTATACACTGAGGAGTACCTTTTAATAATTGAATCATGAAGATATACATTTTAGCCTTCCTGATGTCAGATGTTGCTTTAATGCTGTTTGTGGTAGCCTTGAAGCTGTGTTATTTACTATTTTGAAGGCTCTTGTTTTGACGATGTCGCTGAAGACTCTTAAACATGACTTGTTTGCTGCACATTTTGTCCTTCAATGTGCGAAAGGCGTTGACTTGTGCAATAAAATACAAATCATAGCGCTGCTTTTCTCACTTTAAGTGGTGTTTTTCCTAATAAATAATACAAACGGGATTGCTAGACCTGTGCTATGGGACCACTGCAAAGCTCAACGGATTGACCTGAACTGAATTGCCGGTGAAATATGAAGTTAATAGAACATAATTACCTTTAGGGGTAAAGCCTTAAGATTTACGAAGACATTAGTAATTTTGTTAGAAATAGTAAAGAAATGCCCTAAAAAGGTGAACCTGATTAATTATATGACTATTAAATATATATTTTTGTATGTGTATTTGATATTCGTTTCACTTTGTTTCTCACAATTCAAATAAAATATAACATTTGTAAAATTAGACTTTAAAGTAACCCGGTGTCTATCAATTATATGATTACAATAAATAACAGCTCAAAAGTATTCATTTAAATGCTCATGTAAAAACATATATATATATATATATATATATATATATATATATATATATATATATATATATATATATATATATATACACAATATAATACATTACAGTATGAGATGAGGATAATTTGATACTATTGATACTACTGGAAAAACATCAGTCAAAGCAGAGGTATAAGTTCTATCTTGTAAAAACTACACCCAGAAAGTAAGAAGTTTAAAAAGACTAAGGAAGGAATAGAGAGAATAGAGGTGACGATAGATTTTGTCAGAGAGTAAATAAAAAGGTCATTATTCCAAACTCCTGTATTGATTTTCTCACCTTGACGTGATATTCACTCCTCTCTCTCTCTCTCTGATCAATGTCCATTATTCCGTCCCTCTGCAGGAGCCCACTAGGCTCACCTGGCTAAGCGAGAAGTCAAAGCAAGTGAAAGAAGAAATAAAGACAGTATACACATTTTTTTATACATTTCTATTGTTGCTGATTTGACTTTTGCAAGGCCCAATTGTATAGAAGTGTGTTACTTTAATGAACTCTAAAATCAATGTAGTAATGTATTCTTTCTACCAGTAATACTGAACAATGTCAACAGAGGGGAACATTTTCTTGAGGAACAACAACAGAAGAGATAAACAGAGGGACCGAATATTCAGCAAAACAAAGTAAAACAAAAAAAAGGAATGAAATGACTGAAGGTTACATGGCACACTGAGAGAATGAGAGGGATAACTAAGAGAGAGAGGAGAGGGGGTGAAAGAGCCGGAGCAATACTGTGATGACAGTGGGAGGCAAGGTAGGCAACTATTCAGACCAGAGCGACACGCAGCTACAGCAGGTGGGCATTGCTCTGAGCTTCTTCTTTATTCTCCATCTAAAAGGTAATTCCCGTCCCCATTTTTCCATACACCGAAATCATCCTCTATTTCAGCTGGTTTGATTGCGTTCATGTTTAAATACGTAAGTAGATATATACACTTTAATACAGTCACTTGGATGGACTTAAATTATAAAAGATAGAAGCCCAAATATATCCACTGTATAGTCTGTAGGAGATCTTTAAATATTTATGTAGATCATTGATTTAAGTGAAATAAATAGGTTTGTTGGGATGTGTTGGGGACGTATTGGGGGATGGGGGATGAAGGAGGGGCATTACTTCTTTCCTTAAATAACCTCAGATGTTGAATATAATATAGAGCTAATATATACTGCTCAAAAAAATACAGGGAACACTTGGAGTTACATTGTGTTGTTTAAGTGTTCCCTTTATTTTTTTGAGCAGTCGAACGTAATGTATGAATGTCATCAGTCTATTAAGCAAAATACGTATGTATATACGTGTGTGTGGGGGGGGTGGGGGGTGGATGCGTGCGTGCGTCCGTGTGCCTGTGTGTACGTGCATGGGTAGATTATCAAATAACCACTGTACAACTGGAAGGAAGGGTGGTTATTCGATTGCACTGTACTTGTTATGACGGCTCCTTCTTTTCATTCCCTCTTCCTGAGAGAGAGAGAGAGCCACAGTAGAGCTTGTTGACACAGACTGAGGCAGGCTTCATCAATCCCCCATCAGTCATCCATCTGAGGCATTTCAACACAAGATTACTTGATGGGTTTGACATGATAGTTGGGTTTTTTTTTTGGTCATCGGCCCTCTTCCTTCTCCAGTCTTGAATCCATTAAGTAGAGATATTATCATTTTATTCACACTCACAGAGAGAGTGCACAAGCTGCTGTTTACCTGTTCTCGCAGTTGTGTCTCATAGTATAATATGTTTATATACTGTTTACTGTATATATTATACATGTATTTACTTGTGTGTGTGTGTGTGTGTGTGTGTGTGTGTGTGTGTATGCATGCATGCGTGTGTGTGTGTGAGAGAATAAGAGAGAGAGAGAGAGATAAATAGAGGATAGAATGGGTGTGAGGTCACAGCCCACACACATAGACAGAGGCGTAAAAACATTTTAAAAGTGCCCATACTCACCCTGCCATATGTTCCTCTCTCACCCAAAGCTGGCAAGCCAGAGAAGAAATCAGACAGATACTGGCTAACACTGATCAGATATATTATGTTTATATTATGTTCATATATACATAGAGAGAGATATGCATAGAGAGATTATGAATTATTTTCTCTAATCTGCAACCATGTAGGAAGGTTATTTGCACGAAATCTATCAGAATTATTTGCTATCCTTTTTTTCCTTTTTTCTTTTTCATACATTCATAAACTACTGTGTACACAGCATAGAATTTAGCACAAAATGTAAAACATGATTTTTGCCAATGGATGTTACTCCACTCCAGAAAACCAACGATAGTTAACACATAGAGGTCAACTCATTGTTATTCTACTCACAAGCTCAGTGTCTAAGGGAACTATGAAGTGGGTCATCTCAACCAGCAAGAAAACTCATTCTGAACACTCAGCCCTCTCTCCCACAAATACTGTTGCACTCTTTCTGTTAGACACCTCACACAGCACCTCACTTGAACAAAAACAAAACAGATCAATAATAACAGGCAAACACACCACACTAAAAAAGTGATGACGGTTTATGCAAAGCCTAAAGTGGCTGAATATAAAGTTATGGAAGATGTTAAGTAAAAAAAACAATCAGAATGGGAAGGAATATAATATGTAGGTTGAAATATGCAAAAAGTGAAAACATTTGCTGAGAAAAAAAAGATTTCAATGTAAACAGTTTTGATGTGAGGTGAAGAGAAAGGTTTGACAAAGCCAACCCACTCTAAGTTTTAATTTTATTGCAGCTCTGATGTTGCAAACTTGAAAAAACATTCAAAATGACAAATTAATCGACCTTTTTATGTCCAAATTCTCATCAATTCTCAAAGCCCTTTGAGACTGTAGCTGTGAGTAAAGGCTATAGGTACATTCTACTTGGCTTGAGTCAATCATCATTGAAAAAGAAAACAAAACACGAATGTAAATAACAAGCAGCACAAACAGTTCAGAATTTGTTAGGAAAGGAAACTCTGGTTTTAGCGACCCACACATTTAACACTATAACTACACACTGTTGATTGTTGCTGATCAGTTGACATGTTTATTTTAAACTTCTTTCAACCCAAACCTTTATTAATTCTCTCCGTAGATCACACTGGAGAGTGAACAGCACCCGCGTGACATCATCATGGCTTTCTTTTCTTCCCACAATGCATCTTTCTCTCCAAACGGCCTGTCAGAAACCAACTGTACTGAACACCTGCCTCGCCTGGTGCTAAACGCCAGTGGCTGCTTGAGTTTCCCTGTGAGAACTTCGAGCCTGGGGATGTCCTGCCTCACCATGACCTTAGGAGCTCTCTCCAACATCACTGCCCTGGGCATACTGGCCAAGTCCCAAGTGCGCTTCCGTCGCCAAACCAAAGCACCCTTTCTGCTGTTAGCAGGGGCGCTGCTTCTGGCCGACCTTGGGGGTCACATGATCCCAGGGGCCTTTTCTATGTATCTGCACATGGCGCCCAATCCAGAACCTCGACCCCAGAGAATTGGCGAAGGATTCCGCCGGCACAAAGGCCTTCTGTAGGGTCTTCGGGGCCAGTATGGTTTTCTTTGGATTGTGCCCATTGCTGCTGGGCTGTGCTATGGCCGCTGAGCGCTACGTGGGTATCTCCCAACCGTTGCTCCACGCCGCCGTCGTCACCGTGGCTCGTGTTCGTCTGGCCGTGATGCTTCTGTCCTCCCTCGCTCTGTTGCTCGCGGTGCTGCCCCTGCTGGATATCGGCAGTTACACCACACAGTTCCCAGGAACCTGGTGCTTCTTGCCCATCCACGGCACCCGGTCCACGGCCGACACCTGTCTGGCCCTGGCCTTCTCGGGTCTGGGACTTGCAGCCGTGGGGCTCTCCCTGCTCTGTAACATCCTGAGCGGTCTGGTGCTGCTGCAGGCCAGGGTGAACTACAAGAGCGTCAAGGCGAAAAAGTGTGAACCACGGTCTAAGCGACGCACCTCGTCTTCCTCAACGTGGATCACCTCTTGCTGCTCCTTGGATGTGGAGATGATGGCGCAACTGGCAGCCATTACTGTGGTTTCCTTGGTGTGCTGGAGCCCTTTTCTTGTGAGTGTTGCTTCATCAATACTTTCTTATTTAAAGATGAAGATATTGCTCATGGGTACTCATCAGTTATTCTATCATCTGAAAACTGCTTGTCTGTTTTAGATTATTATAAAATAGAATAAATGAGTGGCTGCCATATAGTCTGATAAAGCTAGCAGTTAAGACATCCCTTAGGGCTCTGGTAAGTGTAAAGACAAAAGTATATTTTGTTGATTCTATTATTTATCGTCAACAATCAATAAGAAAATGTATTGTGTCCCTCCCGCAATAACAGATCCACATCCTTGCGTCAGCCATCCTCGATAGTACCGATGTAGAGGTTACAGAAGGGAAGAGTTTGCTGGGCTTGCGCATGGCATCTTGGAACCAGATCCTTGATCCGTGGATTTACATCTTACTAAGAAAAGCAGTGTTGCGTCGAGTTTGCTGTGCGTTTGAAACGAACTGCTGAATCACATGTTCATGGATTCAATCGACAATGACCAAGGCAAAATTGTGGACAATTGTTGACTAAGTTGTGATTGTGGAGTGTTTTTTTTTTCTTTTCGTTGTTTTACTTTCTGTCAATGACTATTGTGGTACGGCATGCGCCACAAGCGAGTGCAAAGACTACGCTAACAATAAAGCATGAAATCGAAGTTAAAGTTGTGTTTAGTAGGTGACTAGTTGGCTTTGCACCTGCAACATTCAGAGTTAAACTACAGCTATTGGGCGGGGGTTTTATATGTTGATGGTATTTTCCATCCAATTGATTTCAAGAACAGCTTGATGGGCGTTCGATTTGTCCAATGGCTGAACGTGCTGAGGGAGCGTGGGGGCGGCGCCTCCGTTGCAATGACACCATTCAATATGGAGAACCAAATGTAGCCTGGTACTAACTTAGCCTGATGGTTACCATTTCTCGTCGATTTCAAGCACATTTTATGTCCATTAGAAGTTACACGAATATCTGAACATCTATCTTCAAGACACGGTCATATGCTTTTGAAATATGTATTGATAATGTACGTTTTGTATGAGTGTTACCAAATCCGCGATGACATTGAACTGAGAAACTACAGCAACACTTGCAAACTGTTTACCCAGTAGATATTTAAACTTCGAAGAACTGGTTTGACGTGGATTTGATTTCGCCGACGGTGTCCTTGTAACCCACGTTCACAAGTTGAAGGAAAGTGACATCGATCAAGTTCGTTGTGTGCGTAGGTAAGTTATCTCTCCCGAGTCTGTTCACGTGTTAACTATGTACCATGTAAACTAGATTCGGCCAAACGGAATACATGTCGATAACTTCTAACGTCTTGTTCCTTACGTGGGGTACCCTGCGTATATGTGTACTCAATGTAAGGGTCATTGTTACAATGATAGACGCTAAAACACAACTATTTGATCTATTGACTCCTTTTTTGTGTAACCCATATACGTTTATGTGCCCCGTTTAACATTATGCAACATCAGTGATGGTCTCAACAAGTGAGCCCCCCCTCCCCTCCCCCTGCCCCTGACTCTCTGTTTGTGCTCATTTTAAAAGAATGCGTAATGTGGCTAGTGCCTCAGTCTCTCTGGGTACTCTGGGTCTGCTGCGTCTCTTCGGGGTGTCCTGGTCATGGAGCTTAGCAGCAGGCATTGGGGTCTACCTTGGCACGAAAAGTTGGAAATACTTATACATTGCCGCCCGCACTGCCAAACGGGACATGAAGTAAGTGTTGCACACACCATGTGGAAATAGTGTCAGTAAGAGCCTTCTGTGGCTGTGACCCTCTGACCTTCTGTACATCTTTCACCACCAATATCCAGGGGCCTTTACGTGCTCTTGCGAGTGAAGATGGCCTTGTGGCGCCATATGCGTAATGGAAGCAACATTCCCACCATCTTCGCCGAGACGGTCAACCTCTACCCAGACAAGCCTGCCCTAATCTATGAGGCCACGGGTGAAACATGGACCTTTACCCAACTGGACCAGATTTCCAACTCTGTGGCCCATTGGGCTCAAGGTCAGGGATGGGTGTCTGGGGACGTGGTGGCCATCTTCATGGAGAGCAGGCCGCTACAGGTGGCCCTCTGGCTGGGCATGGCCAAGGTGGGGGTGGAGGCGGCACTCATCAACTTCAACCTCCGCCGCGACGCGCTGCTGCACTGTGTCGGGGTGTCGGCGTCGCGTGGGATCGTGTTTGGCGCAGAGCTTGCTGATGGTAAGACCCTCGAAGTGAATGTTCACATGGAGGTTGTGTTTTGTTGATAAAGCTTCTGAGAGGTTGTACTTCACAATGGCTTCAAACATATTCAGCAGATGGAGACAGAATGGGCCAAATCTTTGGCAGGAAAGTAAAAGGGTTGATCCTGTCTGCTGATGTTGATTGTGATGTTTTTTCCAAATGCTTTTTTATTATATCACACATATAATGCCACAATACCTAATGTATTACATAAGTATGTCTGAAATTATTATGACATTCCTAGAGTTAGATGGATGAAAGTGTTGTTTTGAGCAACCTTAAATGTGTTGAATCAACACATGAAGATTTAGCGGTGTAGTTTTAATGTGTGTGTGTGGGGGGGGGGGGGGGGGGGGGGGGAAGGGATTGTCAAAACAAACACCACCTGAAACAACCCATCCCGTCTTGTCTCTTGCTGTCCCTCCTTTATGAACGTCAGCCATGCTGGAGGTGAGCTCCTCTCTCGGCCAGTCCATGACGCGGTTCTGTACCGGAGGGCTCGGCGCCGAACATCTGGCCTCGCTGGATGCCCGGGCCCTGGACCCCATCCTGGCCTCGGCCTCCTGCCTCCCGCCTCCTCCCAGCCCGTCCCCCAAGGGCTTCAATGGTAAGGGCCCCCCACAACCCCCCACCGAGTTGAACCCGTTGGCTCGTTTCACTGTGGCTGGAAAATGTGTGCAGGGAGTGCAGATATGTTCTACACAACCCGTTACTAAGAATCCTTATATCCTAATACCGCGTAACTAATCCCTCTTTTAGGATTCAGCTCAGTTATCCCATTCTGGGTTTCTTGTCGCGTTTCTAATTAGACATTTTCTTTATAACCTTCTGGTTTATTGTGTTCATGTCCGATCATATGATTGCCTGGCCGATGGTTTTGAGTTAATGTTCATTTGGTCTTCATAGTAATTCTTGGCGTTGTTCTTTTCCTTTTTTATGTGTAGAGGTTGTCCAACTGATTAAGGTGTGTGCTCTCTGAATCACAAATGTCCTTTTAGTGCTCCACAGTTGTCCTTGACATTAGAAAGAGAAATGAAGGGTCATTTGGAAAGTCTGTGACCAACCACAGACTGTGTTTAATGTTTATTACGTTTCTTCAGGATCCCCATTAGCGGTTGCCTTAGCACTTGGAGTAAACATGAAAACACAACATTTCGATTTTAAAGACACTCTTAACAAATGAATTGCAGGATAAGGGAAAACTTTAAAAAGTGTGCACTTTCACCCATAGTTCCCGGTAAATTATTGGGATAATCTTTCAGGCACTGCAAGGGATTTTAACTATTCATACATGCAGCAGCGATCTGGAACATTTCCGTCTCTTATTGGTACTAGCCGCCATAAAACTTGAGGACTGAGAGGAGCTCCCTCATCCCTCATAAGGGAAAGACTGACAGAAGGGCCTTAAAATGATTAAACAGATATAAATACACACAAATACAAATAAACACTATCCAACAACAAAGCGTGTGCAGATCTAAGTTACGATACGACATTCAACATTTAGTCGAAGTTACCAAATGAAATCAATGATAACCAGTGTTCTTAACAAATTATAACCACTTATTCAAACACAAATGCTTGATGCTGAAAAGTGGAGGGTCCATCTCACTGTTGTTCAGTAGTTGTTTTTCTTTTTTACTAATGTGCGGCTCCACTCTCCCCTGCAGACCAATTGTTTTACATTTATACTTCCGGGACCACAGGGCTGCCCAAGGCTGCAATCGTAGTACACAGTCGGTAGGTTGTCCAGCTTTACACACAACCATTGCAACCCCTGTGAGAACATCACTCCTGTACATAAAGGTACATGGTTGTTTGTTTGTTTGTTTTTATACAATTTGTTTGTTTGTTTGTTTGTTTGTTTGTTTACGGACAGATATTACAGAATTGCCGCGTTTGGGTATTACGCGTTCGACATACGTCCTGATGACGTCATTTATGACTGCCTGCCCCTCTACCACTCGGCCGGTATGAATAATAATAATAATAATAACAACAACAACTAGCCTTTAGCTCTAGGTGAATACTCCAGAGTGTATGTTGAGCCTTTATGTCCTCACTGTCTCTTGTGTGTTGTTACCCATCAGGTAACATCATGGGTGTCGGTCAGAGTCTGATCAATGGTGTAACTGTGGTCGTGAAGAGGAAGTTTTCTGCCAGCAATTTCTGGGACGACTGCATCAAGTACAACTGCACTGTAAGAAAGCACAGTAAAAAAATAATAATAGATGTCTTTTCATGTGACAACACTGAAGAAATGACACTTTGCTACAATGTAAAGTAGTGAGTGTACAGCTTGTATAACAGTGTAAATTTGCTGTCCCCTCAAAATAACCCAACACACAGCCATTAATGTCTAAACCGCTGGCAACAAAAGTGAGTACACCCCTAAGTGAAAATGTCCAAATTGGGCCCAATTAGCCATTTTCCCTCCCTGGTGTCATGTGACTCGTTAGTGTTACAAGGTCTCAGGTGTGAATGGGGAGCAGGTGTGTTAAATTTGGTGTCATCGCTCTCACACTCCCTCATACTGGTCACTGGAAGTTCAACATGGCACATGCCTCATCTGTCTGTAGGTGGTGCAGTACATTGGGGAGATCTGCCGCTACCTGTTGTCCCAGCCCATGCGGCCGTCAGAGAGTGTGCACCGCGTGCGCCTGGCAATAGGAAACGGCCTGCGCCCGAACGTCTGGGAGGCCTTCACCGAGCGCTTTGCCGTGGCGAAGATCGGCGAGTTCTACGGTGCGACGGAGTGCAACTGTAGCATCGCCAACATGGACGGCAAGGTGTGTGTGTGTGTGTGTGTGTGTGTGTGTGTGTGTGTGTGTGTGTGTGTGTGTGTGTGTGTGTGTGTGTGTGTGTGTGTGTGTGTGTGTGTGTGTGTGTGTGTGTGTGTGTGTGTGTGTGTGTGTGTGTGTGTGTGTGTGTGTGTGTGTGTGTGTGTGTGTGTGTGTGTGTGTGTGTGTGTGTGTGTGCGTGCGCGCGCGTGTGTTTATGTTAATAAATGAGTATGGGATGAGAGAGTCTGTGTGCTTTGTGTCCTACCAGGTGGGGGCGTGTGGGTTCAACAGTCGCATCCTACCCAACATCTATCCTATCCGCCTGGTGAAGGTGGACGAGTACACCATGGAACTGGTCCGCAACAGCCAGGGACTGTGTGTGCCATGTCGCCCCGGTGAGTGAATGTGTGTGTGTGTGTGTTTTTCATTGGTTTGCCGACGCAAAAACATTCTGTAGGTCTGTATCGAACCTCCAACTTGTATGTCATTTGCTTTGGTGGAAAGCGTCTGCTCTATTACTAAACTTAATTGAAATGACATTCTATTGATCTGCATGCCTCTGTTTGCGTTAGGTCTTAGGTAAAACGAATGTCCTCTGTCTGTTTTGCTAGGGGAGCCCGGACTCCTCGTAGGTCGTATCAACCAGCAGGACCCGCTGCGGCGCTTCGACGGCTACGCCAGTCTGGACGCCACGCGGAAGAAGATCGCTCAAAATGTGTTCAAGCAAAACGACACTGCGTATTTATCAGGTTACAGCACTATTTTTGTATTCCCAAACAACGTTGGCCTGATTTAGAAGAGCTGTTTCAAGCAACTTCGTTTGTTCATAAATGGCTTTTTTTTTTTTTTATCCCAATTCTGTTCACGTCACAAAATACATCGCACACCATTTTTTAACAGCTATTCCCCGTCCACGTGCAGCCGTTAGTCACTAGAGTCTTTTCATATGGCCCTTGTCTCCATGGCGATGACAGGCGACGTGCTGGTGATGGATGAGCTGGGCTACATGTACTTCCGGGACCGTAGCGGGGACACGTTCCGCTGGCGCGGGGAGAACGTGTCTACCACGGAGGTGGAGGGCACGCTGAGCGGCCTCCTGGACCAAACGGACGTGGCCGTCTACGGAGTGTCTGTGCCAGGTCAGCGCATACTCTTCAACAGTTCTTCAACTCACGATGATGATAATTCGATGTTCAGTGTGAGGTGGAGGTTGAAAAAAATGTGCACTGGACCTCTGCTTTTGTAGTATATTTCTGTGTAAAAGAAAATAATATAGATTCTCAATTATATAGTTGATTGAGAATACATATATCCATTAATATTTTGTATTAATTTGTAGTTGCTTAATGAACACACTGGGAGCATAAGCAGCGTTGCTGACTTTCCCACTGGCCATGGCCTTCTTGCAGTCATAATTGTGTATAAAGGGGGCGCTGGCACTCTTTGCTCAGCCACTGCATGTATATTTATCTATTTTTTGAGGTGGTCCGCGAAAGGTCTTGATGACAATTTAGTGGTACAGCTAAAGATAAAGGTTAGTTACCACTGGTCTAGTGGTTAGGGTGTAAAACTCTAGCCTTGTGAGACCATCCTGATCTTGCGAGTTCACCTTCAGTTTTTCTCTGCAGATCAGCCTGGCCTCGAGCCTGTTGAAAGCCTTTCCCAACAATTACAAAAGGGAGAGGGAGTTCAAAATGTACGAGCGCCACAGAATGCATGTATGAAATAACTAACCTTGTTAGCCGAATAACAATGTTAGAAGATGAACAGGAATTTCCGCAGAAGGACGGAAAAACATAATCTCAGTGGAGAATATGTTTTTGAATATGAGCAAGCACTTCGCTATTTGTTTGGCTGGAGTTTTTTTGAACAACATAAGGCTGCGCCCATATTTAGGAAATCAATTGCTTTTCAGCCAGACTGATTAATTCATCTGAAACTTAAACTTGAATATCTGGATCCCAAGGATAATTTTACGAGTTCCAGCCAAAGGTTTCTGGGTTCAAACTTGTCCACAGTCTGCCTGTAGGCAAGTTGAGCAAGATGCCTAAGCCAAACCTGCTCATTAGTTATATTGATTAAGGATATGGTACGGTAAATCTCTTTGGATAAAAGTGTCTGGTAAACAGCCAACTGTCCCTCTTACTAAGGTGTCGAGGGTAAGGCGGGTATGGCCGCCATCGCAGACACTTCCGGCAGTTTCAACTGTAAGACATTCCTGAAGGAAGTTCAGCAGGCCCTGCCCCCGTACGCCCGCCCGGTGTTTCTGCGAATCTCGCCACAAGTGGATACCACAGGTACGGTAGAGTCACCATACAAAAAAAAAAAGCCTGAGTCCGCTTGAATGAAAAATAGAAAAACAAATTGTGAAATTGGTTTTATTGAAAAGTGCATCTCCTCACGTCATTGCAGGTACCTTTAAGATCCAGAAAACCAGGCTGCAGAGGGAAGGATTCGACCCTCGTCTGACCACTGACCAGATCTACTTTTTAAACTCTCGAGCGGGCCATTATCAATGCGTGGATGAGGAGCTGTACGGTGCGTTGTTGGACGGGAGAATGTCTCTATGAGATCACGGAGCACTTCAGGCCAACAGGCAGTTGTACTGTACTGTACTAAAAGAGGAGTTGAAGGCTTGTCCTGCATATGCCTCCTGTGTCTTTTATAGACCGCTGTCTGGGTATTAAACTTAACTTTTTTCAGGGATCATTTACCAGGAGCCCAGGATGAAATAGCTACTTCAGCTATAGGCAGCAACGTGACTGATTCATTATTATTTTTAACACTGAATTAAAACCATTATCTGAAGTATGTTGTGCTCACACTATAGACCTGAAAACACCTTGCTTGATGCACAAAGTGAATGTCCTGTAGGTCCTTTAATAGGAAATGGGTTTCAATGAGAAAATTTGTCTTCTGGGTGCAAAGGCTAGAGAAGACCAACAAAGCTCTGAGGGGGGGGGGGGGGGGGTTGTCAACTTTTGAAATGCTGCCATAACAGGTTTGTGTAGGTAAAAGCAATACTTGAGCGTCGTATTTTGGACTTAATAATGTGCGTTTGTATAACAAAGTGGCTGTATAAAAAATGCTTTTACATATCCCCACTTGATCAAACGATAACTCTAATAATATATATTGTTGTTTTTTTAATACTATTTTATACAACGACAAAATTAAACCCACTTGAATACCTACAATTATGTCTTGGCACAGGTTTTCAAAAGCAAGTTATGTGTATAATATATTAATTGGAAATTTATTTTTTTCTTCTGAAGGAAAGAATATGGATGTCAGTGATAATTCTTTATTTGCAGATTTGTCACCCTACTCATATTGTCTTACCATTAGGATAACTTCATAGGAATAAATAAATTCTTAATTATCTCCGGATCTGGATCAGATTTGGAATAGATTTGTTGACTGAGTCATAATAAATATATTAAAACCTAACCACCGGTGTGAAATGAATGTGCACTTCTGTTCACAATATGATATATGAAAAAGCTATCCTGTTTTTTTATTCAGGTAATAGCAGTTGCTGATTTTTTTCAAATGATTATCATTGGACGTTTTTCCAACACTATACCAGATCAAGGAATCAGTCTGTCGACAGGGAGATCTTCGCTGGTAGAACCTTCAACGGGTGCTCCTTGCAGGCGCTGCAGAAGTACGGGAAGGCCCTGGGGGTAATGATGCCTGTGAAGGTGTAGAGCGGGGTCCTCTCCCCGGGGTCATAGAAGGTCACCTTGCCTCGGTCCATGTCCAAGACCACCCGGACCACCTGAGGTGCCTTGCTCATGGTCAGGGGCTCCCAAGGGGCGGTACAGGCCTTGTGCTCGCTGTTGCGAAACCGTATAGTCCAGAAGCCCTCTGCCGGGGTCAGAACGTGCTTCCCCTTCCTGTTGATGGAGGCACTGGCCACGCCCACCACCCAGTAGGTGTTGTCCTTGACGTCGATGTCCCAGCTGTGGCGTCCAGAGCAGAAGCCCTCAGAGCCCAGCAACTCGGCGCTTTTGTCAAAGCGCTCAGGGTTGTCTGGGAGATTGAAGATTTGCGTGCAGGACTGCAGAGAGGTGAGGTCCTCTGACAGGGAGAAGCAGCTGGCAGCTGTGTTGGGGTCCAGGATTACAGGCACTTGGGAAAGACATGCAGAACCAAGGGATGAGGAATGGAGCTCAGAGACAACACACCGATGGCAGCCAGTTTCACTCAGCAGCTTAACTCACTGAATTTAATCGTCCTCTTCATCTTCTCCCACACTTTGTATTTCAGGGAGCCGATGTGTTTAGCCACGTCGACAAGTGATCCCGGCCTCAGATGCGGGTCCAATGGCTTTCTCAAAATTCTAAAATATGAATGTTAGAATACTTTTTAAATACTTCCATTTTATCATCCATGTATTGCCAGCATAGATTTGCTTAGACCTTTGATAGGACTGCAGGTTGCATACCCTTTGATCGTATCTTTGTAATTCTGAAAAGTAAACGTAGAGAAATAACTTAATATACATACACATCACACATGTATTCAAGCATATAGTACATCAACATTGTATCTGTTTAGTTTACTTTTAGGAATGGGATGTCTGACAATCTCATATCCTGCTCCGCAGTGTAGATGGAGTTGGTGAGGCATGCGAGCTCGCTGTTCATCTCCTCAATGCTCTGGTTAATCATCTGGGTCTTATGGTCCACCTCTGCCTTTAAAGCACCCAGTCGGGCTTCTTCTTCTTCTTTCAGAAACTGACGCAACCCTTCAAATTCCTCTTTTATCTGCTTCTCTGTGTGCTCCGCTTGCATCTAGAGCAGGTGTGGGGAAGAAAAACAATCGGTTATTTATTTCCTGTTCTGTTGACTCGAGGGGTGATCCATGAGGAAACAGAGTTGTGTGTTTTGGATGTTGCGCAGGGTACCTTAATATGCTCTGCCGTGTGCTCACAGAGTGCGTTAGCCTTCTTGTATAGTGGCAGCTTCTCTTTTAGAGCCAACAGTGCACTTTTCAGTTCCGCCTAGAAGGTCAGTCAGAAGGCATCAACACTTTTAAGAAAGGGTCATACTGGCATACTGGCCAAGTCGTCCGCAACAATGCGGGCCTTTCAGCTGCACACACTGTTCCACGGCCGCAGTCGCCCTGCAAGTTAAGCTGCACAATGCGGCCAGAAATTACATTGTTGAACGTACAGCGCTGAACCCTAATGTCATGGCAACGTCAGAGGTGAGGGCGGGGGGAACTTAAGAGGACCGCCGATGGCATTAATGGAATCGGGGTTCCTAGGATTCTGTTAAAGGAGGCATAAGCCAGGTGGGAGAGCTGGGTGAATGTGGCATCACATTTAGGATACCTACGGGGGAGTCTTGTTTCAACCTCCTCAGGGATTTTAGGTGTGGCAAACTAGAAATATGAATCTATAATTAGACTATGATTGAGCGCTGCCCTGAGCTTAAAATATGTTACTGTTATGGGGTACGGGGGGGATTACGAAGGCACCAAGGTTGTATTTTCTGGGCTGGGAAATAATATCACAACAATAAATTCCAATCTAAAGCAAACAACCACTCGAAATGACAATAAGCAATACCTATATCCATTGAATTGATTTACGTATTTGTAAATCAAGTTAAGTTCATTTTATATGATTAAATCAGGGCCAATGTAATCACTCTAAATCTGTAGTGCTTTGACTATAATTAAATTATTTATTTCATTTTGTCATTTAAAGCCTTTTTTCAGTAGCTAAGCTTGATAACAAAAGTCAAAAGATGTATGGCCTAATTTACAAGGTATCAGAAGATGAACTTTGATGGACACTTAAACCCTATTCTAGAATACATTATGAAACACATTTACGATTATATTACCTTGCAATCAAGAACTCCCTCTCTTAAGGCGTAGAGCCTATGTCCAGCGTGGCCCGGAGCTTTCTCACATACTGCACAGATGGGTTCCAAGTCTTCCAGACAGAACAGCTTCAACCTTTCCCCGTGTTGCCTGCAGGCCTCCGGGTCATCCCTGCTCATGGCCTCCTTGAAGGACGCGCAGGGCTTCTCCAGCATACCGCTCACCACCAACTGCTCCATCAAAGAAGCGCGTGCTACGATGGACGGCGGACGGCAGTGGGAGTCACCGGTGCCTCGGTTGTCGCAGCTGTCTTCAAGACGGATTATACACGACCGATGTTTGCAGGTTAGCACCGCGGGCTGATTAAGAGTATCTCCACAAATTGGGCAGGAAAGGTTGCTGTGCAGATGGCGGCGTCAAGTGTCCTCAGTGGGCTTAGGGGAGGACCACTAGCTAGCGTTACCCATTCCCCTCCCACGACCCTGAAAGGCTAGCTCCATAAAAACCCTGGCGTTGTTCAGGAATAAAAGTGTCAATTGCACTTCTTCCATAGACATACCATGTCTATGGTGCTATGTAATGCCAGGCATGCATGAGTCTTGTATTATAAATAAACACCACCCTCGGAATAAAGCCCAGGGGGCCGTCGGTAACTTGTTTTGAGCGGCACACGAATGACACCGGAGACGAAAGTGAGGGTCAAATATTTCAACTTGAGGCATGAGAATAGAGAACTGAGGACCATGAAGCATATGCCTACTTTGGGAGGGGGGAACCTTTTTATGACAATCTATTTATCATACACCGATGGAATAATTGACAGGACATGGAAAAATGAATACCCACAAAGTGAAGGTATAAATAGAAAGACAGATTTATTTGGGTCAGGGAGAGTGGACCCGGGAGAGTGGACCCGGGTTGAACTCCGCTGACCGTAGCAACAGGGTTCCGTTAGCTTTGGCTAGCAGCTCTATTTTTAAAATTATCAAATGACTATTTTCCATTTTCAACATCGTCAAGCATGAGTTACACGATATGCAAACCCAATAATGGGTTATTTTCTTTTTCAATATTCACATTGCTTTTTTCCATATGCATTATTTTAAGTAACGTTAAAACATAATGTGGTTTATTATAATACAACTGACATTTAAACCCTGATGGATTGTATTCATTTTTTGGACTGCATTTGTTGTTCAGCAATCTGTTGAGTAGGAAACTGCTAAGGTATAAATAGTGGGCGGTAGGGTCCACATCTAAATAAAATAAAATATATCATTATATAACTATATAAATAAATATAGTCATAGTGTTTGTAAAGTTAGTGTTTGTTAGCCCGTTCGTTTTTTGGTTTAGCTATTATGTTGTTTCAATTTTGTGTTTGTAACCATGACTTAGTTATATACTGTATAAGCCTATTTACTTTATAAAGTTGTAATGGAATTTAAAAAAAGTAATATATCAAACATAAATGCAGTGAACATTGTATGGAGTATTCATCACTCTGCTAATGTTTAGTGTACACAAATAATATGAAATGTACTAGGGATGTTTTTCATCATGTAATAATGGGAATCCGATTTTTCCACAAGACACTTTATTTGGGTATAATAAACAGGAATGATAATGCACAAGATTTTCTTTCTCAAAAAACATGACAGACGTGTGAAATGTTCCATATATAATTATGTGTAGCAAAAATGACTAAAGGACAACAAAACAAGTGGCGTTTTGTTTCCTTAAAGACAAATAGCAACCAATGTGACAACAAGCCAATGCAATTCTGTGCACACCAAGTTTCTGTCATCTACAAGTTAATAATGTAGTCTATACTGTTGGCTAAATACAATACCAATTCAATTTCTACCCAGGTGCCAAGAGGCCAAAGTAAAATGTTGTTTTTACAGAGCTGAAATTTCCAGATAGTCCATAAGTTTGTAAAAAAATAAAAACAAAATAAAACATTTAAGTAAGAAAGGAATGTACTGCACAACATTGCAAGGCATTTAAACATAATTGTATGATTAGGTGCATGTGTATGTACATAAATCAACATTTTAGGTGCCTTCTCACATTGACCATATAAAGTTTCTGTCATCTTAAATACACTTTGAATTCCAGTCAAAATAATAACAATATTTTTGAGTGCTTGTTTTCACCTACGAAAGTACAACTATTTCTTAAATTCTTGATTTTCAATAAGTTTCAAGTTATACAACAAACAATCTTTTGAAAAATGCTCTACTAAAGTCTACCAATTTCTTGCAATATCTTTAGTCAGAGCTCATCAATAACAGCCTACACAGACTCTTTCCCCTTCTCCTTAAATGGCGAGAGAGTTTGCTACAAGGCA
The DNA here is from genome assembly GCA_026745465.1 of Lota lota. Lineage (NCBI taxonomy): Eukaryota > Metazoa > Chordata > Actinopteri > Gadiformes > Lotidae > Lota > Lota lota. The sequence goes on from JACYXH010000246.1 coordinate 109,198, forward strand.
CAATACAAATCACATTAGCTTCCTGTCGGAGAGGTCAGTTGCACGGCCCGAGCGCTGGTGCCTGACCTCCAGATGCTTGCTTTGGACTCGGTCAAAGTGCTCCAGCAGCTCGCAGTAGTCCATCGGGGCGTGGGAGGCCCGCTTGGCCGCGACCTGCTGTGTACGGTGCTCTGTGGACGTGGAGTCGTCCACCGTTCTCAGGAGCTCGGGGTTGGGCACGCAGCGCAGGCGGTGGGACAGCAGCTGGAAGGCCTGGCTCTGGGGCAGCAGCATCAGCAGGCCGTACAGCGCCTTGATCAGGTAGGGGTTGTTCTCCACATCCAGCAGCTGGAGCCGCAGGTAGGTGAAGATGGGGCTCTCAATGAGCTGCACCAGCTTGTCCACCTCCATCAGGAAGTCCACCGACACCTCCAGGTCACCGAACTTCTGGATGAGGTCGTAGGCATGCCGGTAGTTCTGTGTGAGGAAGCACAGCGACACGGTGGCCACAGGGTTGTGGCACCAGGACCGGTACAGGCAGCAGAACAGGGCGCAGCTCTCCTGGGTGTGCAGGTCCTTGAGCTGGTTGCGGAGCTGGAAGAGCTCGGCGGAGGTCAGCAGGATGGTGTTGAGCGTCTGCACCATGGTGGAGGCGAACTTCAGGTCCTCCTCCTTCAGCAAGATGTCCGCCATGGAGTGGAAGATGTTCTCGGCGTGGAGCAGCAGACACAGCTGCCGGATGATGAAGCCCCCCTTGTTCTCCAGGAGCTTCCTCTCCAGGCTGAAGCGCCGCAGCAGGTTAATCATGAACTTGTAGAAGTAGGAGTTCATGCTGGGAGTGGACGGGGACGAGTCCACCACTTTGGACCCCCCGCTGGGCGTGTGGTATCCTGGTTTGGCCCCCGTCGTGGCGGGCGCCTTGAGCTCCAGCCGGTGCTCAGTGCTGTCACAAGAACCGGATAAGTCCGTCTGGCCGGCGGGGGACGAAGCGATCTCCGCCAGCACTTCCAGATCCTTCAGTATGACCTCGTCCGACTCGTCCGACAGGGTCTTCAGCAGCATGGGGAACAAGCTGTCCGTGTGCCGGAACATCTTCCTCGGCGTCTTGATGTACAGGTGGTACAGCCATTTTAACACAGCGATTCGGGTCATCATGCCGGTGGAAGAGTCGTGGAGATGGCGGTCCAGCACCTGAACGATGCCGTCCAGGTCCAGGGACACGTGAGGTCGGTCTGCGCTTGTCTGGGAGAAGAAGCTGATGTTGCTGAGAGCTACGGATTCCTGTGAGGCGTTCAGCAGATCGTTGCTGTCCCCCTCCGTCTTGGGCTGGTCCTTGTGAGGTGGCGATCCAGTGGCTGTCTTGTTCTCCTCCTCCTCTTCCTCCTCTTCCTCTTCGTCATCCTCCGGGGTGATCAGCTTCATGAGGCTGTGGTTGCAGGCACTCGCCACTTCTTTGGTGTTCTTCTTTCGGTCGTCGTAGGAGAGGCAGGGCAGCACCGCCGTGAGGATACCAGAGGAGTAAGGGAGCAGCACCCTCCCTGAGAGCTGGATGAACTCCCTCATCCAGGTCATGGACGTCAGCTGGATCAGGTCGTTGGTCATTTTGGTCTCGTCTGCGACCTGGCAGTGGATTACCAGAATATTGGCCATCTCAGCAAATTTGACACTGGACGGGGTCTTCTTGATCTCTTTGAGGAACTCCCCCAGGACCATCTCGCACATCCGCCGGATCTCCTTGCTGTTGTCTCCCAGGATCTGGAACAGCCCGTCCAGGATCTCTGGGAGGTAATCCAAGAGGTGGATGTCTGGCACAGACTCCAGGACCAGTATCCAGGAAATTATGAATTGACGTGCATATTGATTGTTGGAGTAGATCCTCTCTCTCAAAAGTGGTACAAACGCTACTAGATCAAATTTATTACTCTCCGTCACTATATCCTTAAGCAATCTATCCAGGAGTTCAGAGCCACTCTTCACATTGGGGTCGGGATCCGCTGCCAGCTTGCTCAGGCCATCAAAAAGCAGGTTAAAATGAGGTAGTACAGCTCCTCTCGCTACCTTGACAATGTTGTAAAGAGCCTCGCAGGCATAGTATCGCAGACGGCTATCAGAATCATTGAAGCATGTAAGCACGGGTTCAATCAGTTCCTTCAAATAAAGACCCGAGTCCTTACCGAGAGCTATGGAGCAAGCTGCCAGTCCAATAAGACCTCCTTTGCGACTGTGAGGATGCTGTGATAATGCAAACTCCGAAGCTAATATTTGGATCACGTGCCTGATCTGAGTAGAGTTGTTCTGGGCCACAAACTCACGGACCAGTTTTTCGATCTCTAATGCGGCGACTTTCCTCTTTTCATACAGTTTATCATTAAGTGCCCTGACAATATTGGGCGTCAAGGGGGAAAAGTCCTTCTCCGTGTTCATATTTCCAAGCTGTGGTTACGCTGCACTCAGGCTGAATACTGATGATGGCAAGCAGGTCGAACGCCTTTAATTGCCTTTAAAATATATATTGGTCTTATGACCGAACCAAAAGTAGTTTCATAACGGAATGCAGCTGACTCTTTACTTCCTCCGGAAATTACGTTTCGATTGTTACCTTTATTATGGTCCCCTTCCTTCCGTCACAACAGTTCCATCTCGCAAATAAACTGTTCCTGCCGTCCATGGAAACCTCTATGGGTTTGGCTTTCTAAACTAGTAACATTTGTCCATTGTTGTTTGAAGCAACATACATCGAAACATGTAATTTGATCAAGAAACGGTGAGAGCAGTTGCACAGTCATGTACAAATGCATGGATGTAATTTCTGGATCTCAAATGTATTAATATATATAACTGTTATAACCTTATATGTAATGTACCTATTTTGCACAGTTAGTAACTAATAATAACACAAGTAGCCTACCAATAATAACAACAAATGTAATTTCTTTCAAGAGTTTTGTCTTTTTCTATTTGGTAACATGATTAAACGATTAAACGTAAACTTTGTATATTCCATTATTTCTGTATTTAGTAATTTTGAATTGACATTGTATGCAAACATTACGATAAAACTATGGTACAAGCTATACTGGGAAAAAAAAGAAACATCACAAGGTTTCACGTTATGATGTTGAATGATAAGAAGAAAATCTATAAAATAGGGGATTTTTTTTAGGTTAACAGATATTGAAATAGCAAATGTCATTCATAAATCTTTATATAGGCCTATTTGTGTTACATTTGTGTCTCAACATTCCGAATTTAGATACAGCCTATTATAGACATAGGTTTTATTACATTCTCCTTTTCCTTTTCTCACTCTTGGTCAGATTGTGGCCAAACATTGTAGAATTGCCTTATGTATGACTTGTTCTTGAGAATATTTGTCTTTAACCTGGCAAGAAACAGTTACCTGCTTTACATTGGCTACAGACAAAAACAAATAACAACCTATTATTTACTTCAACAGACCAACAGAGTGTGACCATGAATTCCAGACTCAGGGTTGTCAAAACAAAAAAGGTTTTATTATTTAATTGTAGACATAAAACTCTAATCTAACATCACAAGTGTAACACATTTTATGTGGTTCGGTTTGAGGACTCTGAATAGGAATTGGCAGTGTAAACATGATATAATGCCTTCTTCGGGGTGCATCAATACAATATCAATCATAGAACACTCATTACTCTCATATATTAGATACTTACACTTCAATAACACATGCTATACTACTATATAATTAGCTCAATAGTTAAATACTATATAGTTACAAAACCTTTAGTGACGTGGGGGTACACTTCTCAAAATTCCTGTTTTGGGTCAGTTCAAATATAAACATTTCTGACTGATCAGGGGATCTCTCCCAGATGCTAGAGCAACGTAGGGGGGAAGGAGCGGAGAGGGTGGGGGCATTAATGCTCTTTTCTGATCTCTCTTCATCAACTCTAATGTCTTACAAACAACAACTTTTAATTATATCAATTAAAACACTGGTGATGATTAAAACCATACTTGTACGCGTAACTCTTCCCACAATCGACACAGCTGTAGGGCTTTTCTCCCGTGTGTGTCCGCAAGTGGATGTTCAAAGAGCTCTTCTGGGAAAAGCTTTTGCCACATTGCTGACAACTGTAAGGCTTTTCCCCGGAATGCACGCGCTGGTGTAGTTTCAGATATGTTTTTTGAGCAAACCTCTTCCCACAAACGGGGCAACTGAAGGGCTTCTCACCAGAATGTCTCCGGATGTGTACTTTCAAACTGCTGAGGTAGTTGAATATCTTTCCGCAGAACAGGCACTCAAATGTTTTCAGAGGCTTCCGAACCCGCTGGTCCGCGGCCAATTGTTTACTTGTGTTGGTGTTGCTGTTGTTGTGGGCATTGTTCATACAGTCAGAGTATTCCCCGGTTGCTTGGGAGGGGTTTGTATTGTCAACAAAGGTGCTCAGCCCTGAGTCTTCAATCAGATGCTCTATGAGCGGCACAGGGGGCTGTGTGCCTTGTTGCTGCGTCTGGCTGTTGGTGTTCATCGTGAAGTTGTGTAAGTCTCTCGGGTGAAGGCGAAGCTCGTTGGTGACATTTCTGTGAAGGGAGCTCTCCTCGAACGTAGGCCCGCCTGTGAAGTTGGACATGGCACACTCAAATAAATATATATGATTACAGAAATAGTTCTGATTTTGTTTTGTTTTGTTTTTATCAAGAGGAGGAACATACTTTTTCTGTGATCCCTGGCTCTCATCTGTTGGCCGATTGGCTGGTCATCATATGCCTCCTCTTTAACAAATATTAGGTCAGGATCACTGTCTATCAGGTTTATTGCCTGTAATACACAGAAAAATAACACAGTGGTTATTAGTAGACGAATATAAATATGGTACTGCAGAGAAAACAAATATGATTTTAGCATATTTTGGAGTCCCAGTAGTATAATAATTATAAACAGTGATAGGCTACTTTATAATAGCTGGACTTATTATACTTTATTATAAAACACAGCCAGTAGCAATAATGACCATCAATAACTTCAGTGAGTGCAGCGCTGAGTGATCGTTGGTCAGTACAGAACATAAAGCTGGAAAATGGTGAGCACGAGCAGTTGTTAGATTCCGCTTGGACGAATGCAAAGCCAAAAAAACGGATGATTAATCTGCAATCGTCCTCGATGTGCATTATACTAGTGGGAGCACATCAAACATGTTTAGCCGTTTATGGCGACACCATCCAAATTTAACTATGGCCAGTGCGAGGCTGGCGGGGGCTAAACCTAAACATTAACTGACTAACTTACTCTCCATATAGCCTTCAGCCAACATTTTACAACAAAATCAGATTGATGCAAGGATGAAGGTAAAACCTATAAAAACCTATCGGACAACTAACTCACATTATCACATAGCCTATACTCTTTCATGTTAGGGCAGACATTGATGTTTTGATCGATGTCTGATGGCACAGACAAGGAACAGAGCATTTGATGCCATATTGAGCCCACCCTGAGTTTATAAATGTGCCAAACCTAAACCTACCCTGGGTTTCTAAGGGGAAAATATAGTACCAAACCGAAAACAGAGACCCAAAACCATAAAACAAACCGAACCATTAATCACCGGAACAGTTACACCCATGGTAGTTCAATATAACAGGCATATATAACTAATATATGCATAATACTGCAATTACTATCATTAATTACATCAGCGTTATAAAAGTGTCCATTATGTAATAATTAAGTACCTGTGGTACCACCTCTCTGGTGGCAGAAGCTTCCATTCTCTCTTTCCTTTCCGTGGCAACTCTTTCTTCTCTCCATAGGTCACTGCACCAGTCCTTTCCAAATATGCCTTCAATCGTTGGGGGATGCTGTTGCTGCTCTATAAAAGACAAATGTGTGTAAATCTTCAGCTAGCAGTGAAGAAACAAGGAATTCGTTCCGAGTAGGCTACCCTACTGTGCAGCAAGAATATGTTCTTGACGGCATTATATGGAGGTGTTATTTATTTAAGGTCCCTTACGTGGAGATACAACATTATGCAACACTGTAACAAGGTGACCGTGTATCAATTAAATGTGTGTGTGTGTGTGTGTGTGTGTGTGTGTGTGTGTGTGTGTGTGTGTGTGTGTGTGTGTGTGTGTGTGTGTGTGTGTGTGTGTGTGTGTGTGTGTGTGTGTGTGTGTGTGTGCGTTTATATGCTCGATTTTGAAGTTCATTCGTCTAAAAGTCAAACTAATCGTCTAATCGACTGTTGATCGATTAGATCCACTATCCATCAGATCAACCATTCTAATGCATGAAAGGAACAACATCGACATGTACACGGGGTTGCTGAGGCCGTTCTGGGAGTTGCTAGCCCCGTGGATGTAAATTAAGAATGGCCACCCCCACCTCTGTCGCCGTGTAGCTTACACACTCTTCAATACATACCCTGTACACGTTTTTCCAGGCCACCATGAGTCCCACTCGGTCGGTGGTTGAGAGTGTCGTTTGGATAGTGCTGTGCTTCTCGGGATGCCCTCAGTTGAATCTCAAGTGAATAGCATTTCTTTTTCAATGCATCGTTTTCACTCTTCTGTTGCGATATCTCCGTATGGAGGACGGCGGAGCAGTCATCGGCAAGCTTGCTTATTTCAACTAAGGCTGCGTTGGTCAGTTGTTCCAAAATAGTGGCCAGATTAGTTCTGAAACTTCTATTTGTGGTGTCGCACATCATGTTGACAAATTCGCTATATATTTTTTTGAGGGGAAATCTTGCAGATCGAGTAGACTCAACGTTACTTCTGAAACAACTGACTGGAAGCCTGCTGCCGCAAGGGATTGTGGGAAAGATGCTATGTGTAGGACTGGTCCATGGCATGTATTCTAAGAACGGACTGGTCGATGATTAGGTTATTTTAGTCTTCCTTCTTACCGTTTGTAACTTGATGAGATCAGGCATTGGTAGATCTTGATAACATTTGCATGATAGTAGTTTCCATAGACGCGCAATGCCATTTTAATACAATTAGCCTGTAGACTATATTATTAAATCATATTAGTATGTTTATTATTGTATAATAATCCAAATGTATGTATTTCATATTCATTATATTTTTCTTTTTTACTGAATACACGTAAATGTTGTAGTTCACAAAATATGACAATATGACAACATTATCAATATGTTATGACTATAGGAATATATTTTGGACAGGGTAAGTGTTCAATAATATACTCCCTAATGGGCAGAATGTGAATACGACTGAGGGAGAAAAATAACATTCACACACAATGTCCTTTTGATACAGCACAAAAAGAAGACATGCAAGAAGCATCCAAAGTTTAGAACAAAATGAATTTATTTTATGTCAAAAGTGATTGACGTGAAGTGTAACACTTCAAAAGTGAAGTGTAACGCTGACAAATTATATTTGAGTGACAGAAATGTGTGTGGTGGTGGTGGGGGGTCCTAGTCCAACAGTGCGACTATGTCTGGCTATTGATTCACCGCTATGCGAGTGTACGTCTACCACATCCGCGTGCACGGCCAGGTGCTTTTTGAGATTACAATTCTTGGTGAATCCTTTACCACACTGACCACAGACAAACGGCTTCTCCCCGGTGTGTGTGCGCTGGTGCATGTCCAGGGTGCACTTCTGGATGAAGCCCTTGCCGCAGATGGGACAGCCGTACGGCTTCTCCCCGGTGTGGGTGCGCTGGTGCGTGTACAGGTGGCCCTTCTGCGCGTAACGCTTCCCACATAGCGTGCACCTGAAGGGCTTTTCCCCTGTGTGGCTCCGCTGGTGGATCTCCAGCTGGCTGAAACAGCGGAAGCCCTTTCCGCACTGCGCGCAGCCGAACCTCTTGGCCGTCTCAGCATTCCTCAGCTGTCCGTGGATCCTCGTGTTCTTGGCTGGGCCCAGGCTCTTGGAGGCCGCGTTCCGGCAAACTAGTGTCTTCAGATTAGTGTCCATCTTGTTGTGGTTGTTGTGGTTGTTGTTGTTGTTGTTGTTGTGTGAGGCAGGTGTTGGCCTAAGCAAGGGGTTCTGATCGCATTGGGTTTCATGGAACCCTGCTGGTGCAGCCGCAATGGATGAGGCAAGAGTCTGGGTGATGGAAAAGCTGGGAATGAACAGTTGTGCACTTGGGGCTAATTTTGGATGCATTGGAACATCTGACCTCTTCTTCTGAGGGTGTGTTTGTAGTTCTGCTCCTCCTGTTTACACATATATCAAATATAAATACAAATTGTGCTATGAAAATAAATGCATACCTCACTTGTTTTCCATTTCACACTTTTGCCAATCTAATATTCCAAATTTTTGCACATCTAATATTTTATCAGGTTACTAACTTGTTTCAGTTTCTATTTCTTGCTGTGTACTTCTATCGCAATTCTGCTCTTCGGGTGGCTCCTCTTTAATTACCATGACTTCAGGCTGTTCTTTTGATTTGTCTGTGAACCGCTGGGGGGAAACACATGACATGGTCAGCTGACTAAACAGAGGCATATCGTAAATCAGAGTGGTACAAACTAAGTAGTCAAACTTACTTGATAAAAGCTTTCTTCATCTTCATGACTTGTTTCGGCGGAGGGACATATGCTTTCCCGTGAACTTTCACTAGAGTATAGGAGGCAAACCAATGATGCAGTTAACGTGTTGTTATTGCAAGGTGTTATAGTCTAGTAGTATGTACATTTAATGTTGTTTAATCTACCTACCTTTTTATTGGTTGTATTGTAACGCCACCATCAAACTCGCCGCAAATAATTTCTGAATCACATGTGATTGATCGTCCCGCTGTGTCCTGCCGGTGTCCTTGGGCAATCCAAAGCAGCTTTTCCATCAATTGCAATTTTTCTGTAAGTGAAGCAATTTCATTTCGTCCTCGATTAATCTCTATTTTTAGCATCTTTGATTCGATCTGGACTAGTTTACCTATTTCCAATACAGCTGTTTTGGATAACGCATCCATGATAGAGACAAGCTGTGAGTGAAAAGAGAAAATTGTCGACATGATAAAATAGTAACAGTTAGTATATACGAAGATGGGTTGTTACACTGCGATTACTCTCGGATCAAGCAGTCCTATTATTAATCTAAAGTCGGATTTGTGAGACTATGCTACACTGCGATAGGACAATGTCCTACTTGAAGTAGAGCTTGCATCTACCAATTGTCAAAAATGCCATCGTTTCCATCTATCGGAGCGGAGGAGAATCGCAAATATAGGACCAAAACAGTATTAACCTTGTCGCTACCAAACAGCAACAAACTCGCTTCAACGCAAACGTTTGCTGCCCCGTCACTGCTTCAATACAACTCACTGGTGTCAAACGACGTGACATTGATTAGGTGATTATCGACTAACTGATGTGATTGGGATTCATTTATAACCATAAACTGATCTGACAAAATATGAAAACGCAACCGAAATTCCTTTTGGGTTCTCGTGTTTTGAGGATATCACATGATAACGATAAAGAAATATTAACAAATTAGACCTATGGCCTATAGGCCTACTTAAAATATGTTTGCCAGTTTTAATAAAGTGCACCGACTGTATGTGGCCATGGGAGAGCGCAGCCGCGCAATAGTTTCAACAAGTAAGTTACTCCTTGAACAGTACTGGTTCGAGACGTCACTGGCGTTAAACGTCCGACGACTTTGATTAGAATATAGAAATACTGCTACACGAAAATCGTGCTTTTATTTCCAGTATTTTGTAAAAAAAAAAATACATATATATATATTTTTTTTTTACTTATTCAATTGTCTCACAATGCTTCGTCATTTCAATCCCCAATATGATTGGCTAATGGAAGTAGTTCCAGGAAGTAAATTCCATTTGCCGACAGAAATTTCAAGCCTTCATCATTACTGCAACCAGGATTTGTCAGCAGGTATGCATTTTTTATATGGGAACTAATTGTTTGTAGTGTTCAGTCCGGTTGCATCAGCATGCGTTTTATGTGTTGAAAATGAAAGAATCGGGCTTTAACGCATTTTCACGTTGACATTAAAACATACGAGATGCATGAGACCTCATGCACGATAGGTGCATTCATGGATTTTGTAGATTCCATTTGTTTATAACAGTGAATGTTGATAGAACCTCCACTTAAACCATTAGATACATTTTATTTGCCCAATAACGTTAAGGTGAAACATGTACAGTATTATAAATGAATGTTGAGAGCAAACTTGTATTCTGTTGTAAAATGAGCTCTTGCAAAACACTTTCCGAGATGTACTTCCTTGTGTAATGGACGTTTTGCTGTAACACACCACAACCATTTCCCTTTACTCAGACTTAAATATAACCAGGAATAAGACCCACCTATTTCTTCCACCTGCAGGTAGCAGAGCGGTTTCCAATGGCAGCCAGAAGAGTTGTGGTGTTCCCATCCTCAGCAGAGCTCGGCACAGTGCTGGCTGACCTTGTGTCATCTCGGGCAGGGAAGGCCATTGCCTCGCGTGGCCGCTTCACCCTGGGTCTCTCCGGTGGCAGCCTGGTGTCCATGCTGAGCAAGGAGCTGCCTACTCTGCCCAACCTGGACTGCAGCAAGTGGGTGGTCGGGTTTTGTGATGAGCGGCTGGTCCCTTCTGATGACCCAGAGAGCACCTATGGGCTTTACAAGGTAAAGGCCCACTCCCAAGTTGTTTAAATGTGTCATACCTCACTCCAGTACTATACACAGCACAACGCTGAATCTAACAACAATTGTTGTGTGTGTGTGTGTGTGTGTGTGTGTGTGTGTACCCCGCCCCCCGTATCAGAATCAACTGTTCACCAAGATCAACATCCCAGAGAGTGCGATCATGTCCATTGCCTCGTCGCTGCCAGTGAATGAGTGTGCAGAGGATTATGCTCGTAAGCTGAAGGAGGTACAGCCGGAACATATTTTTATTCAGATTCTCCCGTACTTGTCATCGGTATTATTGTTTGTAGGCTTGGTATTACAGTAGGGCTCTGGATCTACTGAATACGGCAGGTGTTCCCTGGCAGCGACAAGCCCGTATTTGACATGCTGCTGCTGGGAATGGGCCCTGACGGCCACACCTGCTCCCTCTTCCCAGACCATCCTCTTCTGGAGGTGAGAACAATGCTCAGCAACACTGTGAATGTGAATGTTGCCAAGTAAATTAAAGGTTTCCTGCTAACAGTTCCAGTCTAATTATCCCACTGTCGTAATATGAAACTATAGAGAAGGTGTGTAGATGCAGATTGAAAACCCTAACTCTCAGAGTGCTTAGTTTTGGCTCCAAATGAAGGGATAATGAGTACATGCATGTTTAAAGAGGCACGTTACAGTGTGCACTTTTCTCCAAAGCTTCCCGTTCAAAACCGGTCATTCTAGAACCGTAGACTGGAATGAGATGCCCATCTGCCAGTGTGCCGCTAACCTCAACCCTAGCAGTAAACATGGCACACAAAAAATACATATGCAACCTATTTTTATGTATGTATGTGTGTATATACTTTTGGATAAATATTTCCCAAAATATGAAATGCATATTTAACCATGATTAACAAAGTTAGTCTGTTTTCTGAGGGGGGGAAAAAACAGCATTGGAAGTAGAATCTCTCAAATGTCTTTCAATAAAAGCCTGCATATGAAACAGATTGTATTGCCCACCTATTCATTAAGGCCATACCACCCATTGGTTGAGACTCTTTACTGTGGTTCCTGATTATGTGCCATTCCACAACAATATGTATAATCTCTGCCTGCTCAGTCACTCCCTTTCAACTGCCACAAAGCCAGTCTTTGCCCTTGAGAGTGCATGTCTCTCATTATGGGTGCACATTACACATTTATGAACAAAATGTTGCCTTCCATCACTGGAACATGGCTTGGTTAGATATATGTTTTGGTTTGTGTGGTGCTTTTCATGCATCCATTTTGGTGGCAGTGTGCCCTTTAGCAAAACTAGAGTTAGGAGTTAGGGCATCTTGATTGTTAAAGGTTGTTTTTTTTTTTGCATTGTATTTCCCCCTATTCCAGGAAAATGCAAGGATCGTGGCACCCATCAGTGACTCTCCCAAGCCCCCGTCACAACGCGTCACCATGACCCTCCCCGTGCTGAACTCGGCGCGCTGTGTGGTGTTCGTGTCGACAGGTGGCAGCAAGGCGCCCGTGTTGAAGGTAACTGTCACTAATTGTGTAACTCGTAACTAGTTTTTAAACATTGTACTTCTGAGGTATAGCATGATTGTTATCAGTATGGTTGTGTATTACATTAATTGTCCAAGTGACGGAGAGATATTCAGTTAGTTTATAACAGAATCAGACGGAAACACTGTCTAATTTCATGTTTATACAGTGATTACAGTGATTACACAAGCGATTAAAATCGCTGACAGACGATGAGCAATGGTGACATTCTGAATCTGTATTTTTGTATCCACAGGAAGTGCTTGAGGGCCGGGAAGGCCCAGCGTTCCCTGCAGCCCGGGTCTTGCCCACTAAAGGAGAGCTCTTCTGGCTCATCGATGGCCCTGCTGCAGCTGACTTGACTATCACCGTAGAGAAGCCTGGATCAGGCGCACAACTTTAGGGTTTGCTCCTTTGCTGCCTGGAGGACTAAGACTGAATGTACATTTTGTTAAATATGCATGCAAGTCTTAACATACATCTTTCAAAGTCAGTCTCTAGGAGAGAAGGTGTGTGTGTGTGTGTGTGTGTGTGTGTGTGTGTGTGTGTGTGTGTGTGTGTGTGTGTGTGTGTGTGTGTGTGTGTGTGTGTGTGTGTGTGTTCTGATCACTTGGTGGAAAGCTGGTCTGAACAGAAAATAAATCAATTAAAGTCTTGGAGAACGTGTAGTTGTGTATATATTTTTTTCTAAATCACGATCGTTCATGTACTTTTGCCGGTATAATTTTATAATTCCAGTAGCAAGTCAAACTGCAATGTGCTCAATAGTCCATCCCCTTTAAGAGTACATTGGGACGTCCCCTTTAAAGTACAATTCGCGGTGTTGTCACATCCGAGGCTGCAGAGAATATTAGCGTTATAGCGATGGTCTTCTGAACCTAGAAAGGGTAATTTGTAAGCTATATCCGTAGCTACACGACTGCAGACACCTCATCTTTCTTTAATTTATTTTCCTGGTGTATTTTGCAATGCACCGCTTTATCTCTCTATACGCCGCCCTGATCTTCACATACCTAGCGTGCAGACCATCTTGGGGATATTTTCCAGAGGAACGATGGAGCCCCGAATCTCCAATTCTTGCCCCGCGGGTTCTTATCGCACTTATATGCCGAAACGCAGAGCATTCTCTACCTTACTTTCTCGGGAATATTGAACGTCTTAACTACCCGAAGGACCGTGTAGCTGTATGGTAAGTGATGAAGTTGATATGTGCGAAGTAACGGTAACGACATTAGTCAACGCATCACTTGGTTGCTGACACGTAGTGGAATAATTTTCAGTAGGAAAAAAACACAATTATAATGGTGTGCCTTGCCTCATGTCTGGTAAATCTAACTTGAATGTAGCGCTTAGTCAATGCTGTCAAGTGTCGTAAACTCTTCCTACTACGTTCTACTTCATCTATTTCGTCCTGACAAGCGGCGAATTCAAATGAATAGTCTTTAGATCCACGAATTAACACGTTAACACGTGGGCCTAAATATATTGTAACCTCGGGCCATGTAAAGTCACAGCGATTAGCAGCTCCAGCCGTTCTGTATGCGGCAAGCCGTGAATGCCCAATGTGTATACGTGGAGGGGCGATGGTGGGGACCATTGTCTATAGCCAGAAGGGGTGCTAATGAAACTTTTTCAAAAGTGGGGATCTCTGCCATTGCCCTCTTCTCAGTGTAGAAGAGTCCTAGCTTCCATCCAATTTACACACACACACACACACACACACACACACACACACACACACACACACACACACACACACACACACACACACACACACACACACACACACACACACACACACATCTATTTTTGATTCAGTGCTCAAGTTCGACACTGTTCCAATGCATTGGTGGTTAGGTCCTGCATATAGGCTCAGATCCAAACCAAGCCTTGTGTAAATGACCCTATCCCATTTTAAATGTATTCGAGTTTTACCTTTTTATAATAATTTAAATAGGATACCTTATGAAGAAGATTCACAAGGAGTTTTGACAGGAATGTCTGGAATGGTATTTGGTTTTATGCACACAAATGTTTAAAGAGAGGAATCTTGGCACTTCCTTAACTTTCTCAATGCACAGCACCTGTGAGCTGCAAGATATTCCTTCAGGCAAATATGGCAGTAGCATTTTAATGCACCCATGGATACCAGGCAAAGACTTATTTAAACAACCAAATGTTGAAAGCTTAATGGAGGGCGATGAATTCAATGTGCTTTAATGAGATTCAGTCTTTGACATTGTTTTTTGTTTCGTCCTGTTTTCCCATCTTTTTCTCGTTTTACTTGTTTGTTCCTAAACATTTGTACTTTCATACAAAAAGAGGTTCTGAGTGGAACCAGACCAGCACACACCAGCTGTGGGCTTTCTGAGGGTAAATGTAAACTACTGTCACATCTCGTAAACATTGTATGCTGAGGTCTAAACCAAACCCTTTTGAATACATACCATTTGCTTTTACACACGCATACACACACTGCATGCAGGCCTACATCCTTTTAACACATGGAATAGCAATGCAAAAAAGATTTTCTAGAGAGGCAAGCACGTGGCAGAAGACGGCTATGCAGGAACGGTCAGGGTAGACTGGCGTTTGGACAGCCGGGGCGAGGGAATAGATTGTTTAGCGGGAAGCTGCAGTGTTCTCACGGGCCCGTGTGACATCAGCAGTAGGGAGAACCTGGCTTGGCTGTCTGCCATCCGTAGAAGGCTATGAACTCTTGTATATGGAGGGAGAGAGAGAGGGAGAGAAGGGCCCCGAGATTTTGTCGAGTTGTAACATGATTCTCCCCCCATCTTCCGCATAGAGTGAGAGAGCCAGGCGAATGGAATGACTAAGGGCTCAACATGTGGCTTGATTTAGAATCCACACAGCATTCAATCGAATGTGCCCGTCTGCCCGAGTTGTGTTGACGCATTGCGCACATGTACACACACCCTGCCTTTTTGTTTTCTTGTTTTCCATCCTAAGATACTGCAAACCTGGCAGTTTTACTTCTCTAATGTAATTTGGATCATTGCCAAGAAGTAGATCATATCCTAGAATTAAGATAACCAGAAGTGCCACAGCGCGATAAAAGTGTATCCTTGTCTAGTCGTGTCTATTCCGAGAGCTGTCGATGATATACCATCACAAAGCCAACTGAGAACCATTGTTATTTGAGCCCCCCGGTTTATTCTTTCAATCAGTTCATGTCTCAACTTGAATCCGGTCTGGCTTCAGTGCTAAAGTAACACCATGCATGCAAGTCTCTTACTGCTGGTCCTTAATGTGCAGCCTATAGCCTACTTTCCGGTATTGATGGAGAGGGCTTTTGGTTTTCATGTGACAGGGTGGCAACGGATCACAATGAAGACAACACCACATCCATCCTCCGAGACTGGCTCACCAAGGTCCAGAATCTCTACCACTATGTGGAATGGAGGCCAAAGGAGCAGCCCAGGTCAGTTCCTCGAGTCTAGCGTTACATAGGAGTTTGTCACGGATCCTATTGAGGCAATAAAAGGTGTTCACATTCCTTTTGTGTTTGTGTGTCTGTGTGTGTTTTGTTTGTTTGTCAGTGAATATGAGGATGGAGACGGTCCAAAGCAGTGGACCAATCTCCGCTACGCCCATGTGATGAAGCTTCGCCAAGCAGCGCTGGAGTCGGCCCGGGAGATGTGGGCCGACTACTTCTTGGTGTGTGTGTGTGTGTGTGTGTGGGGGGGGGGGGGGGGGGTTGGAACATTTTGCACATTATAGCAGATGGTGCTGTCTAGGGTTGATGGAGAACGGGCACAGCGGCAGGGTTTGGTTCTTCTTGGGTTACTTTCATTACAATGAAGTGGTTCTGATGAATGCTCAGGTCCATGGCTCTTTGCCACAAGTGCAATTTTATCTCTGAATGCCGTTCTGACCCACTTTGTTCTCTCCTTTGATTCAAGTTTAAAGTAGAGTTCAAGTAGAGGCCAGTAGAACCTTTCACAAAGCTCAACTCAAACGAAATCCTCAAACCATTAATGTATTCAAATTTTTCTATAACCTAGCCTACACCTTTAATGTTAATATCAGCAGAGAGCATATGTTATTGAAATCGTATGGCTATCTTTAGAAATTTAAAGTCTTACGGGTTTCTTTCTTCTCAAATCAGCATTCTTTTTTAAAGACAGCTTTCTCAAAGTATTCCTTTTTGGGGGGGGGGGGGGTGTTTAGGCCGTGGATTGTGACAACCTCCTCATCAATCCAGACGTCCTGTGGAAGCTCATCGGAGAGAACAAGACCATCGTTGCGCCAATGCTCGAATCGCGCGCCGCCTATTCCAACTTCTGGTGTGGTATGACTTCCCAGGTACTGTGTGTTTTTGGTCATGCATGTTAGTTCATGTCCATTGGGGTTATTTAATGAGAGAAGGGGGCAGGATAGTACAGTGACTAGGGTGTTCGAATGCTAAGCCAAAACGTACTGGGTTCGATCGCCAATGTCTGCAGCCTACCTGTAGGCATTCTTGACGAAGAGGCCTAAACCCCCTCCCTGCTCCTAAATAACCTGAATCTGAATTCAGTCTCTTTGGATGAAAACATTTACTAAGGAGAAATGAGAATTCTACAGCCGTTTTTGTTTCTACTCCTATCATCTTGCAGGGTTATTACAAGCGCACGCCGGCCTACATTCCTATAAGGAAGCAGGTGCGGAAGGGCTGTTTCGCTGTGCCCATGGTCCACTCCACCTTCCTGATAGACCTGAGGAAAGAGTCGTCCAGGCAGCTGGCCTTCCACCCGCCGCACCCGGACTACAGCTGGGCTTTTGACGACATCATCGTGTTCGCCTTCTCCGCTCGCATGGCAGGTATGGAGGATCAATTATCACATGTTGAGGGTTACAATGTTTTATTTTTTATGTTTATCACATGTTTAGGTTAGGCCTTGTTTACCACTTGTTTCTGTTTTATGTTTATTACATGTTTATGTTAGACATTGTTTAGAACGTTACACCTTGTGTGTCTCTGTTGGACCATGTTTATGTTAGACCATGACATAACACTACATATGTACATTACCTGTTATTGGTACTTATACCAAAATGAGAATATAGATATTAATGAATTGCAGTTCCCCTGCAAAAAACATTTTGATGATGTTGACAATGAGTTAACTTGTGACTAAATAAACAACAAACAAATGCCATTTGTTCTTATTTTGTTTTTGCAGATGTGCAAATGTTTGTATGTAACCAAGAGACTTACGGATACTTCCCTGTTCCACTACGGGCTCACAATTCACTGAAGGACGAGGCGGATAGTTTCTTGCATTCCTTGCTGGAGGTTAATGGTGAGTGGCACGCATTTGACCCCATGGTGGCTTCTATAGGTCCAGTCTTGTTCTCAACGTTTTCGTGTTACTTAACATCTCAGTGCTCTCGTCTTCCGTCTCCCAGCGTGCATTTCTGTTCACCACTGTTGACCATTTCTGTGTTCATCTTCCCCTCTCACTGCATAGTGCGACACCCCCCAGTGATGCCCTCGAAATACATTCCTCCCCCCACTAAACATCCAGACAAACTGGGCTTTGATGAGGTGAGTAAAGAGGGTGCTTTGTGAAGAAGACTACTGCACAAATGGCTACTTTTTCACTTTCTTTGCAAAATGTCGCCATCTACTGGCGAGTGTTGGGAATGACATGTACTAGCAGGTTTGTTGGGCTGTGTGTGCAGGTGTTCATGATAAACTTGCAGAAGAGGACAGACCGCCGAGATCGCATGCTGAGGACACTGTATGAGCAAGAGATCTCATCAAAGGTTATCACAGCTGTGGATGGAAAGTAAGTTTTTTCATGTGTTTTTCCATGTTTCTGTCTTTACCATTCGGTTTTATTTCCTCCTTGATGTATGTTCTCCTGTCTGTCTCAGAGCCATGAACATCAGTGAGATCCAGGCTATGGGCATCCATATGCTTCCTGGATATAGTGACCCCTACCACGGCCGCCCACTGACCAAGGGAGAGCTGGGCTGCTTCCTCTCCCACTACAAGATCTGGAATGAGGTGCGCTACAAAAAAACCCACCACAATACCCCTCAAAAAGAATCCTAATCATTCATAATAATCACAGAAGGAAATGAAATCAATGAATGTATAGCTTCTCTGCACTCTGTCCAGTTTGTGCAGCACTTTGTCGTTTAATTATGATTGTATGTTTTCATTGTTCTCAGCCTCAGTTGTTTGTTGCTTTTACTAGCGCCTGTTCGATGACGGAACCATCATGTGTCGTGTCTGACCCCTAGATCGTGGAGCGAGGTCTGCAGACGTCCCTGGTGATCGAAGACGACCTTCGCTTCGAGATCTTCTTCAAACGGCGCCTGAAGAACTTGATGTTCGAGGTGGACAGCGAGGGACTGCTCTGGGACCTCATGTCAGTGTTTAGCAAATTATAGCGGGGATTATCATGTTTAAAAACGTTTTTTAACATATTCAAACATGCTTACTAATAACCAATGACTAAATGAATGTGCATTACAACACGGTGATGTTAACTAGCCTGTGGCCCATAGTAGAGAATCAGGCCAGTAGTTTTAGTTTAGGGCCTATAACTCTCGATGCCTGAAGGGCTACAGCAGCATGTTAGCTCGTTCAAATCTCAATATGTTTTTCGAGTCACAGAGGAAAACTCCAAACTCCGCCCACTGTGGAACTTTCCATTCCACTGCCACCACTATTCATGTGGTTTTACTTTCCACCCCCATTCTCTTTTGCAACAGTTACATCGGGCGGAAACGTATGCAGGTGGACCGCCCGGAGAAGTCGGTGCCTAATATTCATAACCTGGTGGAGGCGGACTACTCCTATTGGACGCTGGGCTACATGATCTCGCTGGAAGGAGCCATGAAGCTGCTGAAAGCCGAGCCGCTGAAGAGGATGCTGCCTGTGGACGAGTTCCTGCCCATCATGTTCAACAAACACCCTGTGTAAGCTTTGTCTTATATGATCTTCAGCGTAGTCATTTTGCCACTGTTACTGAAATAAGACCGTCATTTAGAGAAAACAGGTGTAACATCCTATGTTTTTGCCAGTCTGCCAACCAGTTTGTGAACGTTCTACTCTACTCCGAACTCAAGTCGCACGCTTCTCGTGACATCGAAATGCCTCGGAAAAGGCACTTTGACGTCACGGAAAGCCTGTGATCTTGGGTTACTGTTAATTGTTAATCTGTTAATGTGTCATCATTTTGTATACATCGATCATTACACAACGACTTGCATAGAAAAAGTATCACTTTTTTGTTAGCCCAAAAGCATTTTTTAAATCTGTGTTTGAATTTGAGCTGAAACAGGGGCTTCACTCTCATCTCTATCTCTCCCTCTCCCTCTCCCTCTCCCTCTCCCTCTCCCTCTCCCTCTCCCTCTCCCTCTTCCTCTTCCTCTTCCTCTCCCCCCGCAGCTCAGAGTACATGGAGGAGTTTGAGAACCGCAATCTGAGGGCGTTCTCCGCCGAGCCCCTGCTGGTCTTCCCCACCCACTACACAGGCGACCCGGGCTACATCAGCGACACGGAGACCTCCACCGTGTGGGACAACGAGAAGGTGCGCACGGACTGGGACCGGGCCCGCTCCGGCAAGACCAACGAGCAGGCGGCGATCAGCACGGAGGCCCAGAACTCGGACGTCCTGCAGTCTCCTCTGGACAGTACCGCCAGGGAGGAGCTATGAGGAGGAGGTGTTGAGCAGGTGCCCTCTGTTTGTTAGTTTTATGGTACTCCATTCTTTTATTTTTTTCTCCGTTTTATGCCCCCAGCACATGGATGCGGTATTCGTGTTCCTTGGGGGGGTGCCTTAATTTATCAATACGCGACTAGAAGCTAGAGAAAAAAAAAAAGGGATCAGCGGCTGTCTGTGTTTCTTTTTTTATTTTGTCA
Organism: Lota lota; assembly: GCA_026745465.1. NCBI lineage: Eukaryota > Metazoa > Chordata > Actinopteri > Gadiformes > Lotidae > Lota > Lota lota. Next base: position 129,181 of record JACYXH010000246.1, read on the forward strand.
ACTTTGAGACGTAACTTCATAAAGGCACTAGACTTGCCATTTGTAATGGCATTTGCAGTACCCGTCATGTCTGTCATACAGAGTAGAGCCTGAACATTAGCCGATGTTAGACTTAATGAATCTTATCAGATGAATCGATCTGCACGCCTCATGCATATTTTCTTCAAATGAAGATGTTGAATTTCTGAATTCATCATTCATTCAGCAGAATCAAAATGGAAGAGTGCAGTAGAGAAGTGTTTTGTTTATATCAATGTGTTAATCGAGATGTATCGCAATGGTTTTGTCCAAAGAGATTGAGTGAGAAAATGTTGCATGTTTCTTTCTGTTCATTCGTTTTTTACTATTCTGAAAACCTTTTTTATTTGGGTTTTTTCAATAACAAATTTCCAACATTAGATGCTTTTAAGAACCGCTTAACCAATGCAGCACAAGACAGCATTTTACAGCACAGTTGAATAGACAAATAACGACTTACTGTTCCATGGCATTATAGTGCAATGCATGATGCTTTAGTTCAATCCCCCTGGTTGCTGTTTGGGTATTCCAACGGACTCCAGACTGCAGCCCGTGGCCGTGGTGGTTCCAGCCCAGACCGATCTCTGTGTACGCACCGCACTGTGGTCTGGGAGAACGAGAAGGGTTGTGCAAGAGAAACATCACAATATACAGGTCACAATATCAATGTTTTTTTTTTACGTTATGCCTTTCCCCAGTTATGTATCATGTTATCTACTTAGACGGAAATACACAATCTTTCTTTGTTGGAGGAGGCTACTGATGCATTAACTGAGTGGAAGTGTTTGACAATGGGAATCCTATGCAATAGAAGACTGCGATTGTGCCTTTATAAAAGAATAAAATATTTTGTTTTAAGAAAACTGTCCATGTTGCCCTTTTTGTTTACTTCTATCTATTTTGTTTTTATTTATCAGAATTGTGTCTCTGCTAGAACTCACTATGTTGCATGTGGTGTCAAAATCAACCATGCTTTTCAAAAATATTTTTATTAATTTTATTAATTGCATAATGGACATTGGCAGTTTGACTGTTGGTACTCTGTTGCACTGCAACATGCAATTGTTCCCGCAGTTGGATCTTCATCCAACCTGTATGTCACCAACACTATGGCATACACAACGCTAAGTATTTTAAGTCATTCTTCCAATCCATTTTGTATCACCTTTGCATCGCAAGTCTTACGGTGTCTAAACAGATTCATGTCTCACTACTCGTAACACGTAAACGTGGACTAATTGTGTTTGCACCATCTTCTGCAGCACCATCCAGGTAGCTTGTGCAGATCTTTCAGTAGACATGGAGGCCGCCACTAAGCAAAGCACATCTTGCGTCAGGTGAGCAAGGTCATTAAATACCGAAACCCTTTTCGTTCTTTCTCTGCCTACTGTCATCCGTGAACTCCCTTCAACTGTGCACGTGCATGACCTTTGCTCCAACAATTCCAATATTTAAAAGACAAGTTATAATCAATCATTGTATGGAACTTGTAATCGTTCTTTCCATGCATATTTATGTACCAGCCTCCCATAGAGGATGGCAAAACAAAGCTTCTGCGGTTTGCGTGGAGCAGGCCTGCGGAGGTAGGTGTGGCCTACACTCAGAGCAGATACTAGCTCTACACTTCCTCTATCTGGTGTTGGTGAAAACATATTGGCCAACCATCAGTCACTTAGAGGAAGTTACTATCGAGAACAGCTAAAAAAGAGATTTGCAAGCAAGCAGGGGGTTGCACACACCGCCATAACGTTCGACCAGTGTGTAAAACTACTTCTGTCTCCAATACGTTCTAGTGTTTGATATAGTTGACCCCCCCCCCCCCCCCCACCCCCGACCACACCTGACCCCCCTCCTGCCAGGACAGGTTACGTGTCGGGTGGTGGTGAGATTCTTGATGGTGTAGACATGGAAGAAGAACCAATCACGGAAGAGGAAGGATCAACCAAAATGTCAGGTGAGCCGCGCAACGAGAACGTTGACTGACAAGGATTTGTTATTGTTCAAGATTTTAATAGAGATTCTTTAAGATTGTAAGTGTGTGTGTGTGTGTGTGTGTGTGTGTGTGTGTGTGTGTGTGTGTGTGTGTGTGTGTGTGCGTGTTAAAGAGAGTGGTTGTGTGTGTGTTTGTGTTTGTACTGTTACATTATTTTAGTCCGCACAGGTTCATTGCACTCCCCGGCCTCCCCTTCTATTTAAAAAATATAAATTCAGTGGCTGTTCAACTTTATCGGTCACTTCTGTATTACCATCCAACAAAAAAATTCTACTTTCATAAAGGGTATATAGTCTGTATTAAGAACCCTCTTAACCCTCCGTAAAGTATTGCGTTTTGCCTGAACTTTAGGGGGAAATGTATTGTAAGAATCATATTTCATACATCGATTGATAAGATAGGTGGTCATCTGCCACTTTCAGCTGGTAGCTTTACTGAAACATAGTACCCGTCTTTCAAAATCACCTCACAAAAGTGACTAGTGCACTGTCTGAAACAAACGATGCTGCTGCTGCATTACAGAATGTAATGCAAATGACAAGCAGGATGTGGTTGACCTAAATGGAGACAGTTTCTGAAAAAGAGAGAAAAGGAAAGAGAGAAAGAGAGAAAGAGAGTGTGTTGGAGAGAGATTCAGCATTCTCAGTCTGATGCTAGCCTGTTCCCAAAGCAAAAGCATATTCAGTTCATTTGTGCATCAAGCTGAATAAACACAGAGAGATGCACTCATATTTAAATCTTTACGGGGCAAAAGGAGTGGTCAGATATCATTTAGATATAAATAAATACTAGACACATTTTATGTGAGTCGTTGCGTCATGTCATTCATTAAAGTTTGTTGCTTTTGTATTTGTATTTTTAGATACGGTTACAAATCAAATGAACTCACACCCTTTCTAAAGTGACACAAAGTAGATGCTATATATATATATATATACGTATATATAAAATTATTATTATCACTATACTCATGTTTAGGGTTTATTTTACAAGTACTTTTTGACTTGATGTTGTACATGCTCAACTTCATTTTAGTGTCACACAAAGCATTTAAAGACTATGTTTTGGCCATAAAGTTGAGACCACTCTGTGTCAACGAAGAGTATTATTATGTTGTGATGCTTAAAATGATCGCTAATGCCAATTGCATGTTAATGAAAGGGTCTACTTTTCATCTCAGATACACTAAAGATAAGTTCTAAGTCGCCCACCAAGCGCTACAGCGAGATCCTCAGGGACTTCGATAACCTCGACCTCAGCCTAATTTATTCGTAAGTAGCCTACTCGAGTTTCTCGAATGAAAACGGTGGCACGTGTTACACGTTTCTTTTTCATTTCTTATTCCTCTCGTCTCTCCACCTCCTTCTTATCTCTATTTTCTTTGTCTCTGCCATTTTCAAGCGGACCGTGTTGATAAGATTGATACCGCCTGTTTTGCTAGATGTTATTCCAACTTATCTCGGGAGCACTTTCAGCAACACGAGATCCCTTTTTGTACGAGTTCAGATTTTGTCGACCGGCATGTTTGCCAAGCTAAACCGAGTTGGATGTTGGATTAATTTATTTGTAATTAATTTATTTGTAATAATCCTTTTGGAAGGAAATTTATTTATTTGTTTCTTAGGATATTATGTACAGTTTTACTTCCGATTAGGAAACTGGATTTTCTCTGATTCAGGAACCACAGCAAATAGTCAGTGAGACTTCCTCAAATTCAGACTTTAAGCTCAACTTGTTTATAACGGTTACATTTGCAGAATATGGAGCTAATTACGATATCGTTATATCACTGTATGAATACGAAGTCATTTAATTCATTCAATATTATATTTACTGTACACGAAGTATATTGGTATCAGAATTGAAACTAAAATCTTTCCACTGACCAGCATCGTAATTGTTGTGAATGTAAAAGTTTGGCAATCTGTCAATGTCACAGAGGGACATTCACCGTGTGGAAAGCAGAGACTTCACGTCAGTGTTTTATCCACATCCTTTGGTATTAGAAGGTCATTAGAAGCTGGACTTCTCATTAACGTTTGGCTTGTTTCATTAGTTCAGAGGAGCTGGATCCTGACTCGCAATCCATCCCACAATCCATTGCTACAGAAAGAACCGAATCTGTGGAGCAGGACAGCGTGTCTGTAAGATGACTCAATTACCTGGTTTACTAGGATTTAGTTGACCAGAATAAAACGATCGTCGATGGGCGTGATGTATTCCTCAGAAAAAAAATAAAATAAGATATTTTCTTCACATATATTTTTTTTAATGGAGTAAATACCTACAGTAGAAAAGTTACATAGTGCAGGTTTAATGTTAATGTTATGAATTTACTGTTTGTTTGTTCTGTATTTCCTCAGCTGTGTGAAAATACATTTCCCATACAGATCTGCTCTGATCCCACAGAAATCGATACCCAATCAGGTATAGTAGAAGTGTGCAGAGTGTGTGTGTCTGTGTGTGTCTATGTGCACGTGTGTGTACGTGCGTGCATGCATATGTCTGCTTATGTTTATCTGCACATGTGCATAAAGCCTACACAAATTAAAGCTATGTCTTTATGTATGCACCTAAAGGGACAATAAAGCTCCACTAATAGTGTTTGAACCGTGCAAATTAACATCCATTACACCCCAGTTAGCCCAGGCATGTGATGCTTGTGGTTTAACGCGTATCACCGCAGACAACAGCGCTGTCATTGATCAAATGAAGGAGAGACACACGTGTGTGTCTCTCCTTCATTTGATCAATGACAGCGCTAGTAGTGTGTCTGTCATCCCCCAGGGTTGGATTGTATTCACATTGTTAGTGGCGTGGACTAATTGCTCTGTTCTAACAAGATTAGAGCGGGAGAGGATAAAAGACTGGGATTAGAAAACGACAGCTGCTGCTCCCTCCTTTTTTTTCTTTTTCTTTTCTCTGGTCAAAAGACAGGTGGTTTGTGTGTGTGTATGTGTGTGTGTGTGTGTGTGTGTGTGTGTGTGTGTGTGTGCGTGCGCGCGTGCGTGGGTGTGCCTGTGGGTGTGTGCCTGTGTGTGAAGGTGCTAGAGGAGGAATCAGAGAGGGGAGATGAAAGAGTGAATCCAGTGTGTTTGGCTGTCTACTTTAAGGTGGTGTCAACCAGGGGAAGTTCTGTGTACAATATGTTAGATATTGTCGGACCAAAAAGCTTGACTTTGTCTTTTTCATCTACCTGGAAGTCGGCAGGCAGTTCCGATGCAATGACCCAGCCCTGACCTTAATAGTCTTTAGTTTGCTGCGGAGGAACAGGATTAAGATAAACAGATTATTGTCAAGTAACGTTTATGTCACACGGAAATGCAGCACGATGTTGTCTAACACAGCTATAACCAGGCAGCAAAACGTATACGCTCACAACATTGCAACCCCCACCCACACAGATCTCTGGTGTGAAACCCGGTCCTGTTGTATGCCATGATTCAAAAGGGTGGGAGGCGCCATAGGGTCAATATGCTGTTATTGGCTGCCAGGCAAGGAGATTTCTCACCAAGGGTCAATGTCTCACACACACGTGGTTCATCTGTTTCTCTGACTCCTAACATCAACTGACAGCTTTCACAGCCTGCGACAGCCACACACGCCCACACACACACACACACACACACACACACACACACACACACACACACACATTCAGCGTTCGATCTGCACTCCGAGGGATGGACTGAAAACAAGCTCTCTGGCCTCCTAGTTTGATTGACACCTCACCCACAACACCGCTATTACCGGGCTATAAGCAGCCATTTTGTCACACACGGCAGGAGGTAAAGCCTAGACAGCCTACAAATCTGGACCTGCACTGGGCTAATCCCAGATCCCCAGACCCATGAGGCTTCTACGGGACGGGGCAGACAGCTCTGAGAGGCTGCCTATTGAGAATGACGGCCCTGAAATAAGGTGGACATGGAGATGGACTGAGACCTGACAGCCAACCTGCCGCACAATCTGGTCATAAATGGATTTATTTTGGAGTTGGGACTTTTGTTTGTTGTTGCTTTTCTATCCAAATTTGAACTTTGAACTGAGATGTGTTATGTGTCAAAAGATAGGGTGCAAAGAATATCTATCCATTACGTTGAACAACCTAAAAGAGAATGTGGACCTCTTGCGACTCGCCTCATCGGTATAGCTACATAAAGATGTAGCTTGATAGTTTGGGGGAGTGAAGCTGAAGCTCATTCACATTATTTAAACCTTTTTTTTTTTTTTACGAAATACACAAAAAGGTTTGCTTCAATGGCTGTTGGCAACAAACAAACATTCCCTGTTTTGATGCTATCGGTATACCAAGACGCATGAGAGAAGAAGAGATTGGGAAGGGAAGGAAAGACGAAGAACAGAGAGGGACCCCAACACAGTGCACCCACCCACTCTGGGTCTCTGTGAGTCACTGAGGACAAAGCAGGGTGGTACGCTGGTCGAACCACACCAACAACCCGACCATGACCGTCACTAGGGACAGGCATGGTGGAACGGTCTACCTCTGATCACCGTTCCACTGCTCAGACTGTGGCCTTGCCTCTGTCTTCCAGTGGGGCTCAATGACGGACAGCTGCTAGAAGAAGAAGAAGCAGAGAGGGGACACACAGAGAGGGAGGAACTTTGAGCCAGCTATGACTTACCACATGCAGGCATTACTTCCCATACTGGGTTTGTGTTTAAACCTTTTCCCTCAACCCCCTCTCCTTCAAAAGATCTTATCTTTTCTTAATCAACCAGTGCACTACGTCACTTGTGGATACGGCCCACTGGTGGAGTAGATAGTCCTGTAGATGTGGAGGGGTTCAAGCCAAAGCGGCCTCTCTTCGGTGGAGAGGGACGTGGCGTGGGTTCTATATATTTATTTAGCAGGGGGGAGGGGGGCGGGTGAGCCCGCAGTGATGGAGATGTCGTCCCTCTCAGCCCAGGATGCTGACCTGGCTCTGTGCCGCTGCGAGGGGGGCGTGGAGATGGCCCTGCAGTATGCCAAGATGTGGTGCCGCTACGCCAAGGACCTCCTGGCCTGGATGGAGAAGAGGATCGGCCTGGGTGAGTGCTGATGTTGCTGCTTAGCAACAATGACTCGACTATTAGCACAGTTTGCGGTACACCCCCTTCAAGATTGTATTTAGTATTGAGTTGATGGCCTGTATAATATTTATAGTGTTGTCAGCAATGGACTTCATTTGATTTGAAAATGTTATATTTTTAAAGATGTATTCCTCAAAATATAATTGTTATCTATTGCTTAGTTGTTAGACTAGACTAATCCATCAGGCCACCAAGTTTTTTCACCACAGTAATGTACAGCGTGACATTTTACAATAAAACACTTTTTTGCAACAGTCATGGCAAGCCCCATGTCAATCTCCATTGCAACGCTGCATGTACCCAGGCACCAGCCTCGAGGTGAAGGATTAGAGTGTAGATTAGCAGCAACCAGGCAGCTTGGCACATGAGTGTATATGGAGGCCTCCATGCTGACAGCATGGCCTGCACACAGGTGACAAGATTATCACCTCACTCCTGGACAAAGAAAAAGAGAGAGAGAGAGAGAGAGAGAGAGAGAGAGAGAGAGAGAGAGAGAGAGAGAGAGAGAGGTTGTCCATAATGTAAATAATATGGCCTGTTGTCCAGTGCAGGGATGTAGGGCGCATGACACAGTATTGACGGTATTTAGTTTTTTTCCCCCTTTAAATGACAGGGTTGTCTAAATTTGGATTGCAGTCTCTATAATAGATTGAATGGCTCCAGAAATCCTATTGCTATTCACCGACTACAACTATGATGTAATAGTGACCTCATGTTCCAGGCTCATTAAAGTAAATTGATTGCTTGGTCAACCGAATCAACTGCTTTGATTCACAGAGCAAGAATTTGCCAAAAACGTAATAAAGACCGCAGAGGGAGCGCGCGCCTGTGTGACTCAGCAGGTATGGCATTGATTGAGTTTAATTGTTCTAGAACAAATTATCATTATATTTGCTTATAGAGGAAAAATGAATGTATATATGTAGTCAATGTATCGCCGGTATACTTCTTCAATGTGATTCGAACTCGAATATAGTCAATGCAACCAATTGTATTAGATGCTGTATATACAGTCAATATAAATGTGTGATGTGTGTGTGCAGGAGATGATGCCCATGCAGTACATCTACACCATGGCCCTGGAGCAAGACATAAAGAACAGCCTGGCCTCCAGACAGACCTCAGAACTCATACTTCAGCGATGTTACCAAGTACTTAACATGCACACACACACACACACACACACACACACACACACACACACACACACACACACACACACACACATACACCTTGAACAAGGTTTTCTTTGAATGGGAAAATTTATGTTAATCCAATATCCAATATCACTCTCTCCCTCTCTCCCCCTCTCTCCCCCTCTCTCTCCCCCTCTCTCTCTCCCCCTCTCTCCCTCCTTCCCTCCCTCTCTCTCCCTCCCACCGTCTCTCTTTCTCTCTCTCTATATCTCTCTCTCTCCTGAAGGCCTTGGCTGCTAAGAAGAATGAGATTGACAAGTGGCGCAGGGAGTTTAAGGAGCAGTGGACCAGGGAGCAGAAGAGGATGGTAAGCATGGAGGGGGTCGTCACCCCAGGCAGGCTGATGAATCTCCACAACCGTCTAGCTCTTCGCCATAGGTCCACATTCATGTGCTCAAAAACAATCAGAATGAAAATGTGTGTTTTCTTTTTTTTCTTTGACCAGTACAGTATATTTGACTGTATATTTGAAATGCTATAGATTTGAGTTATGTTGTTTGTTGTCCAATGCTTAATAACCTTAACTAATACTGTTACACAATCAAACAAGTTTACTGTATTCTATTGCTGCCACTGACAGAAGAAATTTCCCTCAACAAAACACAATTTTGCAATGAAATGTATTTGGATTTTCAATCAATATCATATGGTATCGTAACCCTTCAATGAATGGCATTCACTGAACAATGGCTGATATCCAAAAACCAACTAAAAGTAAATCAAGTACAAACTGGGCTGTGCAAACCCTGTCCCCCATCTTTCTGCCTCCATATTGACACAGCAGCTGTTAAAAAGAAAACGGTGTTAAAGCTCCATTGGATGTCCTTTCATATTCTCCATCTCCTGCTGTGTGTGTGTGTGTGTGTGTCTGTGTGTGTGTGTGTGTGTTTTCCTTCAGCACGACGTAGTGACAGCGTGGAAGAAGGCGCGGCAGCAGTACCTGCAGCGCTGTGAGGAGCTGGAGAAGGCCAAGGCTGTCTCTGCCAAGGCCACCGACGACACCTCTGGCAACAAGACCCTGGACAAGAGACGCAAGTCCAGAGAGGAGGCCCACTACAAGGTGAGACTTGATTTAAAATACCAAGGCGTCTACAGGTTCTGAAATGGGTTAGTTTAGCGTACCAGAAAGCATTCATTCATATTCAATAGAGGAGAGTTGGTGAGTTATACAGTTGATAGGGTTGTGATCTTTTTTCACCACAATACAGTTGGTCATTAGTAGCAATATCAATCATATTCCCAATATGAAGCATAAAATAACAACCACACCAATATGGTTCATGCATTTTAATATGACAATATGCAGATTGCTCAATGCATTTTTACTGAGGGTGATTCGTTTAGCAAAAAACGAATCTCTCTCTCCCTCTCTCTTTCCCTCTCTCCCTCTCTCTTCTTCTCACCCAGGTGACAGAGACTGAGAGTCACTACAGACAGTGTGTGAATGACGCCAGAATCCAACAGGACGAGCTGGCGAAGGTCAAAGAGAGAATAATCACTCACATGCGCAAACTCATCTGTCAAGGAGACAATGTGCTCAAGGAGGTTAGCATCAAATACCTTTATATGCTGTTGTTATATACTTATATACCGTTTTTTAACGCCTTATGTATAGTGAGACTCCGTTCAGGGTGTTGATACGAGCTCAAATCGTTTCCTAGTGTGTACATTTTACATACTGTATTGTAGAGTGTCTGTAACAATATGATGGCCAATTATTGCATTTAAAGTGTGAAATAATTTGTAAAAGTGTCACAATAAGTGACTGCCATGTGGGCGAACCACTTCCCTTTCCCCCCTCTCTAGTAAGTCATTCAACTTTACCAGACGCTATGATCCAACGCGACATACATTTGAATACATGTCATTCAGCAGCCAGCCAATAGCAGCCTATTGGATCTACACTTTGATCCAATGCGACATTCCTTTAAATACACAATATGCGACATACCTTCGAACACACAATATGTGACATACTTTTGAATACACCATATGCGACATACATTCGACGTACATTCGACATACATTCGAATATATGTCATTCAGTAGCAGGGAGGGGTCTGATCTTCAGACATCAGAGACAGCATCAAATGGCCAAGGTTGCAGCCATCCGGGATCGAACCCGGGCACCTTTCGTCCTGGAGTCTAACACCCTATAAAGCCACCTCACTAGCCTTCCCCTCCTCCTCCTCCCCTTCTCACACACATTCTGTCTCCCCCCCTCCCCGCCCCCTTGCATCATCAGGCTACGGTCAACATGTTCTACTACCAGCGGCAGCAGACGGAACCCATCCCGCTGGGCTACCACAACCTGGAGCTGACCTGCAGGCCCCTGGAGCCCGGGGAGCCCTACCTCCTGTACATCCTCAGCAGGCCCCAGCGCAATCAGCCCCCGCTGAGCTTCACCTTCCAGGAGTATGTGCCACAAGGCAAGGGGTACGGTTCAAATTAAATCAGTCTCAGCCCCCGACAACCGACACCCTATCCACCCTTCTCGTCATCCCGATACCAGGGCGCATGGGTTTACATGCATCGCAGACCCGCATGGGTCTTGTTCACCTGGCGGCCATTTTGGGTTCATCTGGGTTCCATCTTTGGTAGCTGGGTGGGGGGGAGCTAGCGTGTAGAACCAAGATGGCCGCTAGGTTAATAAGGCCCATTGGAAGGTGAGAAGGTTGTCCAAACTGAATGTCCAAGGTCCGATGATTATTATGTTTTTCATGTTTTCATGGAAGGCTGGAGAAGACCAAACGGAAAACAAGCAACCCACTGCAGGACCTGTACACCCTGCCAGACGACGTCCCCATGAGACGCCCCAGTGATGGAAGTAAGCACTGGACCGCTGATCACACTATTATTGTGGTTATTGGTTAGTTGGGAGGGGATACCTGGTAGAATCTTTGGACACCATGAACCATTTCCCCAAAGATTCTGGAAGGTTTCCCCACCCAACTGACCAAAACGAACGCTAGGTGAATAAGCTCTATAAGAGAGTCACTACAGGTGTGTGAGTGGTACACTGAGACCTTTGCATTGCTTCCCCACCACCAGGGAGAATTGTTAACAGCGATGGCGAGAGCATGGAGGGAAGCATGGAGTCTCTGTCCAGCCCTGGTAGGCCAGTTAAGATGGACCCAGATCTTTCTGATGATCACATCCTGTCAAATGTAAAGAGGGTTAGGGTTAGTCTAGTGTAAGAATGGCCCATTGTTATTGACCGTTACTATTATCTTCTCTTTGTTGGCCTCCCTGCGTCTCTGAAGCTTTGTTTTCAAGGAGGTTGCCCAAAGTCCCGTCCACCGGGGCAATGTCATCGGAAGACCTTGACGACAGGGACCCGGCAACGGCGCTAGAATCCGGTTAGTTGCACGTCTGTGACATAGGCGTCTCATTTAGTATTCATTTGATACCTGTCGTTCACAAATATGAACGTAATGTTCGTAACCGGTGTATTCTCCTTCTGCCCGCAGACCTTCTGGAATCTCCTGTAGAGCCTCTGGCCAAAGTGCGCATCCCTTCCAGGGTGGCATTGACTCACAGACTGAGGAAGATGAAGAGCAAGATGGTGAAGTGCAAGCAGTGCGATAATTACATCGTGGTCAACGGTGTCGAGTGTGAGGAGGTACGACAGTAGCAATGATGCAAGGTTTCCATTATTGCTGAGAAATACTCTTAACGGTAGCGGCATGATCAGACCTGATCTGATCTGATCTGAAAATGAAAGGTGCGGTCTCAAATTTGTACCCTTGTGTGTTAGTTGATCGTTGAATATTAAGTCTGCTTGCAGCAACAGACTTTAAGGAATAGATCTGGGATTCAATTACGTTTGTCTACGATTTCTCTACTTTCTCTCTACCGACCACCTTAAAGAAACCAGGGAGTCTGGCACAGTACACAATGTTGATGAAAACATCACAGCATATAAGGTACATCTACCTTTGATCCTGACACAGTAATTCTCATGTATGGCTTATGTGTATCTCCCGTGCCTCAGTGCGGGCTGGCGCTCCACCGGAAGTGTCTGGAAGTGTGTTCCCTGGAGTGCGAGCACAGGAAGGGGGTGGTGTTTGGGGTGAGCCTCGCCCAGCTGTGCCGGGACCGGCCCGACTCCGTGCCCTTCGTGGTGCAGCGCTGCACGGCGGAGATCGAGAGCCACAGTCTGGCGGTCCAGGTAAGACTCACTGTCCCGGGTCGGAGAGGTACCTACTACCAACCACAGGAATGCAATTGATGAGCTCATTTAAAAGATGGTTTAACACAGGCCTTAATCTGCACCCATTAGAAACAATGATTAAAAAGAGGACGAGATCGAAGCTGAACACTCTATACAGTGTTTTTGTGTAAGACGTTTGGGATTTAATGTAATGTTTCAGTTTTGGTTTACTTGTTTTTCTGTGTTTGTCCTTCTTGTGGTGGCAAATAAATGTATGTGACAGTAAATGTGTAATAGAGTTAATAGTAAAAAATAGATATATTTGTATGGGCCTTATAGACAGAGCAGTGAAGAGAGACAGAAAAGTGGGTTGAAGAAGAGAGGGAATGATATGTAGCAACAAGGCACATTGCCTATGTGGTCAGCGCACTAGCGGGCTGAGCAGTAGATATTTAATCAATCTACTGCATCCATTAAGAGTTAACACGCAACATGCAAGACATTATAAACTATGTTGAGTGTGACACCATAGCTGATAACGATACCACTGAAGACTCCAACTGTGCTCCTCTCCTCTCCAACCTCATCCCAGGGGATTTATCGAGTGTGTGGGTCAAAGCCTCGCATCCAGAGGCTGTGTCAGGCCTTCGAGACCCAGGGGGACCAGGTAGAGCTGTCTGACATCTCGCCGCACGATATCACCTGCCTCGTCAAGCATTTCTTCAAAGAGGTACAACCTGCTCACTGATGTCTCGGCCGTGGTAACATCCCGTCTAACGGTCTTCGCAAAATATCAAGAATTCAATAAATGTTCATTTAACGATAAGTTGCAAACCCTGATTTCTTCACTCCTCTCTTTGTTCCAGCTCCCAGAGCCACTGCTAACCTTTGACCTGTACAGTGACTTCATCAATGTGGGCAAGGCCATTCAACGCACAGGTTACAAAGAGGCCCCTGTAGACACGACTGGAGTCACAGAAGACATCGTGAACAACCTGTGCACGCTTCTAGAGAAACTCCCTCCCCATTGCTATAGCACACTGCAGCACATGATGTGCCACCTTCACAGGTGACCCCCGCCAAAATGTCTTCAATCACATTCTTCGGGGTTCCTTAAAGCTGCGCTAGGAACTTTTTTCATGGCAGCAAATTGCTTTTGTTCAAAAGGGGATTTTTCTCGCCTGTTCCTCCATGGACCAAATTGATTGAGACGGGGATGGATGAGTTTCTTTCTTATGTCACCCAATCCTTCCAAATCACTTGGATTAACTCTTCGCCCTTTGTCTCCACAGAGTTTCGGGGAACGTTGAGCAGAACATGATGTCAGCGGGGAACCTGGGCATCGTGTTTGGGCCGACTCTCTTGCGCCCCCTGGTGACGTTTGACATGTCCATGGTGGCACTGGTGGAGTCCACCTATCAGGCCCTGCTGGTGGAGGTCCTGATTGCGCACTACGACAGGGTGTTCGGGCCCCAGCCGAGGGCCAGTACGCCACCCCCGCCGGCCCCCACCACACCCCTACCGGAGACACCCCCCCGACCGCCCTGCCCCCTGGTGGACCCAGAGACCCCCAGCTCTGTCCCGGAGCAGGGGGGTTTCTGCAGAGACCGGCCCCAGTCCTTAGAGGTGAGGTCATGGTGAAGTGAATGTTCCAATGTAACAAGTGTTAATGAGTCATGTTATTATGGTATATTTTCATTCCCATTCTCCGCTACGGTCAACAATACATCTCAATTCCAATGTTAATATAAAAACATTTATATCAGTCTTTTGCCTTTAGCATTAATAACAGGCTTTTACTTTGAACAGTAATATCAGTTATTTTAACTATAATAATAGTTTTTCAACAACAGTAAGAGTCTATTCAGTTTGTGGGTGGAAAGTGTTTGTCGTAATGCGTGCATGTGTGTGTGTGTGCACGCGTCTATGCGTGTGCATTCATACCAGTGAACCTGAGTGAAGCTGCTTATCTGTTGTCTTAATACGGTTGGCATGGCTGGGAAGGTTACCTGTTGCCTTAATTAACACGCCATCAGGATTTACTCACAAGCACGCTGTCTGCCTGTCTACCTGTTTACCTCGCTACCTGTCTACCTGCACTGACTCTGACCTCTCCTGTGCTGCTCTAGCGGCTTTCTTGAACCACATAGGCAACAAAAACACCAGATATCCCAGAAGAAGAAGAAGAAAAAATGCCCTGTTTTCTTTCATTCTTTCAGAACTACAGTTGTAGTTTTTGTTGTGTTTGCCTAACTTCTCCTTGAGCAATATAGAGTAATATATTTCAACAAACGCCCCCAACATTAGGATTGTGTCATTCCAACAGAGTCTAACAATCAAGAGAGAGTCAAGTGAGGGTTATATATCTGACAAGTCCTCGTCCAACGAAGCCGTGGACCAGCTCAGCCCTGAGGCCAATGAGGGAGCAGGTAGGCAAGCCATAGCAACCGTCAATGTTGGGTGTGGCTAAATTAGGTATATGTGATTACAGGATTTGGCCATTTAGTTTTTTCAGCTTTTTCAGGTTTTATCTTGTGTTTGTGTGTGTGTGTGTGTGTGTGTGTGTGTGTGTGTGTGTGTGTGTGTGTGTGTGTGTTTAGCTATGCTGGCTTTTATTTACATTTTCTAGGCAGCTTTTTTGTGTCGTTTGTTTCATAAAAGATCACATTGTTATAGCTTATATCACCGATTTTTGCTGCTTATATCTGCTTCTCTGTTCTTTACTGCTTGAATTCTCATTCACTCTCTGTCATATGTTGGCATAACTGGTATTACTCATTTCCACATTGATAAACTCTAAGTCTCTCTAACTCCGTGGCAGATAGGCCTATAGTGCCTTCAGAGTATGTATGTACATTTTCCCTTGATTTGCTTTTTAGTCAAGAGATTCATTGTTATTTACCTGGATGTCAACACTGTGCTGTCTTGTTTATACAACATGGCAAATTCAAGGTTGTCAAATTGCAGAAGATTTCTACAGTCTAAATGGATCCAACCAGTCCCAAAATGTTATTTTACTACTGTTCTGACTCTCTGCATTGCAACACCCTAAACCTTAACAGCATAAGTCAGCTAATATATATGCTGTGAATAAGAGGGAATCGTACTTTATTTGTGTTTGAATTATGTATTCAGTCATTGGTGGTATTTGTTTGTTGTGTTTCTTTTAGACGCACACTTTCGTAATGCCTTTTATAAATACATACTATCGCACTCATTGTGGCACGGATATAAAATCGTTTTTTTGTGTCCCCTCGTTTCCAGTCGTGGCTGTAAGCGGAGCCGCGGGGGCCCTGGACTCGGAGGCAGCAGGGGGAGCAGACACCCATTCCTATTACAGCTTCACCAGACAGCCGGTCAAGTACCAGCGACACTCCACCCCTGGAACCGGACGGCCCAGGCCTTGGAGCCGACACCCGAGCGCCGGGGGCTCCGACACCGAGGCTCAGAGCGGGGGGTCTCGGGAACCAGAGAACCCGGAAGAGGGGACACCCGACGCCCAGAATTTAGGGGTTGACCTCGGCCAGGGGGCGGACCCAGCGAGTCCCCGCGCGGTCGTACAGCACATGCTGGCCTTGGACCCTGTATGGACCACAACCGCAGCGCCAGCGGCGTCCGTTTCCTCCACCACCACCTCCATCTCCACCACCCCCGCCACCACGCCACACTCCACACGAGACAGTGGGTCTGGCAGCAAAGTCGATCTCACCACGGTCAACCTGTCCTGCGGTGTGGAGGCTGCTGGGCACGCTGCAGGAAGGGCTGCCATGTGTCAGTCGCCCAAGAGACTTTCTGGTGAGCAGCCCCTGTCTGTACCCGCCCAAAAGATCCTGTCTGGGCTGAAGCTGAGACGCAGCAACTCTGGGAAAGATGAGCAGCTTTTTGTGTGAAGCTGTCCTCCTCTGTAAACTTAATTTGGGAGTCTCCAAACTATAGCTGCTGCTGGATGAAGTCACAGTCACTGTATAGGCCTATGTGTGTGGGTTTAAGATGGAGTTCATGTTGTTTGTGGCAGTTCTCTGATCCTTAAAGGTCCAATGAAATGGAGCATGGTCGTTTTCACCTTGTTTGCTCATTTACACATCATATCATAATCAGGTCAAATAATGCATCTACGTAACTCACATTTCAAGGATCGTGTCAATGTCTTTCAGTTCCCTCTCATCTCTCAAACATGAAACTTTGAATCGACACAGCTGCTTTTGCACGAGCCAATCAAATCACATTCTCCTTTTGTTATGCGGTAATTGTCAGTTTAAATGGTAATATAAAGAAGTAAAATACAAGCTTAATGCAATGTCTAATTGTCACGTTGTCTTCATATCACCCTTATTTGACTACATTCATTTAAAACCGTGTGTACAGTGTAAACAGAGCAGGATTAACCGTTGGAATGTCTACATTTCATACTAAGAACCTGTATTCATCTGTTCAGTAATACAATGATCATACGAGATATAGCATGGCATTTTCAAACATTTGAGAACAAAAAAAATTAGGCTACAAAGATCGCAAGACAACCTTTGTGAAACAATTTAAAGAAATATTTTGTTATGAACGTTGGCATAGCTTAGTAAAAAATAGTTGTTTTTTTTGCCTTTATGGTGTTTTTCCCTTTTTTTCATTGGCTGACGCATGATTTCTATTTAGCCACAGGGGGTCAGTGTTCTCAAGTTAAAAGAAAGAAGGCAGCATGGTCTCGTTTTAGTAGAGAAACTCAAACCACTTGCAGTAAAAAACCTTATGTTATTTTTTGGTTTCATGGTTTTTCCTATTTTTTCTTTTGTTTATTCAGTGAGCTTCTTTTATACACGTTCCAGGTGTTTTCACTCACACACGACACACTCTTATAATTTCCTATTAAAGCTGAATAATATAAAACAGACTCTAACGTCTAGTGAAAGAATAGCCTATTGTAGACAGTTGTTGTATTATAAACCTTTGAATAGTTAGCAATAATTCACTTCACTCGTGGTCACAGCGTTGTACAAGCGTCACAGATGTGGTTCAAGCGTCCAATATTTTCCAATCTGTCACCTATCAAGATTCTTTTGAGTCTCCATTTCTCATTGAGCGCATCTCTTCTACATCGAAACCACGAGACATCATTCTGAGTATCAATAGGCTGCATCATTTCTCATTTTCCTTCATCATCTTCCAAACGTCCCCCACCCCCCTCCTCCCTGCATCTACTCCCTCCTCCGAGCCTTTATGCACAACTAACTCAGCGCTCACACACACACATACACACACACACACACACACACACACACACACACACACACACACACACACACACACACACACACACACACACACACACACACATAGTCTTGTGACGAAAAACGAAGACAATAGACAATACTTTGGTCATCATGGTAGTTCGTCTTTGAGCAATGTGCACTCCGGAGTGTGGTGAACTATAGTGGAACGATTTGAGAAGCGTCTATTTATTTACGGGGCCTAAAGTTTTCCCTATTTTTAATGCTGCCGACCGAGATTTCAGGAGGAGTGTGTTTCCCGTCAAGGTAAGCTTGCGCTGCGCTTGCTGTGACAACTTGAGAGCAGGTTGCAAGTGAATGAAACTTACGTGTTATTGAATATCTTTTGAATCGGCTTTGTTTAGCGTTGGTGTCGCCGGTGTGAAGGTTTTAGGGGCTGTTTTATTATTTAATGCGCAACTTTTCTCGTTTTTGATTGATTGAAGAAATGAAAAAAAAAGCCATTACATTCCTAATTCAGTAAATCGAATCAAACACATCGTGTGTATTGATATAATTGTAGTCATATTAATGTTATTTCTCATTCTATTCAAATGTATCTTTAATTGCTTTATTTTATTTTATTTTATTATAACGTCTTGGACGGTGCAGTTGCTATGGTAAATCTTTACAGACGGTAGGCTATTTTAATTTGCCCTATGCAACGCGCAAGCCTAAATTGGTAGGCTATATACAGGCATGTCTTATGATTGGATCAAAACAAACGATAATATATTAATTCGTTTCCCTAAAGATGTGGGCTTTTTATAGCACCTCTACTGTGGTAGGATCCTTATAGCACAATGCTTTTTTTTTTCTTGCACTCTGGCTTTTCTTTCTTAATTTCCTGTGCAACAATCCTTTGCAATTTCGTCATTAAACATCATGACCATGTCTTTTACATTTTGTGGGCTACTTTGAACTTTTTAACATGTCATATAGGATACATTTAAGTAGGCTGTATCACACGAGCAACGACACAAATGCTAACATGATATGGCTCTATTTACACTTTATGTATGTAAAGTAGCATATTGTTTTTTGCAGGTTGCGCTACTATCCTTTTGACCCTTAATACAACAAATGATCACTTAATCATCATTTGGGGTTATATGCAATACGTAATTTGAATATGTTTAGCCTCTTCACTTAATTGAGCTAATGCATTTTTATGCAACACACTATTATAAAAAAAGAAATTAAGTAGTATTTTGCCTAAAATAAGCATTTCCCCTCTTACATTTAGGGCCATTTTGTATTAGCACCGGGTGTTTTGAAATACTTTTTCTTCTTCAAATCTATTTTAATAGCCTCGATTTTACAATACAGGAAATATAGAGATGAATGTCGGAATTTTGTATGATAAAAGTAAACAGCCTAACTGTAAAATAAAGTATTACTAGCCTACTTGTTGATTATAATTAGACGCAAATCGGCCCAACCAAGTCGGCCTAACTGTGTAGGCCATGTATTAACACATTAAAATAATACATGTGTTCTACACGTACAAAAGGAAAAACACTGTGGCCTACACAGTGTTTAATATACTAACTTTAAATAGGGCTACATGACTGGCGAATTAGAGGCAACATTTTGAATAGTCAAATTAAATAATTGTAGTCGGATAAAGTTTTAATAAAGGGTAACTCCAAACAATCCATTTGTTTAAATTAAATTGAAATGCAAATAATACTTATTTTCTTGAACCCATTTCCATAGATTTCCAGGAAAAAAAATGGAAATACTTTCAGATCGTGACGAAATCCATTTTCACCTTGAATGCAATGGTTATCTCTAGGCCTATAGTCTAACAAAGATAAAACAAATCACAAACAATCATCCCTATTGAAATTGAGCCATTGTTTAGCATTTCGCAATACAAAAAGTGTGATGACTGCAGTTAAAAGCAAAAGCAAAAGATAATTAAATATTCAACGCTCACCTCCATCAATGTTCTCCAGACACTCCGTTATTGTGTGCGTGTATTATGTCATATTGTTTTGTTTATTTTCGGTCACCGACCGAAAGACAATTATAAATATACTAACGATTTTATTTATATTTTAAGCGATCACACCGAAGGAAGGAGAGAGGGGATGAAAACAGAAGAGACCCAATCATGTTTGCAACAACCACCATCAACGACCCCATTCGGTGAGTTGAGCGATCATCTCGCCCGCAGGCCTACTTTTGCACTGGGCCAATGCATATATGTAATTATCTTTAAAACATTAAATCAGTTGTAGGATGCAAGTTTTGCTGCAAAAACAAATAATTACAAAAACGTGTTATGAGGTGCTTCAAACGCAGATGCTTCGTTGCGCCTCTCCAGTATTGAAGTTGACTTGACGTTTGCTTCTCAGGATCGGAATACGGTGGAGGTGGAGAGGTGTGTGCGGGTTGTGAGTCGCCTATCGCGGATCGCTTCTTGCTGCGAGTGAACGAGCGCTCGTGGCACGAGACGTGCGTCAAGTGCTCCGTGTGTCTCAGCACGCTCAGCGGGACCTGCTACTGCAGAGACCGCCTGCTCTACTGCAAGCACGACTACGAAAAGTAAGAGGAGCCACAATTCACTCATCCACACTATAGTTAGCAGTACCCTAACTTTTACTGAATGATATGCAGTTTTTTTAATCATAATTGGAAGCATTAGCGAGATGTATTTGGCCCATTGTCCTCGCGTATCAGTACAAACCTGAGTCAGTTAATTGTTCTTGGATGAAAGGAGAAGAGTAAGATGGGGGGGGGGGGGGGGGGGACATTGAGTGTGCACCATATTGTGTGTGTTTGTCCGGTGTGTGTGGGTGTGTGTGTGTGTGTGTGAGGTGAGCGTGCACGCATGCATGCTCACATGGGTGTGTGTGTGTGTTTGCGAGTGTGACTGCGAGTGTGCGTGTGTGACTGCGAGTGTGTGTGCATGTGTGTGTGACTGCGAGTGTGCGTGTGTGTGACTGCGAGTGTGTGTGCATGTGTGTGTGAGCGACTACGTGTGTGCTTGTGTGTGTGTGTGTGACTGTGTGTGTGTGTGTGTGTGTGCATGTGTGTGTGAGCGACTACGTGTGTGTGTGACTGCAAGTGTGCATGTGTGCGACTGCGTGTGTGCTTGTGTGTGTGTGTGTGTGTGTGTGTGTGTCACCGCCGGTCCTTGGGGTGAGAGAGAGCTGGTTGTGGAAGAGCTCCAGGGGCCGGCGGCTGAAGGGCGAGTCTGTAACTTGTTATCGGTGTTTGGGGGAGAGTGTCAGACGGCATCCAGCGTACCTGACATCTGGAGCAGGGGAGGACAGACAGGAGAGCAGCAGATAGACACACAGACAGGAGGACACACAGACGGCAGGGCAGAGAGAGGGAGAGAGTGTGAGGGAGGGAATTATTGTCTGGCCCGTTCTCAGATCAGTCTCATTGTGTCTCGTTATGTGACAAATATTCAAATGATCTTCTACCCATCAATAGACGATACATCGGCAAAACACCAGTGATGACACATACACTGGAAGACTTTGGATCTTTGCCAAAATCACTCACATACTCATTATGGACTGCTTAAACAACACTATGAATAATATATATATATATTAATATATAGTCATATATAGAGAGAGATTTATATATATTTAATGTATACCGTTGTTATTTTATTTATACATCTATTCATAGACATAGATACAATGAAAACTATCAAAAGTAATATATTGATGACATTTACATCATCCTCATCATCCTCATTATCCTCCTCCTCATCGTCATCCTCCTCCTCATCGTCATCATCAAGCGATCAGCCAGTCAGTTTTAAAGGATTATCCTGTAGTGGCTGACTGATTCATTTCTATACCTTACGTTTGGAGCATTGCCGCGTTGTGCGGCGCTCCAAGCTAGACTTGGCACGCGGTGCCGGCTGTGACCTTCAGCGGCTCAGTGTAACAATGTCTCCTTGTGTTCCCCGCCGTCTATCCGTCAGCACCCTGCACCCCTTAACACACTACACCACCCCCACCACCACCACCCATCTACAGCAGGTGTGTGCATTGTAACAGATAAGTACAGGGCATGCCCAAGAATTTGGAGTTGTGCATAAGAATTTCTGTGTGTGTGTGTGTGTGTGGGTGCGTGCGTGCGTGCGTATGTGCGCATGCGTGCGTGCATGTGTGCATGTGTGCGTGTATGTGTATGTGTATGTGTGTGTGTGTGTTTGTGTGTGTATGCGTGTGTGTGTGTTTGAACCTCAGTTCCAACATATCGTCTTGGTTCTAACATGGCTCAAACTAATCAATGCTAATTGAAAGTGTCACCTATCTGTTATTGCTTTAGCGTTAACATTTTGGAATTTGAATGAGAATGAACTCAAAGGCAAGTCAATGGGTTCTAAATTTTTTTCAAGGAATGTTTGAATGAACGAGTGATCATTTGAAAAAGGACTGAAGGCTGCGTCTCTGCACATACTTGGTAATTCACTCCCCATGCCTCCCCTTGCGCCGTATCTCTAGTCTTTCTCAATGTTTTCGATTGTGTCCATAGCTTAGCTTGCATCTCCCACAATACTATCACTGTGAAGCTGCCCTCCTCCTCTCTGACACATCCCATATCATAAAGTAGTATGATTTAGTATGGCATTAAGCGTCTGTTGCTTTTTAATGTTATCTGAACCTATAAGGAATTAAACATGCCATTTATTTTATAAATATGCCTCTTTACTGTTTATACAATATACATTATTGTGTCTCAAAAAATTACCTTTATAGTTATTTTATCTTTGCAGTTTGTCAAATGTTTTAATTGTTTATTTTTGTCTTTCTTTCATTGCTTTTCAAAAGAAATCGTTTCACGATTATATTTTGGGGAAGAATTGTGGAAAATATTTAAACCATGTTTGGAATAATATTCCTGAAGATTACTTTAGTTCTTTCCCTATAGGAATAATAAAACAAATTTAATGAGCTCACTATCTCCACCTATATTTACACCCTGAGGGAGGTTTTTTCCTTCTGTACCATAAAACAAGAGAGCAATCAAAAATAAAATATAAGATTCACTCAGTTCAGGATGCTGTTGTCAACATCATGTGGTATGTTTATATATATATATATATATACGTATATATACCTTATTATAATTTATTTCAATCAATACAATTATGAGTGAAATGACAACCTGCTCCCACCCTCTCCTGTCAATGACAAGGTGATGGGTATTCAGGTATTCAGGTATCCATTTACACCCCATATCCATTTACACCATTTACAATGTATCATCCAGATACTTGATATATTGACTATTTCAAATTCTCACATGGATGCTGTTTCTTTGTCAAAACACCTTGTCATGAAAACAGCATCTGACACCGCATGATGTTGAAGGGTTATCCATTGGTGTCTGATACTAATTTATTACACTGTGGACTATGTGGCCATGTTGCCACCAAGAGTCGATTGAATGATTACACATGGTTCTTCTTCTGTGGTATTAAGGATGGTTTACCCATGTTTCTTCTTCTGTGGTACTAAGTATGTTTTACCCTTGGTTCTTCTGATGTAGTGCTATGTTTTATCATTGGTTCTTCTTCTGTGGTACTGCAGTGTTATACCCTTGGTTCTTCTTTAGTGGTACTAAGTATGTTTACCATTGGTTCTTCTTCTGTGGTACTGCAGTGTTATACCCTTGGTTCTTCTTTAGTGGTACTAAGTATGTTTACCATTGGTTCTTCTTCTGTGGTTCTGCTATTTATATCATTGGTTCATCTTCTGCAGTAGCCTTTTGGATGAAGGCAAATATAGACATAACATTCCTGATTTCCATATCCTAAATGTTACAGCCATGGCTAAGGTGCCTAAGTAGTACCCATTGTTTTAGAATCCCGAAAAGACTAATGATTAATAATTGCATTATAAACATATCTTCAGCTATGGATACTATACAAAAAAATGATTGGCATAAATGTAAATGGCAAGTGTTAAAACCTTCATAAATCTGCATAGAACTCGCATGCATTTCATTAAACATGTATGGCTTTGTAATTCAACAAAATAAAGATGGAATATAGAACTCAAATTAGAGATGACACATGTGATAACATTATGTCACACTCGTATAAAACAATATTTATCGTGACAAGGAATCATTTAGATTCAAGCCTGGAATAGAAGATTAAAGCATCCAGATATCCCACATAGTCGAACGTCCATCACACTCATTCTCAACCCAACCCATGCGATCTTTCACACACATAGTCTCATATTATGGTCTGTCTCTGACCTCAGCGCCGAGTCCCCTAGACCAATACGATCCAGCAGAGTCTTGGAGAGGAATGAGAGCGTAGCTGGGGATCTGTGGGGGTCTACAGCCCCCCTCTTCTTCTC
The DNA here is from genome assembly GCA_026745465.1 of Lota lota. Classification (NCBI taxonomy): domain Eukaryota; kingdom Metazoa; phylum Chordata; class Actinopteri; order Gadiformes; family Lotidae; genus Lota; species Lota lota. Next base: position 153,246 of record JACYXH010000246.1, read on the forward strand.
TAAGCCCCCCAAAACATACAAGCTCTGCTGTGGTCACCGGGTCACCGAGGGGAATATTTACCAAACCCGGGGTTTAATACATCACTCTGTGGGGTGGAGGGCACCCGGACCATGTTTGGGTTTATCTAACCCCCCTCTCCTCCTCCTCCTCCTCCTCCTCCTCCTCCTCCTCCTCCTCCTCCTCCTCCTCCTCCTCCTCCTCTCCTTGCACCATCCCACCTACCTCCACACCCCCGCTGCCACCACCACGGCCTCGGTATGCGGATACGTGGAGTCTCCTCCTTGCAGAGGGTGTATGAACCTCTGTGTGTATGTGTGTGAACCTCTCTGTGTGTGAAGTTCTGTGTGTGTGTGTGTATGTATGTGTGTGTGTGTGTGTGTGTGTGTGTGTGTGAAGCTCTGTGTCTGTGTGTGTGATGCTTTGTGTGTGGGTGTGTGTGTGTGTGTGTGTGCGTGAGTGTGTGTGTGTGTGTATTTTGTCCACAGCCCACCGAGAGAGCGTTCTCTCAAGTTACTCCTGTGTTTATGTGTGTGTGTGTATGTGTGGCTGTGTGGGTGTGTGTGTGTGTGTCTTGGTTCCCGCCGCTCTGTGTTGTAAAGGAGATGGAGATCTCATCCACGTGCACACACTCGTCTACTTATTCCTTACACACCACCCCAGCCCATATTCTCTATCTCTCTCTCGCTCTCTTTCTTCCTCTCTCTCTCCCTCTCTCCCTCTTTGTCGGCCCCATTCATCACTGTCTGCTTTGTAATAATATTTCTCTATTCCAAACCTCATTTCCGTCTCGTTGAGATTGATAGCAGCGATGACACCAATCAGGTTATCGCTCCGTTTATCCCTCGTTCTCTCTTAATCGCTCCCCACCCCCAGCGTCTCTCTCTCTCTCGCTCTCTCGCTGTCTTTGTGTGTCTCCGGGTGGGGCGGGGTGGGGTGCAGGGTGTTTAGATTGGGTGCTAATTACCCTGTGTACCGCGGTTGTGACAGGACAACAGGTCCTGAGTGGCGGTGCGTCGTGCCGGACTCTAAGCGGACTCTAACCGTTCTAAGCGGTACAATGATGCACTGGAAAAGTGACCAGGGCCATCAAACGCCTGTAAATTTACCACCCCCATAGCTGCTTCCAATTGGCTGGCACTTAAACAGAGCTGTATTACAAGGTGTGTTTTCGGAGGAGGATTTTTTATTTTGTTCACATTTCTTATTTTGTTCACATTTTTTATTTTGTTCACATTTCACAGGCTCTGGGGTCCGAGCGCTACTGTATGCTGGGGTTTATACGCCCCGCTCCTACGTTGACCCCTGGTCTGCTGTAGAGAAGAGCTAGATGGTTTCCTCCAGGATCCTGCAGTGTTGATCTTGGCTCTGCCCCTGCAGAGCGGTATGCAGTGGAGATCACTATAGGCCTATAGATAGTGCAGGGGCCTATTCCTTTCTTTCTCCCTCTTTTCTCTCAGGCTCTCTGTATCTCACTTTCTCTATTTCTCTCTCACTCTCTCTCTGTCTCTCGGCCCCCTCTTTCACGCTCGCCTTCGTATAGATGCATATCGCATTTTTATGAATATGTATATATATAGACTTAGAAAATGAACTTTCGCTAAAGCGAGGCCCTCATACCGAATAAATAGAAAACATCTTCCAGAGAAAGAGACGACAAAGAATGAGCCGAACGTCACAGAAGAACAGAGGGGAGGAGGAAGAAGAGGCGTCTGAGAGTTTTGTTAGGGAAGAGATGAGACTGGAGAGAGCGAGAGAGAGCGGGGGGGGGGGGGGGGGCAGGGGTGAGCAAAGTGTGTAACCCCCCCCCCCCCCCCCCCCCCCCTCCAGTTATATTGCCACTGTTTTTGCATAATGTGAGATGAGTCCCCATCATCTTTTCTCCCCCCACAACAATTTCATTACAGACAGCTAATAAATGTTTCATGGCAGAACAAGCTGCTTGCTCGGGCTTTATTAAATCTGAGATAATAAAAGAAGAAGGGGAAAAAGAGGAGAGGGGGTCAGCCCGGAGAGGAGGGAGAGAGAGGGAGAGATAGTGAGAAGAACGCACCGTAGACACTCCCGAAAAAAAGAGTGGCTGTATCTCCTGTTTCTGGGGCAACGGGTCCCGCTGCCCCCCCTACACTCACCGGCACACCCTCCCCACCGGCCCCTCCCCCCTGCTTCCCGCTCCGCCAGAGAGAGACAGGAAATGAGAAATGGGCAGACAGGATATTGCGTTCTGGTGGCCTGGGGATTAACTGTTTTATCTAAACTAACATACACACACACACATGCACGCACACACACACACACACATACACACACTCACGTATACACACATGCTCCCACAGAAACACACACACGCAGCCTCATGGGTATAATACATGGACTAATCGATATCCTCACACATAGCATTCATTTTTCTTGGCATCAGCTGAAGATCACATACAGAAACAGAGATTGACACATCGATACAGAACACACACATACACACAAACACACACACACACTGAATCACAGACACAGACACACACACACACACACACACACACACACACACACACATACATACATACATACATACACAAATACCCACAATGCATGCCAGGCAGGTTTTTAGCGGTTACTTGGTGCTAGTGTTATATAGTTGACCTTGTAATCATATATCCTGTCACAACAGGAGTCAGGACCTCCCCAATCTGACCACATGGAGAGTTTGTCTTTTTAACAGTAAAAATGCACAGAAATAGCTATGCTGTGTTACCGTATAACTCTGAGGGTGGCTGGGAGCCTATGGAAACTACTGATGTACAGCATCTATCCTTATTCAACACAAGTTAGCTGGTAAGACGCTAGCAACACAAATGTGTGCTTTATTGGATATATATACCGGTAGATATATTTAGAAAATAAGTGTGCCATCAAGTGATGTTGACGATACTTATTAAAGACGGTAATGGCGTAATTGGACCGAGAGGACTGCCTTTATGACGGTAGTATAACAACACACGGTTGGGTCTGTTGCACATGCACTGATAGACGAACAAACGGCCGTATCTGTCAGTGTTTTATTGACGTTTGTGCTACCCATACACCCTATCTGTGTTTACATACGCTGTGCACATTTGTGGTCATATGTGTTACTATGGGCATATGACTGTATATATGCCAGCGTCTGATTTTGCCTTCATGCTTGCGTGTTTGTGTGTGTGTGTGTGTGTGTGTGTGTGTAGGTGTGTGCATGCATGTGTGTGCGTGTGTGTGTGTGCATGTGTCACGTGTGTGTGTTTGTGTATGTGGGTGTGTGGGTGTGTGAGTGTGTGTGTGTGTGTGTGTGTGTGTGTGTGTATGTGTGTGCGTGCTTGTGTCGTGTGTGTGTGTGTGTGTGTGTGTGTGTGTGTGTGTGTGTGTGTGAGTGAGTGGTGGCAGGGTACCGGTATCGTGGGGAATGCTGGGAGATTTTAATAACACAGAAGCAGTGCAGGGAGATTTAATAAAAGGAGATGATGTGATTACTGATCCCTGGCTCTGAGCCATTTTGCTTCACAGAGCAATATCCGCTTCAAGTGCACGCACGCACACACACACGCACACATACACATATTCACACCAGCACTACACACATTCACACTACACACACACACACACACACACACACACACACACACACACCTAAGAAATGGATACTAAACACAAAACAATTTCAAAGTAAGATTCTTGCATGTACATTTGATATTGATTTCCCGTCATCCATGCTATTGAAACTTTGGGATCATGTTGAAGTGTCCGTAAGTGTGGCTCTTGTGATCCATACATCATGGTCATCCCATAGCGCTATCTATGTTACGATCACACTAATCTATATCATTTCGGATGATGACATTCTGATCGCAAATACACAGATCGTCACTCCTTCCTTCTTTAACACAAATCAACACTTGATGATTATCTCAGGCTCCCCAAGGGCCAATACAATATTGTTGTTTTATTATATTGAGAAATATATTCATTCATACAACAGTAACAAAATGTGATTGTTGCAGATAGTAAACAGTAAAAAGTGTTGCTGACCGGGCTAGTCAAAGCACACAATGGAAAATAATACCATTGGCTATGATCACTTATACAACAACAAAAACGCCGTGGTTTTGTTTGTAGGATGGGTAGGCTTATAGTAATATCTTGTTGAGACCGAGCTGTACTGTAAATGCCAACATACCTATAGACTTTTTCTTCCTCTTCCTCCTCCTTCTATCTCATGATCTCTGAGCT
>JACYXH010000246.1:162500-363152 GCA_026745465.1 Lota lota
GGGCCCAACAGGGGGGGCCGACAAAGCAACGATGACAGCGAAGGTAGCTATTTCCCTACCTCTCATGAAAACAAAAGAAAATGGCTAAGCAGATGAGGAGCTGAGCTCGATTTTTTTCTTTTTATTATTTTTTCCCATTTCTTTTTAGATTTATTTATTGGGTTTTTTTTGTCCTCAAAAAGATGGCTCCAGTACTCATGGGATGGACGGGCTGCTGGGGTATCCCTCGTTGCCACGGCAGCAGCTTCTGGCCCTGGACCCCAACATATATGGAGGGGAGCCCTTTCGACACGGGCTTACACCTCCTCAGCTGACCAATGAGCAGCTCCACGCCTATGGTAAGACTGTGGTGTAAGATAGAACATTGAAGAGGCCTGTGATTCTTTTATTTATCAGTTATTTACATTTTCTCAAAACTATTTGTGTATGTCTCAGACTCCGAGACGGTGTTCCACGATCTGGACAGCGACGGGAGCCTCGGTCACCTTGGCGATTGTCTCTTGGCAACAGGGGTGGAGGGTGGTCTCCTTGGAGGACGGGTGGGAAACCCAATCGACCGTCTCTACTCCATGCAGAACTCCTACTTCACCTCCTGACCCCTATAAACTCTCACCCTTTCCCTACGCTTCCACCTTTCACCCCTCAGAGATGCAGCTAATGGAGTCCGTCCATCAACATGCCTGTAGGACCACTCTCCATGAACAGCCTACACCCAAATACAAATACAAGCTTTTATTCCAATCCCAAATCATCAAATAGGCAGGCAAAGTACTAGCTTGAATACACATTGCGGTAGTATAGTATTCCCACAAATGTATGAGAATGATACGCTGGAAACGTAGACACTGAAATTTTAAAAGACCTCAAGTTTTTTGTTTGTGTTTATGTTTATTCCATGTTTAACAACCATATAGGTTTTAAAGCACTTTTAAAATAAAACAAAAAACATAAAACACAGATGTTGGTACAAGTTATATTAATTTAATTATTAAGGATAAAACGTTCATTTAGTCAACCTCTTTACTTGGGCGTCGAAGCAGGGTTGAAGAGAAATTCAAGAATTGAATTAGATAAGTAGATTACAACTGTTTGATAACGTTGATGGTGGTTAGGTTTTGTGTACTCTGAATTGACCTTTATGGATAGGGGTAGAATTGTGTTCTCAGGTTAGTGTGTATATTTGTGTGACCTGAGTCTTTCACTCAGGAAGGTATGCTGGAAAGTATGGATCTCAATTTATTTTCCACAATGGTCAAAGTAAAACTTTTGTAAAAAACAACAACACAATAAAAGCGTTCTAATGTCAGTCTCCAATTAAAAACAGATAAAATCCAAAGCTTATTCTTTAACTTAAAAACGAAATAGTTCCAGGCCAAAACAGATAGAAAAGAAACCAATCACATATAGGAAATACTACAGGGTAGATTGAAGAGCCTTATACGGAAACAGGGTTGTGGTTCAGGAATAGACACTCAATGGTTCCCTTTTCTTGTATACTGTGTTCATTAAAGAAAGTAGTGCTGTGCTGTAGTTTGAAGACAAAAAGGCTCTCTAACTTCCTAAAGTTAGGGTGCAGAGCACGTGATGGTGTGCTGTCCTGTAATATAAATGTGAATATGACTGTGTTCGCTACTATAACACTTTTTGACACTTTAGTTGTTTATTTAGAGCATCTCCTGAAATAAATTGTTGTTGTATGACATTTTGTATCTTCTAGTACCTCTCATATTCGAAAAATATTCAAATTGTAGCATGATATATTGTGTGTCGCAATATAGATCGGAAAGTGTGGTTTGAAGTCATATTGGACGCCTAGCTTTGCAAAAAGAAAAAAATATCAACATAGCACAGGAGCCAGACTCTTCTCTCCTCTGGTTCAGGAATAAAAATATATTAGGATTATATTTGTTTGATTTATCGTGCTATAGTGATTGGCTACAGCTTGTAACATTCTCTTTTATGGCAGTGTGTTTGTCTATGATCACTGATTAATGGCATTCATAGTGATATTTTATGTGAAAGTAACTTATTTGTGTGGTATTAGACGAGTTTCTGCTATTTTAACGTTTTTTTGGTTTTGTTTAACAGGTGATGTAATTTGAATGTAACGTTGCCATATCTTCAAATACAATTGGCAATTACATCTTTGAAGTGTGTTTCTTCACTTTTTGGTCATGAATGTTGGTCTGATATACGCAGGAAAAAAAGTGTTTTCCCTCAACATTTAATAAGTCATAGAGCAAAGTATCCTGTTCTGCTTTGTAGTCAAAGGGCCCATAACTCAACGACATCCCTCGGCCTCCCTCAGTAGTCCCTCTGATTAGATGTAGTCACTAGACAGACTTCCCCCCCCCCCCCCCCCCCCCCCCCCCCCCCCCCCCCACAAGACTCCCTGTTGAACAGTCACCGGGCTAAAAGATGTGTGGGAGCTAAAAGAGATTCCAGTTTAATATGTTGCTGTGACTCAGGCTTGTATGGAGGGAGTGTAGGGAGTAGCGATACACATGAGTAACATTGAAACCCTACTAGGGGTTAACCCAGTGAGTAATACTTCTGACATCCATTTTGATTAAACTATTCGACCAAGAAGCAGAAAAATCAGAACAAGGGCAAAAATCATAAAACATAAATATACAATTTCATAGAAATTGATGTTTTTATTGATCGAACTTTATCGTAAAATCGAAAGGGCCCTACAGTGCTGTTGCTACGTATTCACATAAATGTTGAAACTTTGCTCAAAAGATTTAGATATCTGTAGTCAGCAATGTACTTTAACTGTGCCTTTTGGCTCACACTTTTACAACTGCAATTAAACTAGACCCACCAACAAAGCTGCCATGAATGAGCTTGTACTGTGTCTTAAGTGACATTGTGGTCTACATCATTATAGTACATAGCATGACTTGGCTGCATCCGTTGTTGACAAGTCCATCCTTGCCGTTGTAAAGACAGTTCTGTTCAGAGAAGAGTGAACGACGGGGGACCTTCTAGGAAGGCTGGGGTACTGGGGTCTCGATTCTGGATTCTGGAATATAATTCAATAAAGCGAAAAATCACTACAGGTACAGTAAGTTAACATGCACAATAATTTAGGTGTAATTTGCAGGTGTCCCTTGTCCCATTGGATATGGGATTCATTGACCTTACACACACAGACGCCATTGAACGCTTACCAGCTCCACTGAGATCGACCGTCTCCGCACATCCCATGAAACGTGCTACGTGTTGCTTGCAGGAGGTAGGGGTGGCTTGGTTTTCCCTGAGACAGTGCTCAAATTCTACAAATTCTTTTGAACAGCTCGACCTTATTTTCTGGATCACTGGGCTGGAATGAGAGATTACCAAAAAAATAAAGTTGATTTATTAGTGCGTGTGTGTGTGCGTGTGTTGCAGGGAGGAGGGGAAGGTTACGTTTTCCAGTCCCACTGCAAGAAATACACAAGTGTCCTCCACTTACTGCGAAGATGTGCAGTTGGCGACCTTCATCTTGAGTTCATGACAGTGATGCTGCCATGTCGACGGGTTGGAGGCCACACAAGACCCATATTCCTCCATCTCTTTTTGGCAATACTTTGCCGTAATATTCATGGCAGCCTGCCTAGAATGTGACACATGTAGGTAAATGTATTCAGTTAAATACTAGGAACTAATAATCGTTCAGGCACTTAGGACAAAAATACAACATACATCTAGAAAATATAAATTCACATTTAGATTTGTTAATGATTTAATATTTGCTTTCTTACATGATTTGGATGATAACGGTGGACTTGGCAGACGTAAAAAAAATAAATCAAGGTTATAATAACGATAGGGTTTCTGCATGTGGAGCCATGTCTGTATAGTTCCCTGCCGTATACACCCCTTAATAATTTCATTGGAAGAGATGGTTGAATATTGCATTTCTATTGGTTTGGGCTACGTCCGTTTTCCACTTAGGCCTGCCCCTTTTTGTGACCGTTCCGATTTCTTAAAGGCATAGCACATCGCAATGGACCATATTCCGCAAATGTATTCATTATTATTCCATCTTCTTAGACACGTAATAGCACTCTTATGGTTATTTTTAGTACTGTTTATAAAAATAAACCTGGAATTTAGTGTTCTTGCTTTTCTAAATGAGATGTCCGGTCTACGAGCGATGGCTACGACAGCAAAGAGGACTTTGCGTGATTTGCGTGGTTACGTATGCGGAAGCAGCAGTAGGAGAACAAGTTATTCTGAAAAGGATTGAAGGCTGGAGCTGATACTACACAGGGCAAAATTGTATTTTCATTGAATACAGCACCAAGGGGGTGGTGGAGGTTAGAGGGGGCCCAGAAAGTGAAGAACGCAAAAATGAATGAGAGTCCGAAAGGGGTAAATATGGTTACAGGCGGCATACAGGGGTCGGGTGAGCTTCAAATGGCCCCCTCTATGAACCACAGCCATGACAACGGGACCAACGATGATCTAGTTAGCTCTGTGACGCTGTACAGACGAAGGCCCAGGCTTTTCCATGGAACAGTTCTTCCATTTTTCGTTTTTCTATATCCCGGTTGGCTATATGCATGGTTAGGAGTCTATGGTGCTTCCGAGTATCCTGAGGCAGGCCTGCTGGCGCTAGCGGCAATCGGGATCGCGCACGTCCTTACAGCGCTGTCTGGTTATTGGTCCGTGCACGCTCACTGTTGGCTCACCTGTTCTAAGGTATATATAAACATATTATTATAGATATGAAGCAACAGTTAACAGTCTCTTACAAATTGGGGATAAACAGCCAATGTTGTAACGTAACTTTGTCATCCTTTTTATCAGGGCTGTTTGTAAAATAAAATAAAAGGATGTGATTAACAGTATTTTGAAGTACTTTGTGGTGTGATTCATTTGTATAAAAATCACACATAGCATGCTAAAACGTATAGTATATATTACAATTAAACTCCTCACTGACCACTTTTTGTCAGTGAGTCACTCTTAGTGATTGGAAGTCATTGTGACAATGTGTCTGAAATATGGCTCTCGTAAAAGCTGCACACGGATAAAGGTAAACTGCATATCAGTAACATTTTTAATTGCTATTATGCTTCTTCAGGAACCAATCCCTCAGAAGGCTACGCTTGCAAAAGTTGTGCCAACACCCAACAATGGTTCTGCAGAGCTTGTGGCACTTCAGAGAGACCAGGTCAGTGGTCTACTAAGTTCCACATTTCCTTTTTCAAATTATCTTGATTCTGAACAGATTTTATTATCCTTGCTCTTTTTAGCGTAAACCCCAAAATATGCTCTTTTATATCTTTCTATATATCTGTATACACCCGTGCCACTTTCCATTCGTATTTTCCCTGCAAAAGGAATTTATACAGAATACAGGGTTTTTAGATTTTACATTTACCATAAGAAGTAAGTAGAGGTTCCACTAGGCGGTGCCAGTTGCCCATTTCTGTTTAAGCAATAGACCTAGTGTACAGTCCAAAACTTTATCCGACATCCCGTGCTCCATCCCATTGCTCATCCACTGTCCCTGACTAGCTGAGGAGCTAGTGGTTGAACAGGGTGAACGCAGCAGCACCAAAGCTGAGCCGATTCAGTGTCATCAAATGCAGCGTAGACTAATGATGATCCGGGCCGATCTTTCAGACTATCAGACTTACATTATGGCTGCATGTCTAATGGCTTTGTCCACAAATCTCCAAAGCACTACCTATGTAGGAAAACAATGATGTGTCATCGGTCTGAAGCCGATCTAACCTGCTTCTATTTCTGTCCATGTATTGGAACCATGGGTGATTGCAATAGCGATGGAGATTTAGAATCTCCACCGCATTCTATATGGGAATGCATCAGTTACTTCACCGACATCATTCTTCCATTAATTGCGATTTCCAATTTTTCTTTGTCTCCCCACCAGGATGACACCGGCGAGGGGATCCTGTCCTTTGAGTTCCAGAAGATCCGCTACATCTTCGACGGCAAGGAGAAGAAGCTCTTCCTGCCCGTGGCCTTCCCCATCAGCCACGCCATGGGCTACTTCCAGGCCTGGCGCGGCTACCAGGAGGAGGCCGAGCTGAAGGCGGCGGAGAAGCGCTACGGCACTAACCGCGCCGAGATGATGGTGCCGGACTTCCTGGAGCTCTTCAGAGAGAGAGCCACCGCCCCCTTCTTCGTGTTCCAGGTGGGTTGAGATGTTGCGATTTTGGGTATGAGTGTCTGAAACATTGAACTATTAATCATAAGGATGTATTACGGTCTTATTATGGATAAAGCTGATTGATTTTCTTTCTGTATTGTGCACTCACAGAACTGTTCATCTTAATCGCAGAACACATTCAAAACTGAAATACCAATTGCTATCATTATAATTACATTCAAACACATTCAAAACTTTAATATCTTCTATCATTGTCATTAAAGAGCTGTTTTTAAAATCCAGATCTTTGTTGAGAGTATAATCTTTTCCTGTAATCCATGGAGTCTCCGCCCTCTGTCAGGTATTCTGTGTGGGGCTGTGGTGCCTGGATGAGTACTGGTACTACAGTGTCTTCACGCTGTTCATGCTGGTAGCGTTCGAGGCCTCGCTGGTCCAGCAGCAGATGAGGAACATGTCTGAAATCCGCCGCATGGGGAACAAGCCCTACATGATCCAGGTAGTCATTGGGAGTTCTCTAGATTCAGTTCAGGCTCAATAACAAGATATTTGGTTGGATATTATGGCAATTGATTGTTTAATTTAATGTTTCATTTTTATAAACATTACTCACTGTACCTCACGTATTTATGATGACTATATATACAATTACTACATTTATTTCTGTTTTGTGTGTGTGTGTGTGTGTGTGTGTGTGTGTGTGTGTGTGTGTGTGTGTGTGTGTGTGTGTGTGTGTGTGTGTGTGTGTGTGTGTGTGTGTGTGTGTGTGTGTGTGTGTGTGTGTGTGTGTTTCCGCAGGTCTACCGCAACAGAAAGTGGAGACCTGTATCCAGTGATGAGCTTGTTCCCGGAGACATTGTCTCTATAGGTATGCTTCCTTCATGTCCCGTTCTGCTGGTTCACTTCATTACCTCCATACCTCATTTCACATTGACTCTACGTGTGTGTGTGTGCCTGTGTGTCTGTGTTACCTCTCCCAGGACGGTCCCCTCAGGAGAACCTGGTACCATGTGATGTTCTGCTGCTCCGGGGCCGCTGCATCGTGGATGAGGCTATGCTAACCGGCGAGTCCGTCCCCCAGATGAAGGTAGGAGGATCAAATGATCCATCCATATACGTCAGCCATGTATAGGACTCAGGTATAATGTGCATGGATGGATAATGGTGTTGTTCATATTTGACTAACCATGTTTTGTTATGATTGGTTCTGTAGGAGCCACTGGAGGACCTGGACCCAGAACGGATTCTGGACCTTCAGGGGGACTCCCGTCTCCACGTCATCTCTGGTGGAACCAAGGTGGTCCAGCACACCCCGCCTCTGAAAGCCAGTGCCGGTCTCAAACGTCAGTGTCTCCTACAAACATACATACTAAACATCATTTGTAAACTGTTAATACCTGCATAATACACTACATATTGTTGCTATCTGTATTCGGTATCTTGAAAAGATTACACTCATGCTCATGACTGGTGGTGTGCTACTTTGCAGCGGTAGACAACGGCTGTGTGGCCTATGTTCTGAGGACAGGCTTTTACACTTCCCAGGTGAGCCGACCAATCAGGGATCACTCTGAGAATCAACGATGCTCTGTACTGTTTCCACTGATTCCACTGTCCTACCCACTCATGCGTGGTGAACCACTACCGATGCGTTTTCACACATCAAAAGTCACATTTGTATCAACTGTAAATTGTCTCCAGGGTAAGCTGTTGAGGACCATCCTGTTTGGTGTGAAGAGAGTGACGGCAAACAACCTGGAAACCTTCATCTTCATCCTCTTCCTCTTGGTGTTTGCGATCGCTGCGGCCGGCTATGTGTGGATAGAAGGTGAGACTAGCCAAGATTGCACCTGTCTTTTGAACCCGATTCTAGAGTCAATGCTAACATAGTCACAAGTCACATATACAAATGGAGGAGGAGAGGAAGTTTGGAATTTAAACGTATACAGTACAGCCTGAATAAGTCATTTAGGCTCTATAATCAAACAGAATAAAAAATGTTACCTTTTACGCAAGTTTAGTTTTTGTTTCGCACTGTGTTGTTCAACGGATGTATTTGTACTACAGACTACCATAAGAAGATGAAGAAGAAGAAGATGTTTGCTGTTTTGACTGTTGAAGTGCCAGTTGAAAATTTTCATTGTGATTAAGGCTTTAGAAATATAAAACACATTATTTGCCTCAGGGACCAAGGATCCGAGCAGGAATCGGTATAAGCTGTTCTTGGAGTGCACCCTCATCCTGACATCTGTGGTGCCTCCAGAGCTTCCCATAGAGCTGTCTCTGGCCGTCAACACCTCACTCATCGCCCTGGCCAAGCTCTGTGAGTCCGCCTGCTTTTCATGTCTTTTGAATTGTGGCAATGGGGATGATGGCTGTAATCCCTCTGCTGTGATCCTCTGGATGACTTTAATTTATCCTCCCCATTCCCAGATATATTCTGTACGGAGCCGTTCAGGATACCGTTCGCAGGCAAGGTGGAGGTTTGCTGCTTTGACAAGACGGGAACGCTGACCAGTGACAGTCTGGTTGTACGCGGGGTGGCGGGGCTTAGGTACGCTTCACATACCTAATGTGGGATTTGAGAGGGAAATAAATGATGTGGATTATCATAGTGATGTGATGAATGATACAATTATGACTTTTACTTGTCTTGGAGGATGCATTATATTAATATTTTATATTATAAAGCATTAAAATCTGATGATCTTATTAGACAGTAGCTGCCTGAACTGAATAATAGGTGCTTCACTGGTTAGTTATAAAATTAACAGTAAACTGTGGTAAACTATTACTACTCTCCTCAAATGATTTCATATATGATCCTCTTTTAATGTGCAGTCCGTGAATCTCAAAGGCCAGCTACAATACCACACCTGGATCACATCCGTTGACATGACATGACGTGTTTATTTCAATTGCATTGTGTTTAATGACTTGATATCTGCGGTGACAGAGAGGGGAAGGAGGTGATGCCGGTGTCTGAGATCCCAGTGGAGACGCATCGAGTGGTTGCCACCTGTCACTCACTCGTCACTCTGGATGACGGACAGCTGGTTGGCGATCCACTGGAGAAAGCCATGCTGATGGCCGCGGACTGGAGCCTGACTAAAGGTACATACTGCTAGTGGAGCCTTTTTATTCATGTCTCATAGCAGGGTGAACGCAGGTGCGGCTTGTGAAACGAATTATCGGCCTGATCTATTTAGGTGTGTCTCTGCCCTACCATTCTAACCTGTTTTAATGTTTGTTTCCTGTTTGCCCGTAGTTAGTTGCAGTTTATAAGGCTTGTACATCGCAGTGTCACATTGCAATGACCACCGCCATTTTGGGAGCATTGGAATGATAGTTATTTTGTTGGAAGTAATGAGTTTTAGGTCATTGTTTAGTAATTCATCGTGAAATGATTTGTCCTTATGGGGATACATTGTTTTGTCTGAAACCATCACAGCGTTTCTCACGTGAGATGTGGCAAAACAAAGTTTCCGTTAGCCTAGGTTACGGTATATTTACATAAATTTAGGAATTGACAGTACTACAACTCTCCTAAATCCTTTCAATATAGAATGAGCATTGCCAACAAAACATTCAATGATGTAAAAGCCCTATAAGATTTATAATTTTATAAAGATTTTATTAATTACAGACTGGAAATGATGGTGTCACAGCAGAAAGTAAAGGCCAATAATGGAAATTAAAAAGGAAACAAATGAATACAGAAAATATATCTGTCCATACTGGGCCTATGGCATATTTAGATGAAACTGTTACAATAATTAAGGTAACAAGTTTGCAATGTGTGTACCCTGCTATGACCTCTCAATATAAACAAGGTAAATACACCATCCTTATAGTGAGTGGCTTTAGGATTAGTGAAGGTAACATAATGAGGTAGACGTAGTGTTAGCGTCAAAGTCTGAACCCCTTTCGTTTATGTGCAATTAACATTTTTAATACAGTATTGCAATTACGTATATAGCGCCCCTGCTGTGTGTTTGTGTGTCACACAAACAACTGACGGTAGCCTCTTTTTCTGTGACCAGACGAGAAGGTATTTGCACGTGGCATCAAAACCCAAGGGCTGAAGATCCACCAGCGATTCCACTTCTCCAGTGCCCTGAAGAGGATGTCGGTACTGGCCTCGTACGAGAAGCTGGGCTCCACGGAGCTCTGCTACATCTCCACCGTGAAGGGGGCCCCCGAGACCCTCAGCAGAATGGTAGGTCGTCACACACGGAGACCTAGCATGTGTTTTTTTTATAACGTCGGTCAGTCCGTTGACTTAACCATCCCTGGACCTGGCTTGTTGGTGTAGTTCTCGGAGCGCCCTGCGAGCTACGACGACGTCCACAAAGAGATGTCCCGAGAAGGCGCCCGCGTGCTAGCGCTGGGGTACAAAGAGATAGGACACCTCAGTCACCAGCAGGTATGGCTTTTGTTTTGCTGTGCTTTATACGTTATTTTATTTCGCTATGGTCAACACTGCAGTTTTAATCCTCCATCCTATATTGTCACCGTGGTCCGATCAGACCACCCGATTGTTGTAAACAGATTGCCCCCATTGGGAAATGATTCATCTCTGTGTGTGAACGTTGCAGGTCAGAGAGATGACTCGGGACGGGCTGGAGTGTGACCTGCGGTTCGCCGGCTTCATGGTCGTCTCCTGCCCCCTAAAGGCCGACAGCAAGGCCGTCATCAGAGAGATTCAAGAAGCGTCGCACCATGTACGAAAGCTCCTTCTCTGACACACGCACACATAAAGACTCAACACAGGACATTGTTGTGAATGACTTGACTTTGTTGTTTTTAGGGCTGGGCGATATATCAAAATAAATCATCACGAAATACATGGGGAATTTTACATAATATTGATAAATATCAGGACGATGCTTATGAATTGAAAATACCATTCAAAACAGTCTGACGGTCATTACATTGAAGTATATGGCAAATTGAAATATGGTATCAGACCAAAACTAGTTTTCCTTTTTCTCTGACGGATAAAACCTTAAAGCCGATCATAAGGGCATATCTTCTCATTATCATCCATTTAGACTATAAAGTATGTATAATGTATTGCGATAAGTCGATATCCTCATTTCACAATACATTACCATTCAAAGACGGTAAACTAGATATTTAATTACTGCCCAGCACTAATGGTTGTTTTATTTTCTGTCCATAGGTAGTGATGATCACCGGCGATAACCCCCTGACCGCCTGCCACGTGGCCAGAGAGCTCCACTTCATCCAGAAGGAACACACACTCGTACTGCAGTCAGGCCCCAGTCCGGGTCAGTCACCCATGTCCTCTACTAGCATTACACACACACACACACACACACACACACACACACACACACACACACACACACACACACACACACACACACACACACACACACACACACACACACACACACACACACACACACACACACACACACACACACACACACACACACACACACACAGGGAAACCAGTTTTACACACACGCTAAGCTGTCAAAGCCTAGAAATGAAAGACATCCATGTTGTGATTGAGCATCATCATTCAGTCATTCATTCATTCATTCATGGGTGCCCAAAACACATTGCTCCATACCATCACTGACCCGGGTGTTTATTTTCCTCCAGGTGAGTGGCAGTGGGAGTCCATTGATGGCAGCGTCCAGGTCCCCCTGCCCCCGCCCTCTGTGCCGGCGTTCATCCAGCAGTACGACCTGTGCGTCACTGGGGAGGGGCTCGCCAGGCTCAGCGCGGACACCCGTCTCCTCAACGCCCTCCTGCCTCACATCAGAGTGTTTGCCCGGGTTAGCCCCAAGCAGAAGGTGGGTGCAGATGGAGCGAGTGGCACCACCTTTTCTTTGGGAGGATTCTGAAGCAGAAGACATTGCAGTCGTTGTAGTTTGTCCTGTCTATAGTTGATTGAAATGTGTAATGCATGCACGTAAACCACGTCTAAACCTTGTGTGTCGTAGGTTCGGAAAGAGTTCTGAGTCTTAAGTCTGAGTCAAGGGATCTTCCTACATTCCTTATATTCTTAAATGTTTATGTTCTCTGTCCTGACGCCGCGCGGCTGTCCTCGCAGGAGTTTGTCATCACCAGTCTAAAGGGCCTGGGCTACGTGACACTGATGTGCGGGGACGGCACAAACGACGTCGGCGCTCTCAAACACGCCCACATAGGTGAGTGTTAACGAGTGCACCTAAACGCCTTGTGAAACCCACCAACCTGGGTGGTTTTTAATAAGCATTGGAAAAAAATCTTCAATAGGTGTTGCGCTGTTGGCCAACGCTCCTGAACGCATGCCCGGAGAGGAAGAAGCGTGGAAGGGAGAAGGAGGCTGCGGCGGCGGCAGCAGCAGCGGAGACCAGAGCCATGCCGCCGGTTCCAACCTCAGGCAAGCTGAGCTCCAGGGCGGCCAGACAGAGGCTGATGGCCCAGCGGGAGGAGCAGCTCGCTGCCCAGAAGGTGTGTCGGCAGGAGGAGGCGGTGTGTGTGATGGGGGGCGCAGGATAATGTGGTGGTCAGGGTAGTTGACTCCCAGTTCAGAGGTTGTTGGGTTTGAACCCCAATTGATGCAGTGTACCCGTGGGCATCCTTGTGCAGGAGGCCTACTCGCTACCTGTTTATTAAGGGCATGAATGTAATGAAAATTCACTGTAAATCACTCTGGATTAAAACGTATGCTAAATGGCTAGTAAGCACATGGATGATGGGATGATAACTCAATACTTGAGATGTTTGTAATTTCAGGCTCAAAAAGTCATTGAAATCAAGATGTTAATGAACCCAAAATCGTGGCATTTTTATGTAGATATTCACTGTACTCCAAATAAATCAACAAAACGTACAGACTTAAATATATGGACGTAAACCCTTCAGGTACAAATCACGTTTATTTATGTATTTGTATTTTTATAGTGCTGTGCTGATTGCATGCTGTTCTCTTTACTCGCAGAGCTCATTAACGCCCTACCATTTTATAAACACTATATCCTCATTGCCTGTCCCGTACTGGCTGATGCGCTGATGTATCTCTCCGAAGGGATGGATAAAGCACTTGTAATGTGCCTATAGCAGCATGCCCCTGGGTGCCGTATAGAGCTGTAGTGCACTTTACTGAACAACAGGGGTCATGCTGTTGCAGGAACGGATCAGCCAAGTGTTGCGGGAGCTTGAAGAGGACCAGATCCAAGTGGTGAAGCTGGGCGACGCCTCCATCGCTGCCCCCTTCACCTCCAAACTCTCATCCATACAGTGCAGTGAGTAACGCAACAGCTTCTCCCCTGTAGTTGGCTTCAAGACCAATTTATACCTACGACATGGGTCTCTCTATGCCGGGGCTTGCATTGATAGATCTGTGTCTGTGATTCTTGAGTTGCCAAACGTCACTAATACAAATGCAGTGGCATCTGGTGATCTTTATCATTTTAAAGGGGCTGTAGGTTATATTTGAACTATATTGTGAGTGTAATTTGTTAGAAATGCCACAGCCATCTGTCAGCTATTAGTGAGTCAAATGCGTGGAGAGAATGTGTTTTGCGTTGACAGCGCCTGCCTCCTTGTGAGCCAATTTAGAATTTAGTTCCCGGCTCATTTCTGTCCAATCAGTGCATCCTTTTCTATGATTTGTTCAGGGAATCCATCTTGCCTGTCAATCACAGGTTCCTGAAACACAGGTCCCCTTTCAAGTGTCCTACAAATGAACATGTATACAAACTTCCTCAGCTGTCATAAATTACCCTGAAAATGTAGCAGGAAAGACAAAACGGCGGTCCATCGCTACATTTCTGGAGAGGCACACATTACCCACGGCAGTAGGCTCTGTAGGCTAAACCGGTGACCTAGTGACCTGACCCAGGAGTATAATTTGGCCTTTTAGTGTGTAGAACTCCACACAGTTGACAGATGATTTAGGACGTATAGTCTAGTCTCCTCTTCTGACGCTGGTTGACCCTCTTCCGTCTCCCGCAGTCTGTCACGTCATAAAGCAGGGCCGCTGCACTCTGGTCACGACCCTCCAGATGTTCAAGATCCTGGCTCTCAACGCTCTGGTGTTGGCCTACAGCCAGTCCGTGCTCTACCTCGAGGGGGTCAAGTTCAGTGACTTCCAGGCTACTCTGCAGGGTCTGCTGCTGGCTGGCTGCTTCCTCTTCATCTCAAGGTCAAAGGTGAGACGATGTCATGAAAATAATGATTCTTTCTTTTGTCGTCTTTTGGCATTCAAAGCATGCACCAACAAGAAATACAAGGATGTCACATCACTAAAAACAGCTATTTAAAAAGCTAGGTTAATATGCACTAGTCCATTGATACCAAGTAACCCCGTAAGATCCAACCAAATCCCGGATTCGCAATTACAGCAAAAAGATGGGGAAGGCATTCAAACCTGCTAAGTCATCGTTCATGTTTGGTTGTCATGTTCTCACTCTTTCCCTCCATACACACAGCCACTGAAAACACTGTCCCGAGAGCGGCCCTTGCCAAACATCTTCAACCTCTACACGGTCTTGACGGTGTTACTGCAGTTCGCCGTTCACTTCTGCAGTCTAGTGTATCTATACAAGGGAGCGCAGAGCAGAAGTCCGCCCAGGTAAGCAATACTCACACCAACCGTGATCTCACCCTATTTCATAAGACATGATGTCACATTGTCTGTTTTTGCTTTCTTTCCCTTGCAGAGCGGATCAGTTTGTGGACCTCTCTAAGGAATTTGAACCCAGCCTCATCAACAGTACTGTTTACATTATGTCTATGGCCATGCAGATGGCTACGTTCGCCATTAACTACAAGGTAATCATAATAGATTTTTTCCTACATTGTAATGTGTCCTACATGTCTCCATAGTGTTCTGTAATAATGACCTGCTGTGTCTGTAATAGGGCCACCCATTCATGGAGTCTCTGAGCGAGAATCGCCCGCTACTGTGGAGTATCGCCTTATCAGGTCTAGCCATTGTGGGACTGCTGTCCGGCTCCTCGCCAGAATTCAACGAACAGTTTGCTCTCGTAGACATTCCAATGGATGTAAGAAAAAAAGAAAAAAACGTTATTATTGTAATATTTGCTGTATATTTGTGTTATATATATATTGTCATTGTTATCATCCTGGAATAGCGAGGTCCTGTCATGCCCACTGATCCCGCTACCTCTTATTCCCCTGGCAGTTTAAACTAGTGATCGCCCAGGTTCTCGTGGTGGACTTTGTGGCCGCTCTCCTGGTGGACCGTATCCTACAGTTCCTGCTGGGCAAGGGAACTCTCCGGCTGCCTTCCTGAACTCATGCCAACCACAACCACATCCACAAGAACCGCTGCCCTTAGCACCCGTGCTGAGGGCAGCCCAAAAAGACTTTGGAGGAGGAGCTGTTGTGACTTGGAGCCGTAATTGACATATGGACAAGAAGCAGCTGAAACGGTCATGATGGTGCACAGTACTGCACACTCCCAAGAGTACCTCTTCTTCTTTTGCCCCCCCCCCCCCCCCTTACTTCTAATAGAGTTCTCCATTAGCCCTTTTTTCTGCTTTCTATTTCTTCATGCTTTAACCCTCTCCTGCCTCCCATCCCTCCCTCTCTTTTCAACATGTCTGTCTTGCTTCCTCCTCACCTCACTCCTCTTAACACAGAGCCAAGAAGACAGCAGTATTGTGTGAAATGCAAGACTGTGTGTCAGCCAACATGAAACCTCCGGGCACACAATAAGGGGCATTCTCTGAGAGAATTGCAAAGCATTTGTATTTTTTTGATTTCTCCTTGATTTTGTAAAAAGATAAATCTGTTGCATAAAAATACTTAACAAACAGTGTGCTGTATCTGTCTTTTGTCGTGAAAACCATATGTGGATACAAATCGAAGCAAATCGGAGAGTGCCATAGATGAGCAATCATGCTCCATGAAGAAAATAAAATATGGATGAGGTCTGTGTTTAATAAAAGTAAATGAATTCAGATGTCACATATATAGGCTAAGCTGGAGACTCGAAACAGAGAGAGAGTGCGTGTGCGCGCGCACGGTCAAGTACATGGAAGAGAGTCAGAGAATGACCGATAGACAGTCCAATGAAAGTTCTGATAGGGTTTCATCCAAGAGTAGAATATGGACCTTGATCTGTCAGATCATGTTATCTGCGGGTTGATTATACATCTGGAGCACTAATATTATTTGTGGGGCATTCTTCGCAGATTACTGTGCAGACAGATCATGCAAGCACTATAATGTTATGTTTTTATCAGGTCAATATGTTCGTTTGTTTTGCGGGGAGACTACGTTTCCCAGTATGCATTGCGTAGTGATGGGGGGGCGGGGGGGTCTGCCGGTTTGGTTTAAGCGCGCGATACACTTCTACTCGAAAAAACATGGCGGATGTTCAAATGGAAACAAAACAAGACAGGTTTGTTAAAAAACAAAACGACAGACTAATTTGCAACAAGTAGGCTCTACATGCATACATCGTTATTTAGGCAAATCGTTTTCGGATGTATTTACGTTACTGACAGTGTTACAGTAGTCGCTATCAAACTACGTTCAGGGGCATGATAGGAACAAGCCAAAATACATTAACGTTATAGCTGGATTGAAACATTGAATTTCCAACGTTGGCAAACATTGACAATTTGGAACAAAATCGGAACATCGTTTTCAATGTAATTCTTGATGTAAACCTGTGAAGTAACTTATATTCAGCATTCTCTTTTCAACCCCTTAACTTTACCAGTTGCGGCAGTGCGACCGTTCCTGATGGGAATGAGGTAACGTTACGGTAAAACATTTGACAACCTGATGATCTGATTAAATGCTTTAGAACCACTAACCATTTCCCAATGCTCATTACTTAAATCACTTTTCTCTTTAACTCCAAGGCCATGATAATCGACAAGATGGTTAAAAGGGGGCCGCCCTTATCGCCCATCCCAGGGCTCCCACACAAGTCCCCTCGCACCCAATCTCCAACTCCATCTAGCACGCCAATTCCTGACACAACGGAAGAAGCCCCTATCACGGAGGGATCTGTTCCCACAGAGGGTCCCTCACTAAGCACCTCTTCCCGAAGGAAATCCTGGAGACGGTCCACTATAGGGCGGCGTTCACTCCCTACCCTCACCAACCCGTCTCAGTGTAGGTCCTATCCTTCCTGCTCCTTTTATAGTTGGTAAATTGTGGTGTATGCTGGCTGGTGTCATGTGTAATGCCTTCCTTCCTTGGGGCTTTTTGTCCGTAGCACTGTGCAGGAGCATCAGTCCATCCTTACCACAACAGGAGCGGCTTGAGAAACTGATGGAAGCCTCGATGAAGGTTAGATTTGCCTTCGGCCAAACAGCTCTGTGTGTGTCCATCTCTACACTTAAAATGTATTTAGTTTGATAGTAGAAACCTATTTTATTACTTAGATTTTGAGATTTATTGTAATATTAAGTTCAGGTTTTTGGTTATGTTGGAAATGTACTCAAGACAAAAGCTTAGACAAAAACAGTCTAGTTTATAGGTTCTCAAAAGTAGGTTTCTGCACTGTTCAGTACAATTTACAGGCTTTGATTTAGTTTTCCATTGATTTTAAAATGACATATTACTAATTGCGAAAACCTTTTGCATACCTATGTCTTTAGCACGCACTAGAAAGAACCGAAAAGTTGTTGCAGTCCACACCAAAGGCCTCACTGGAGACATTTAAAAAACAAGGTTAGTAGTACCGTACCTGCATATATTTTGTAGGTCATGGATAACAATCCTGGGTAAATCTACACTTGTCTTTGAGTATACTTTGTGAATTATACTGTATAATGTTCATTTTCTTGATGTTCAGCCGAGGACATGCAACTACAATGGTGCAGTTTGGCTGAAAAGATGCGCAGTCCAAGGCCAGCTCAGCAGCTTTCATCAAGTAAAGAAAAGTAATGCCTTTTTAATGTATATATAAATACTCTGCAGCAGCGTGTTTCCCGAACAGATGTTTCTGATATTTGTTGTTTCTTGATGACTCGTTTATTTCTGGTCTTCACTCCTAGTAATCCTGCAATGCAGCCAGCCCTGGAACAGACACGGAGTGTTATCCACAGGCATGTTTCTCTTTCTTAAGGAAAACGTTGGTTGCTGTTGTTTTAATGTTACCGCACATATTTGTATTTTTTTATGAGAATATTTTAACTTGCTTTTCCACCATGGCTGTATTCTAGGTTGCAGGCGGAGATCGAATCTTGGGGAGCTCTGCTGACCAAACACCGGCATAAAGCGGAGGCCTTGGCAAGGTTGGCATGTTATATGTGCCTGTACTCCCAGTGCTAAAATACATGATCTGAGTCAATTATCAGGAATTTAGGACATTAAACTACACTTTAATCTTAACAGTATTAGTAGATACTGAAGAAATGTATGATTAAAAACCATTTCACTACACTGTCCTTTTGAGCATTCTCCCTCTTATCAAGCAAACCCACTGTGTCTATTAAGTGTCCCTGTGTAACATTACACCCTGTTCCAACCTGTGTACTTTTTTGTCTACACCGCCATAGCAAGGTGGAACAGGGCCAGCAGAACAGTGTAACACTAGACCCTGCATCACTGTCCCAGTCCTCTCAGTGGCAGGTCATCCAGCGGAAACCAGACTACCACTCAGTGCTGTCTAGACAGAAGCCTGCGCTGCACACGATACAATTGGCGGTATGTTGGATTCATTTCAGATCAGATGTCGGGACGATAACAATGTGGATACAATTTGAGACTCTCGGGCAGGTGGTTGTTTAATTTGTTCTCCAGAACATCGTTGGCAAGTGTGAAAAATACACACAGACAAAATGTTCCAAAACCTGTTTATTCAACTCCCAATTTGGTTTATTTACCATATGTTTTAGTATGTATTTGTGGAACTATATTTATCCTTTTCCTTTCTTCTTGACAGATGGAATCCCAGTGTCAAATGGTGAGAGAGCTTCTCTCCATCCAGGAGCACTCACAGTTGCTGGTGAAGGAGGCCAGTAGAAGATTAGGTATTCAGATTTCTGTGTTATTGTTATTAATGTCAATATTTTGAGCTGTTGTCCCCTTTTCTTTGCCACAATGCTTTACAAATGGTTTCCTCTTTCAGCTGCAGAAGCAGGATTCCAGAACCTTTCACCTGACCCCATCATGAATCTAGTGGCAGTGCCTTTGTCCTCATCTTAGGTCCTTTGGCTAAAAGGCAACAGGACCAGTTCATCTTCCTGAGGTTTTGTCCACATAGTTGTGTTGTTGTTTTTTCTTCTTTTTTCAAACTTAATTGATATGTATAAACCCTGTATGTTTTTGTGACCTTTGCTTTATTGCATGCTTAAAAGACAATTTTTATCTTTGGCCACACTCATTTATAATCCTAACCACCAGGTGGCAACACTAACCTTTTCAAAACAATGCCAAGATATGGTTTGGTAGGCCTGTGTCAAGTTTATATCCCTCGAAGTGTCAATGTGGAAGACTTTTTAAAATGTTCTTCCAAATTGTAACATTACATTGAATACAGTTCAAAATACCTTTTTATTGATTCAATGTTTGATAAATGCACACATGTTGGGATGTTATATATGTTGAATGTTAGTCAACTTACTATGCAAAACTACTATGCTCTTGTACAGCTCTGCATATTTTTAAAATTAATGGGAACTGTTTGGGTATGTATGGTTTATCTTTCAAAATACATTTTAATAAATTGATCCATTTCCACAATATACCTTGTATTAGTCCTTCATTATTTCAGACCCTTTTCACAGTAAAGCGTCAGGTGAAAACACAATTTTCCTTTTCATATAACACATTAAAACATGTCTACGGTGGCCATCATCCGATATATAATTATCTTGCTGGTGCTGCATTTATTCCACCCCATGTGTCCCCTGACCGTTGCAGAGGCCCCTCCCCCTCCACGTGACTCACTCCCATCGCTGGCATTTGGCGGGATCACCCAGGCAGAACGAAGCTTTGACATTGTGCCTGTCAGTCACAGTCCTTCTCTTTTCCACTGTTGTGTAATTCCTTGGGAGCCTTTTGGTCATCATGGTCGCTACTTTTCATTATGTCTTAGATAATTACACATAAAAGCAAATGGCTTTTCATGTGTGTCAAACCGTGTCTTTGACATAATGTGTGTGTGGCAGGGTTTTGCTTGTGATTGTGTTTGTGTCAGTCCCTTGGAAATGACACCAGAGATGAGCAAAGAGGAGAGAAGTGGCATCGTGACCATTTGCGTTCAGTAGCAAGGACGCTGGGGCACAGCAGGGGAATATAATGGAGTCATTTAGATGAAAATGAGCACTGAATCTTGGGAAACTGAAAGCATCTTGAGCTTTCAAAGGAAATTAAGTTGTGCAACACAAGTCCACATGATGTATCAATGTGTGGAAGATCTAGAGTGGTCAGTTGCAAAATTACCGTCCAATTTTTAAAATAGCTTATATATTATAATTACTAATGCTTCAATGTCATTGGTGGCCCTCTTTACAAGATTATTCTATTAGAAGTAGTGTATATTCCTATGTTTTTTCAAGCGCTGCTTTTGTTTGCTTGCTCATTGATTTCATCATATGTTTATAGATTATGCTAATAGGCCTATTTGTACATAATAAATACTTTTGGTATTTTATAGTTAATTTCCACTGTATTGTGTGGTTTCTGGATACCAAAATATACGGCAAACATGCAAAGAGCGGATGCTTTTTTTTTTTTTTCTTATACTGTATTCTCTGGTCCAGGGTTTCTCTTAACTTTAGATTGATTAGCCACAGATTGTAGTAGATGGATGTCTGAGGAGTCAGCATAAACCACTGCTTGTTTGGTCACACTGCCCCATGCAAACACATCATTTTTTTAGTAGAGTAAAGCAGGCTACAGATTTTCCTCCATGTCTATTCAGCTATCCATTCGTCTTGGGAAGCCATCCTCTGATATGAGTGATAAACAACAGCAGAAACGTCCACGTTTGCAAAAATAAATAAATAGTGAAGAAACTAGTTTTCAGTCTGTGCTGTCAACATGTTCATGCTGAAAGACAAATTGGAAGGTTTATGTATCGGGGCCGAGAAGTTCTGTTAAATCCATTGCTCGTTTGACTTTTTAAACAGCCACAGTAATGCATTGGCTTTTAAAAAATGTAATAATCATAGGAAACAACGATGGATGTCTTGTAAGCCTACTTTAGGGGCACTTTTGAGCAATAGGCTATATATATATCCCGTGAGTATTTAATCAACTCCTTGGGCATAGTAATATAGAGCTACAAATGACTACAGCTGAAATAAAGCACATATGTATTTGTGCATTTTCATATGATTTATTATCAGACGCGCTACAACTATGACAAGCTAAAATGTACATATTGTCCATTCTATTTTTCATAATTTCAATGGATGTAGGCCTATGTGGATTTACGTCAAATATGAATCGGCTACTTCCAAATGTTCTCTTTTACTGATTACTATGCTGATGACGTAGAGGTAAAACATGTCACTCGCAAACCCGCCATTATCCAAAAATACATACACGCACGGCATTTAAAGATGAGGATCAATTCGATGCGGTGTACAAGGAGAATGCATTCAACGTACACCACCATAGCATTTATAACCAGGCTGCAGGATAATAAAATAGCTATATTTTCACAGTACACTGATTAGCACGCTCACGCTCTCTGGTGTTCAGTGACCAGAGCACATCGCTCGCGCAAAGCAGGAGAGCGCACACACACACTTGGACAGTTGCGCTTCCCTCGTGAAAACAATGGCAAACCATGGTCTGTTTTGAAAAGCAACCACAGGCAGCAAGCAGCGAGGCATTTAGTGAGCTGGCATAGTATTTACAGTCTTTTCTGCTCATCGCTGTAGTCGTGTATTGATTTAATGCACATATGCGTGCAAATTCTATTTCGCTTTATTTAAAAATGTGCACGGCGCTCTCTGCCAGCTCACACATTCAGTGCATGTGTGGCTAGCTCGTCACTGCTGCCTTTTCACTATTCTGGGCTCCAGCCACTAGCTCCTTTTTTCACCCTGCTAGTAAGCTAGCGCTAGCTCGGTGGCTTGTATTTACTTGAGAATAAGTAAAAACAAATGCGAATGTAGTGCATATCATTTTTACTATCGAGTCGGAACAGCGGATAGTAAGTCTACCACACAATCGTTACTATCGAGTACGAAAGCAAGTCTTGTATGGTTTGTGGTAGAAAATACTTTGCTGGCTAGCTGACTGGCTAGCTATTTGTGCGCATTATTCGACTGAAGAAAACTGCGAGTTTTCTTTTGAAAGTATGGATGATCAAACTAGGATGTTGACGGGTCTGGCCGGACTCGGTGGACTATCGCAAGCCGACGTGGGCGACCCAGACGCGGTTAGAAAGTCACTCGGTCAGCCTCAACAAGACATTGGGGATATTCTTCAGCAAATAATGGCCATCACCGACGAGAGCCTGGACGAGGCGCAGGCCAGGTAAAGACATGCAAGCAATAGATGTAACGTTAATGCCCGTGTTTTGATAGAGAGGGTATCCTTTCTAAAGTATAAAGCACGTATGAATATGTGTTTTCTCAAATCTGGCGTGTACTATTGCTTTTGTCAACAGTTAAATCTATAATTATTCTTAAGGTGCAATCTAATAATATGCCAAAGTGAGGCTTTTTTCCCTTCTTTGTCAGCCCCAACCCTTTGCTATAGTTTGCACACATTTCTATGCATTTTATTTTGACGACGGTACTTTTATTTTCACACCTCAAAAAGTGTATCTCACTATAACTACTAACATGGGGATTTTCAATTAGACAATTGGCGAAAATGGCCTCTTGATGCCAATTAAATAGTAATAAGTAGTAATAGAAAACAAAAACATTTTCCAATGCCAGGAGCTAATGAATTGTCTATGCCCCATGATGAACATAATGTGTTTTAACGATTGTTTAACCTAACTTGTTTTTGCCTAAAAGTACGAACCTATTGAAAATGACTAATACTTAACGTTAATCACAGCTTCATTTGTTAGTTTGTTTTGTCAGTTAACTCGACGACCACCACGATGAACAAATGAAATGTGGTTTTATTTGTTTCTTATACTTAATTTTCATTAGATTTTACCTGTGTAAAATGTCCTGCAATCATGGTAATTGGGAGATGATCGGTTGGCAATCTTTAATGGCTCGGTGCTCTAATGAGTATATGTCGATAATGTAGTCATTGAAATGCAAATTGGCCGGTGATATAAGGTAGGGATTATTTGCTGGATGTAAATGATGTCAGCCCCACACCACGATGATGACAGCAATTCTTATTCACATGACACTGTACTTGTTATTTTCTATATGTCTGTATGTCAAGAAAATGCATGACAATATACGAATAACCCGGATTCATTCGCCATGTGTCTCGAAAGAGCATAAGGTCATCTTGAGTTGAAGCGTTGGATTTTCTTAAACAATGGATAGCGTCCACTGCAAGCCTGTGGCCACAGTGTGATGTGTCATTAGCTGGTGATTTTCCACCCAACATTTGACCACCTGGTTCTCTTAATTAATTCACTCCTCTTTCACTCCCTCCCTCCCCGGTGTTCATCCTTTTCATTGTGTGCTGGGTGCAATCAATTCTCCTATAATGTGTACGCGAGTGCAGCTGTCCGCAAATCGAGTTTCTATTAATGAGATAGGGGGAGGGATGACGCTATGCTGGCATCGTATAACTGCTATTACATTTTCGGAAAACGTTTGTAGTCTAAATAGCTTGTGTTTTTATTATTGCAAAAAAAACGCTTTCATTTATTTTGCAGCTAGAATGTTTTAATGTATCCATCCGAAATGTATTGTTATTGTTGTATAGACGTATGATCTGCATCCACAATTGTATAATCTATGGTGAGCATAAACATGATGTTGCACATTCTCCATGGCGAGACATTCCTGGTCTAAAGTATAAATATAGCAATATGTCCCGTGTATAGATTTCCCTGTGCAGATTTGCCTCTATAGATTTGAAACCTGCTGCACTAAAATACACACTTAAACCGTTAAATCTGAAAAAGGGCAAACAAAAAACTGAACAGATATAAAATACAATACCATTTTATAAAACATTCATGCAAGTGTTATGACTGGAGCTGAATCGAAAACCTGGCTTGCAGTAAATACATGAATATGTATTGTTCATAACTCAGAATAGCCGTTTCACGCCATGAGTGGTCAATCATTAACTTAATATATTTAATTAAGTGTAAAACTGCACTTAAGGAAAGAAAAAACGACAATACAGCAATAGTATGTTTAGCATATTTCCTTTTATCCACAAATGGTCTGAAAGGGGAGATTCAACCTCTTCACTTGTTGCTAGATTAACCAACACATGCTTGATGCTCTATTCCCCCCCCAGCGAAGCTCACACATCCCATCAGAAAGGGATAACCAAACTTCAGCAGTGTGCACACCAATAGATCATCAGAGGCAAATTCACAACACGGTATCAGCAGGACCTCAATACTGCTAGAATGCCACGTGGCTAACAATAATCCAATAGGCCAGGTTTCGTACGAGCAGTCAGCCGTTTCATAGGTCGGCCACTGGGCCTGAATGTGTGAGGGTTCTGCTCGTGATGGGTGCACGTGTGCTGCCCTTATTGCGGAGGGGTGGCAGTGTGTTGGGGATGCGGGGGAGTGGTCCGGGACCCTCGGCGATGCAGCAGAGTGTTGCACCTGCACGCTGGCAGCCCACCCTCATCCTCTCACCCTGTCACCATATGTTCAGATGCTGGCAAGAGGAGTCTCCGGCGCACTGGGGTGGATCAGACGACCCCACGGAGGGAGGGGGAGCTGGGGGGGGCACGGCAGGGGGTGGCCTGCCACTCAACTTCCAGCACAGGTCAGTAAAGGACCGCATGAGCTCCACCCCCTCCTCCTCCTCCCTCCTCCTGCTCATACCCCACTCCATGACGAAGGCAACCCTCTCACCCACCACCCCGCCACAACTCAAACCCAGTGTCGAAATAGTGCCAATGACTCGTAGGAGGACGCAGGCACACGCACCCACACCCACCCACGCTGTAGGACCTCAAATCTTATCAAGGCGCTGTCACCACGCGAGGAGTAATAATAAACACGCTGATATTCAACACGCTTGTCATCGCAGCACGGGGAGATAACTGACATAAAACTGGAGTTGGTGTTGCGATCAGGTGTAGCTGCGTCATAATCATCCGTGGTTGGTGTGTCTGTTGTCGCTGTGTTTTTGGACGAACCATACCTATTTTGTGTGTGCGTGCGTGTTTCATCAGGTTTGTGCTCATCATCATTAGCAATTATTCCATGTTTTGTGTCTCGCTCGTTTGCCTGTCATCTTAAATTGAAGTCTATGTTGCACGTCCCTGTTTGTTTGTTTATTTACTTTTTTGGGGGAGGGTGGGGCTTTTGGGGTGGTTTCTACCTTTTTAAATGTGTTTGTGTTTACAGACCAGTGATTAAAAAATTGTCACCTGTCATGGTCTCTTACTTCGATTTTATTTTGCCTAACATGCTTGCTTTCTCAGTGATGGGATTGTTCTTGCCATGTACCGTCCCCACACTAGTGACTATTTACAGTCAGCAGTTGCATGTCAGTTAAGGTCACTCCAGGCTTTTCTGCTGCTCTAGTAAAGTATAACTTTTCATGCTGGAAAGATCAGCTTTTTTGTTGCACAACAGTTGTGCATGTGTGTGTGTGTTTCTTGATTTATTATGTTTGACTTCCGGCCCTTTTAATTGAAGGGTAGAAAAAAATGCTTTTTCTATTTTGAGACTACTACACAGCCGCCAATACCTGAACGTATTTGATAACATGTAGACAAATTGATCCTCGTTAGATCACTCCCAATTATGGATCGATATGTATTAGGCCAACCTCAGGAGGTTGAAATTGGGATGCTATGTATTCGGCCAAAACATTAGGTGCACAAATCCTGTGACCTTGTGAGATGCCCAATAATTCTTCATCGTACCGTGGAAAGCATACAAAGGTCAACATCCTGCTTTCTAGTCTTCCAAGAGGTACTTTCACATTGGCAAGGTCATCTTGTCATTTACAAACAAGTGCTGTAAAAGGGCACCGCTCCAACCCTATGTTGTACAACACTGTATAAACTACCTTATACTTGGGCAAAGACCTCCTCTAGGTTTGGAATAATTTCCCTGCTACTACCACCTGCTTTAACAGGGAGGAGAACGTGGAATAAGTGAACACAAAGGTCTGTTTATCCTAATCCACCACCCTCTTCCTCTCTTCTCACCGCTCTCCTTTCTTCCCCTGCAGGAAGCATGCCCTGAACTGTCACAGGATGAAGCCGGCGCTCTTCAGTGTTCTGTGTGAGATCAAAGAAAAGACGGGTGAGTCTCTGCTCTTCTATACTTCACTACCCTTCATAGTCTCTCCCTCTCTCTGGCTCTCTCTCCCCCTCTATGCATCTGTTCAGGTTTGCTCTCAGAAGTAGTGTATCAATGGTTCCTTTGCTGCCGGTAATTGTATCCCTGGTACGGGGCGGATCTTGGACGGACCCTGCGGAGAACGCCTATTGATTTTATATTGATCGTAAAGAGCATAGCACAGATTTATTTATTTATTTATTTTAGCCGCAGGGTTTGAGCGTATAGATTTATTTATTTATTTTAGCCGCAGGGTTTGAGCGTATTGAGTCAATCTCTTTACGTATTCCTTGTTGGGTTATTATGGTATATATATCTATCTTGTATAAATAACAGATTGCTATTACTGCAATACTACTACGCTGTCCAAAATGTAGATTTTCCATTGTTTTCTGCTTTACGTTATGGACCTTTTTCACATTTTCTGTTGAAATCTTTTTCATATTCTGACTGAAACTATGCTGAAACAAAAGCAGCCACATTCAGAGACTGGAGAGTTTTTTTATGCCACTACATCACTATTTTTATTTTATTACCGCAAACCAAAATTGGTCCCCCAAAACACTATTGTGGTCACAGTCAGTGTGCTCCCAGCCTGTTGACAGGTCCGATATAAAACATGGCTTATGTTGTTAACTTGCTACCCAGTCCCTCAGAAGTGAGAACTAGCTGCATATTTCCATCTTGTTAGCTATTCCGCTCAGCTAGCTGACAGATCCCCAGTATGGTTCAAACAAGGGGGCCAGCAGAGTCTGGCAGACTGATGGCTATGGCCGCGTGAATGATGTGGGCTTTTGAGTTCTCTCTCAATCCCTCCATCTCTCTTTCTGAGGCCTCCTTTACTCAGTCTCGCTCCTCTCCCCATTCCTTTATTTATCCTCCTTTCACAGAGAATCTCTCTAGTTCAAATACAATTTGAAAATGCTGCACTGCTGTCTGTTGTGGCCCTCGCTCGATAATGTATTATTGCTCTCCTGTGATTGGAGGAAAGTAAAGGGTAGGCCTGAGTGAGTGGGGCAGAGTACCCTGTTTCCCAGGCAACCAGTGGTCTTATTTACCCTAATGCCATTCACTTTGATTTTCACATTTAGCCTCTCGGCAAAATGGGAAAGGCTCTGCGTGCGTGTATATTTACAGTAGGGATGGTAAAAAGGATAAAGCACAGGGGAAATTGAATGTCTATGCGAACACTTGTTTAATCATTTCAATTTTAAATGGGGCCGCCATAGAAGTGTGTGTGTGTGGTGGGTTTTTTAGCCCTGCGTTTGCTCATCCTCTGCTGGCTGTCTGTCACGCGGTGCCCTTCTAACAGCACCGTGTACCTGTTTTGGCATTTCCCCCGCCACGCTCGCAGCCCTCCTACAGGCTCCATTATGCGCCTCTGGAATGTGAATTGACTTCTCAGTGCTGCTCGTGGAAGACCCAATCAGCAGTCTTTGAGTATCTCCCCAGATTTTATTTCTTCTTCTCTTCTGCAGTCTCTTCTCCACTAACAAACGCACACTCGCAGGCAGAGAGAGACACACACACACACAGACACACACACACACACACACACACACACACACACACACACACACACACACACACACACACACACACACACACACACACACACACACACACACACACACACACACACACACACACACACACACACACACACCGAACAACAGGGATAAAAGCAACCTCGATCTTGGGTCTACTCCTGCTGCTTCGGTCTTGTCCTCTCCCCCTCCCTCCTTTTTGCCTCGCTCCCATTCTTGAAAGAGAAGACTTGCTCTGAACTCGGGGCTTTGATATGGAAATGTAGTGGTGGTGGTGGAGGAGGTGGTGGTGGTGGTGGGGGAGGAGGTGGTGGTGGTGGTGGGGGAGGGGAGGTGAATTCCTCAGAGTGCTGCAGTTGGTTAGATTGTTTTCATTGTAAAGGAAATGGTTCTGCGCAAATGCCAGCTTCCCCCCCCATCTCCACTCCTACAATACAGTGCCTCTGTTGTTCTGAGGTCTCAAATTAAACATGACCTTCATCTGCGTGAAATTTTAGTTTAGTCAATTCTTTTTTAAAGAGGGAGAAGAAGCTGCAGCATTATCTGAGACGGGGGAAATGATCAAAGTTGAAGAGACAATGGCTACACTAGGACTCAGTTATGTTCCTGCTGCTTGCTCTCATGGGTATTTTGCTGTAAAAATAGCTCTTGGTGCAATGGGACAGCTTATGCCAAATCCCTATAAAGCCACTGCAGCTCCTCATAAGTTTTTGATTTTAGTCTTGAGTTGGTTTTGAGGTCTCTGTCGCTTGGCTAGAGTAAATGACTCCCCATGAAAATTGTCAGTCACTTCCATCCCCGTTTACACCAGGTTCATTAGAGCGTGTTAAATATGTATGTATGAAATGTGTGTTGTCAGAGGTAACTTGTTAATGATTTGTGGAATCAAGTTGAGCTTGCCTTAACATGGCCATAGGCTTCATCAGACTGCCACACAACATAAATGCATGACCACTACCTACCTACCGTCAAGGCACTTTTCAAGTTTGAAGCCATTTAATGAGTTCCTTTCTAGTAGTATAGTATAGACATTCGATTTTATCATTTGCTGAAAGGAAGGTATGACTCAAGCCATGTTTATTTGTGTAGTCCTGTTTATTTATACACAACCACCCTACAATTTACAACGGATAGACTAGACTACATTTACAGAGATAATTATAGATCATTTAACTTCACTCCCCTGTTCAGAGTGCTAATATAAGAGCAGAGGATGGAGAGCATCCTCGTGAATTAAAAAAAGACGAGGTCGTTTTGGATTCTGTGGTGGCTACTAGATGTTTAATAGGTTCTGGGTGGGCAACACCATGGCAACAAAAACAGTAACCAGACAGTGCAATGAAAATCAGACAGCTCTCTATCACCCTGGGCACCCTTTGGTATTAAAATACGTCTGGCGGTCCGATCAGAACCGGATTGCAAGGGAAATACTGCTGTGTGAAGTCTTCCAATGCATGTTTAAGAAACATAAAGATTCCAGCCGCAAAAACCCATATCCAGTCCAGTTTACCGTCCCCAAGATTGGTTTAGAAATGAAATTATGTTGGCTTCGACTTAAAGTTGCTTGTATTTCTGCCACCAATAGTTACATTTGGGTAACACCATCATACTAATTTAATTTAATTATTATTGGGGTAGGATTGATGCCTAATTGCAATTTGTTGAGTCAAAGTAGTCAGTAAGAACAAAATGAATACATTTCTGAGTTATCGTACTGTCTACTCATGTTTATAGACGACTGATGCTAATGATTGTTAGGTGCAGTTGTTTTGTTTGTTTTCAAACGACTGATATGTATTGTAATGCCGAATTGGATGGGTTTTCTATACAGTAATATAACACGAAAACACTGTTGGTTTAGAATTGTATCTTCATCTATTAAGGCTGTTTTCTTATTAACAGCAGTCAAATGTAGTGTGGTGCATTCCTCTGCAGAATGTTGTCAATACCCAGCACTCATTTTAATGATTGGCTTGTTAATGTTATTTAGGATTAACGCCCGTAGCGTCACATTCTAGATTAAACTGCTTTTCTGGCTTCACTCTCTGATACAATTGAGGGATCTGGAGTCCAGTGAATCATCAGCTTCATTTAAACTGTTGAATTATTATTCCCCCACAAATGGCTACAATTGAAAAACTAGTGATAAAACTTTAGGAGATGTGAGAGGCCCTCTGTGTTATATTTTATGAGGAGGAAATCAGCAGTTCGAGGTAATACCGAGCCGTAAACTATTTTGAAGTGAAAATGAGCTTCTCCAGGTAGCCGTAGTTCTTTGTTGTACCTGGTACGGCCTCGTTCATTCTCAAGCGTCGTACTTCATATGTAGGTAGTTATTTTCTGTACTCCCACCCCATAATGCTACATCACCAAAGTTTTGGCTGTTATTTTCCTCTCTCTACTACCCCCCCCCCCCCCCCCCCCAAAACATCCTAATGCATTTGAGCTGAATTATTTCATGTTGTTTTCAGGCATCACTGTTGTGGTTTGCGGTGCCCTGCCACTCAATCCGTTTTTTTTTTCTTCTCCTTGCCTTCCTTTCTTTTACCAGTAGAGAATAAATAAAAAGAGATGGGGTTTGGAGGAGGGGTGGATAGTGGCGGTGGTGATGGAGGTGGGGGGGGGGGGGGGGGGGGGGGGGGGGGGGAGCGATAGAGAGAGATTGATGAGGCAGTAAGAGCAGCAGTAATTACTTGGTGTCCATTCCCCCAGCCAGATTGGCAGACGGCTAATATCACACAGACCCCTGGCCCTGACAGACAACCCCGCCCCCCCCACCCTCCCTCAACGCAAGCCCTCGAACTGGGGAGGCAGGAGCACCCCAACCCCTCAGCCCACACCTAATAGTGTGTGTGGGCTGGCTGCTCCCCCCCCCCCCCCATGTGGTGTTATTCCTGTAGGAATTGGCCCACTGTATGGACCGAGCCTGATGGCTGTCTGGCGTGGGGATCAGAGTAGGAGAAGTAGTATTGTCTCTATATCACTATAATGTCATCATGGGCCAAGCTGACCAAGGCCTCACTAGTAAGCCTGTTTTTTGTTGTGTCAACCATAAATCAGTGTCCACTAATTGAGTGAAATCGTAATTATTTTAGGTCTTTAACAGCCTTTTATGACATGACATCCAACAGCTTTTATGGGTCTTGTGTGTGTGTGTGTGTGTGTGTGTGTGTGTTTATTTGATTTGATTGGCAGCAGGTGTTCATGGCAGGTGATTGCATTTTGACCGATCCCATCCGTTCTTTGAGCCTTAACCATTGCTGCTATTTTAAGAAGTAGG
Source organism: Lota lota (assembly GCA_026745465.1). Classification (NCBI taxonomy): domain Eukaryota; kingdom Metazoa; phylum Chordata; class Actinopteri; order Gadiformes; family Lotidae; genus Lota; species Lota lota. The sequence continues at coordinate 193,844 of JACYXH010000246.1, forward strand.
CGTGCCGTTGAAGGGGGAACTGTGGAGGTGACCCACCTCCACAGACCAGTGGTCCAGCACCTCGTCACAGGCCCCATGGATGTCCAGGGCAGCTCGCCTCCTACCTCTTCATCTGATCTGCCCTCCTCCCCTCTCTGCCTCTCTGCCTCTCCGCAGGCGCCCTCCTCTCACACTGCTTTGAGGCTGGGCTTTTAAGAAAGACGGTCTCTTTAATTAAAGATATGTAAATGCAGTCTCAGCTGGATTGCTTTAGTTTGGTGGTGGTGACGATGGGGGAGGAGGAGGCGGGGGAGTGCATGAGCCCAGGTCCTAATCCTGACTAATTAGGGATTAATTACAATTGATGGGTGCCTTCCTCCTTCTGTAGCAGCGCGCATGGCGGTGGCAGACATTGTGTTTATATATTTCACACTGTGTCATAAATACAAGGGGGAAATTGAGACATCAGGGCTGGTGGTGGGGGAGGCGTATACCAGCCTCCCCAGGATTAGCAGACTGTTTAGGGTTATTAAAGGCATTGGGGGTCCCAATCTGCTCTAGGAGTGCGTGTGTGTGCGTGGAGGGGGAAGTGGGGGATTGTTTGAGTGTTTGGTTAATCTAGAACCGGATCAATCCTGAGTGTGATTAAATTAGTGCCAGACGCATCGCTGGCGTTTTCTTTGAATGTATTGCTTTCTATCTATTGCACTTACGGGTTGTAATGCACAGAGGGGTCGGGTACGGGAATCTACCTTCCTTCTGACTCCAAAGCATCCCTTTCTGGTTCCTCCACACACGCGCCCTTCCTCTACCGGCTAAACGTGCACACACCGGGATCTTTGGCACCATCTGACTGTGTCATAACGCTTGTTTCCTTGTTATAGATGGCCACTGCTCTTCTGATCTATTGCTTAATTGCCACCTAATTTGCATAACAGTGTAAATTAACGACCTCTCCAATGAGCGTTCATTTTTCACAAAGTCTTTAGGAGCTCCTTAAGAGTCTGTGCTAATGAGCACTGGAGGCATCTGGCCTGATGAGAGTTGACTGCAGAGAGGGGGGAGGGGGAGGATGGTGAGGCGGGGGGGGGGGGGGGGGAGGGGGGTCGTGCTGCTATACCCAGCCTCCTGCCACAGCTATATACTTTCCTCCTCTCGTTTTGACATTTAAGGCCTTCCTTCCCCTCGTGGCTAATGCTGCGTGTTTCACAGTTTAATTGTCTTTTCGAATGTTGCCACAGGGGCTGGGCTATACATGCGGGTGTAATTATTGTTATGTGGAGGGATTTCCGGTGGATTGAATGTTTATTGAACACGAATAGGAAATATACTTAATCCAAATGCTGGAGGATGTCTTTGGTGGTAAATTGGTATCGTCACCTTGAGTCTTGGTAGTTTCACCCGAGGAGGGCCAGAGACGAGCAGACATGCCTAGTGCAGCTATGTTCTGGGCAGAACCCAGACCACGCTCACTGCCCCCCGGGCTTCCTCTCAACAAGTGATGATGAAGGTTCCCTATGAGGAGCTGTTCTCTGCATAGACCTTTCCTAGGCAAAACATCTTTTTTTGTGTTTTCAGTAAACTGTTCTACATGTAGCACATAGGATTATGGCAGTCTTTGGGTCAGTTGTCTTTTTTACAACATGCATGCATGTTCATTAGCTGTAATCTTGGTATATTTTATTTGATATACATTACCTATCTTTGCCTCTTAATTGTACTTACTTTAAATATAGATGAATAATAGAACAATAAAAACGGAGGTTACCTTAAATTGCAATGTATATGATTATATAGTGATGTCTGGACAATTATTCTTACCAGTACCAACCAGTCCTATTGATTTAATAAGATATGCTAGTTTTTTGTTAGCTTTGAGAAAGGCCTTTCTGAAAAAATAAATAGAAATAAATAAAAACAAAACAAACAAAGAAAAAAATATATATATTTCTTTCTTTGCATGGATTTTAAATGCATATCAACATAATCAGCTTTTAGGCACGCAGCAGTCTCAACGGGTATACTATACATTCAGCCTCTGTGTTACTGGTCTGCTCTGATATGCAATGATCTCTCTTTATCTGCCAAATCGTATTATGTATGTGTGTCAGAGATACAAGGAGAGGGTGTGTGTTGGGGGGGGGGGGGGGGGGGGGGGGGGGGGTGTACTTCAAGGTCTCATGTCTCCCTCCTCAGTTAATTATGGACTGATTAATGATGTGTTGGATTCAAGTGTTGTGTTTGTCCAAGGTGTGAATTCTCCATTTCATACCTTAATCGTGTGTGTGTGTGTGTGTGTGTGTGTGTGTGTGTGTGTGTGTGTGTGTGTGTGTGTGTGTGTGTGTGTGTGTGTGTGTGTGTGTGTGTGTGTGTGTGTGTGTGTGTGTGTGTGTGTGTGTGTGTGTGTGTGTGTGCAACAGGGTTTTTGGTGAACTCCCCAAACAGATGCTGATTAGCAGAGCAGCTTAAGGAAGGACCGAGCATATGGATTGGGCGCATTCAATTGACTGTACTCCAAATACTAAAACCTGTGTGGTAGAACAGGATCTCAAAGCCATCTGAAATACAACTTATGGTGCGCACCTTGCCTGAATGCAGTTCTTATTTTCATTTTCCCTAGTTTATATCCAGTCCTTTAAGAAAGTCACCTACCTATCATGTTTTTCACGGCTGCAGTTTGAGATTTGTCAAAGCGAATTAGCATATTTATATGCCATATTTCCAATGTAAAAAAGCAGTTCCTTCCATACCCGTTCTCTTTATCTAAATTCTCTGTGTGTAATGAAAGTAAGAAGTGATTTTTTTTGTCACAGTCCTATCTTCCTCCATGCAGTTCTACTGTGAATTCTATATATTTATGTAGCGCCTCTTTTCTCGATCTCCGTCTGACACACACACACACACACACACACACACACACACACACACACACACACACACACACACACACACACACACACACACACACACACACACACACACACACACACAGACTCCTTTTTTCCAATTCTCCTTGGTTCTCCTTCCACCCGCTCGCTCGCTCTCTCTCGTCCGCCCTCTCTCTCTCCCTTTACCTTTTTTTCTCTCCTTTTTTTCCTCTCCCTTGCTCGCTCTCTCTCTCCCAGTGAAAGGCTGAGAATACCCAAGGGAGCTGATGCAATTAAAATGCTAATCCTGTCTGTCTACAGAGAGAGGGAGAGGGGGGGAGGGGGCTGACAGCATGAGGGATTGCGGCTCACATGGAGAACTCGACTGAAATGGAGAACGGGGGAGGGAGGGAGTGGGGGGGAGGTCGGTACAATGGGGGAGGGGTGGTTGGTGGTGGTGGTGCACCGAGGGGGAGGGGATTTTTTTTTGGGGTGGTGGTAGGGGTTAGAGTGAAAAAAGGGGATGCTAGCGAGTGCAGAGACAGACAAGGATAAAGCGTGAGCTGAGCAATGATGTACTGACTGCGTTTAGGTCTTATCTAGTCCTGCGTGTGGAAGACATTACGCTTAATGTACAGCCCTACCACTGTTGGTTGGGGGGGCTGTTCGCCCTTCGCTCGCGCCACTTCATATACGCCGTGTGTACTGTGTCGGCGCGGCACGCCGTTTCCATATCTGCTGTGCAGAAATGAGGGAGATTATGTATGCAGTGGAAACCCAGCTGGATGCCCTGAATATTTCATGGTACGGGCTGCCTGCGCGCCGTCTCTGGGTGCCACGGAGCCCTGCGAGGACGGGTTAAGGAACATATTGTTAGCATGGCTGTTAAGGTGGCTGTTTGTGTTGTTTATTTAGTGGCCGGGCCTTCAGAGACCCCACTCGGCTTCAGGCTTCCACAGTAGGACTTCCAGAGTCTGGCGGTTTTCTCTTCAAGTAAAGATGCAAAGTATTGTGATCGTAAAACAATTTTTCAGAAGGGGAAAAAAGGGCTCAGACCTCTTTGGATGATTGTATTTGGACTTGGGTTGGCTCCGAGTAATTCATCCCCTTTTTTTTGTTTTGTTTCTAAGCTGTGATGTAATGTGTGCAGAAACCCCACCATATCGACACAAGGCTGCTAGACTGTGCATGAGCGCCATAGTGGGTAATCAGGGCTTAATTGGGGTAATTAGGGGAATGTAGGGGCATTAGGCTGCAGCTGGGGGTTGTAAGAGCGGGGAGGAGGAGGAGGAGTGGGGTTAAAAGGTGAGACGCCCTGAGAAGGCTGGTTGCCCTCATAGGTCAGCCATCTCTTCTCCATCTTGCCTATTGGAGCCTGAGTCCAGCACTGGTAACAGCCCCGTCGGCTCTGCGGTCCACTGGGGGGGGGGGGAGCGCTTTGACTCTGTGCCTGTCTTCAGGCACTACAGCCCGGGCTCCACGCATACACACTGAGCCCCCGGTCCCAGCAGAGCCCCGATGATTCATCTCCCCGGCCAAGGGTTACATGTCGAACAAGTACAACGCAGTAGAACACAGCAGCATGGTGAAATACGAGGGAATACGACTCGGGCCGCTGCCTCTCTATACTTACCTAGTAAAGATAATATGGTTGTGTTAATACACTAAAACAAGGGGGGAGGAAGAGAGAGGGACGGGCCAATGAGGGTCATTAGTTCACTCTGCTGGTTCTGCTGCATTCCATAGCTCTGCGAGGGTGGGTGGTGTGTGTGTGTGTGTGGGGGGGGGGGGGGGGGGGGGGGGGGGGGGGGGGGGAGGGGGGGGGGGGGGGAGGGGGGGGGGGGAGGGGGGGCGGGGGGGGGGGGTGGGGGGGTGGGGGGGGGGGGGGGGGGGGGGGGTGGGGGTGGGGGGGGGGGGGGGGGGGGGGGGGGGGGGGGGGGGGGGGGGGGGGGGTGGGTGGGGGGGGGGGGGGGTGGGGGGGGGGGGGGGGGGGGGGGGGGGGGGGGGGGGGGGGGGGGGGGGGGGGGGGGGGTGGGGGGGGGGGGGGGGGGGGGGGGGGGGGGGGGGGGGGGGGGGGGGGGGGGGGGGGGGGGGGGGGGGGGGGGGGGGGGGGGGGGGGGGGGGGGGGGGGGGGGGGGGGGGGGGGGGGGGGGGGGGGGGGGGGGGGGGGGGGGGGTGGGGGGGGGGGGGGGGGGGGGGGGGGGGGGGGGGGGGGGGGGGGGGGGGGGGGGGGGGGGGGGGGGGGGGGGGGGGGGGGGGGGGGGGGGGGGGGGGGGGGGGGGGGGGGGGGGGGGGGGGGGGGGGGGGGGGGGGGGGGGGGGGGGGGGGGGGGGTGGGGGGGGGGGGGGGGGGGGGGGGGGGGGGGGGGGGGGGGGGTGGGGGGGGGGGGGGGGGGGGGGGGGGGGGGGGGGGGGGGGGGGGGGGGGGGGGGGGGGGGGGGGGGGGGGGGGGGGGGGGGGGGGGGGGGGGGGGGGGGGGGGGGGGGGGGGGGGGGGGGGGGGGGGGGGGTGGGGGGGGGGGGGTGGGGGGGTGGGGGGGGGGGGGGGGGGGGGTGGGGGGGGGGGGGGGGGGGGGGGGGGGGGGGGGGGGGGGGGGGGGGGGGGGGGGGGGGGGGGGGGGGGGGGGGGGGGGGTGGTGGGGGGTGGGGGGGTGGGGGGGGGGGGGGGGGTTTTGTGGGGGGGGTGGGGGGTGGGGTGGGGGGGGGGGGGGGGGGGTGGGGGGGGGGTTTTGGGGGGGGGTTTTTTTTTTTTTTTTGGGGGGGGGAGTGTGGGGTTTTTGTTTTTTTTTTGTTTTTTGGGTTTGGGGTGGTTTGGTGGGGGGGGTTTGTTTGGGGGGGGGGTGGTTTGGTGTTTTTTTTTTGGGTTTGTTGTTTTGGTTTTTGGTGGGGGGGTGGGGTGGGTGGGGGTGGTGGGGGGGGGGTGGGGGGGGGGGGTTTTGGGGGGTGGGGGTTTTTTGGTTTTTTGTGGTCAGGGCAAGGGAGAAAGGGGGCATACAGAGGGAGAGAGAGATGAGTCGGTGGCTAGAGGCTGACAGAGGTCCTGGTTTAATACAGTGGTGGAGTGGAGCAACTGATAGCTATACTTATGACCAGAGGGGCCCACAGTGACAGCACATGCACTCCCATTACCAGTCTCATGCTTCATGCACCAGACTGTCTGGCAGCTTGCCACTGCGGGGCCACACTGCCCTCTGTTGTCCGGTCACCGGAGCTGCACGTTTTGCACACATTGATTATTCACCCAGGCCTTGAGAGCGGTGACTCCAAGACAGACTGAATTGGGTTCAGTGATGAAACTGTAGTGCCGTTTAAAGCCTTAACTCTCAATTGAGAAGACATAAAAATAAAACAAATCACATGGAAGAATCTTTTTTTTTTAAACCGCAACAATGCTAGCACAGTATTTCCATAGCAGGGATATACTACTACTGCCATCATGGTAGTTATACACCCCACCGCTCAACGTCTGCTTTACACCATGTCTCATCTCCCTCCTCCTCCTCTCCTCAGTGCTGAGCATCCGCGGCGTGCAGGAGGAGGACCCCCCGGACCCCCAGATCATGCGCCTGGACAACATGCTGCTGGCGGAGGGTGTGTCCGGCCCAGAGAAGGGCGGGGGCTCGGCGGCGGCGGCCGCAGCAGCCGCGGCGGCGGGGGGCTCGCCGAACGACGGCAGCATCGAACACTCGGACTACAGGGCCAAGCTGGCGCAGATCCGCCAGATATATCACTCGGAGCTGGAGAAATACGAGCAGGTCGGTGCTGAGTGTCCCGCTCTCCCCGCTGATGATGAAAGTTATGTGATTGATTATTTAATGGAGGTTTTATTTATATATTTCCACAATGGCGTCTGATGTTTTCGCTCTCTGTCTGTCTCTGTTTCTGTCTCTCTCTCTCTCTCGCTCTGTTGAACGGCCAGGCGTGCAGTGAGTTCACCAACCACGTGATGAACCTGCTGCGGGAGCAGTCGCGCACGCGGCCCATCTCGCCCAAGGAGATTGAGCGCATGGTGGCCATCATCCACCGCAAGTTCAGCTCCATCCAGATGCAGCTGAAGCAGAGCACCTGTGAGGCCGTCATGATCCTGCGCTCCCGCTTCCTGGACGCCAGGTGTGTGTCTGTGTGTGTGTGTTGGCGTTTGCATGAAATTCATACTAGACGCAGAGACAAACGTGTTTCAGAATGTGTGTGGTTGTCTGTGATCCACCGTGATGTGTGTGTGTGTGTGTGTTGGTCTATGCATGTCAGAATATATATATGTGTGTGTGTGTGTGTTTGTGTTTGTGTTGGCCTTTGCATGAAATTCATACTTTACTCAGAAAAACCAACGCACATGTTGTCTTTGTGTGGGTCAGAATGTGTTGGTGTATGTGTCCAAATGTGTGTGTGTGTCTGATCCACCATAACGTGTGTGTGTGTGTGTGTTCTCATGATTACATGATGATATTTTCCTTGTAGCATTTTGCATTCACTGCACATTGCACAAGAATTGGAGAAATTATGTTTGTCCAACGAAGCATTCATTTTCCATTATGTACAGCTTGAACAGCCTCACTACAGATAATGAATATAACAACAGAAAATTGGATCCCGTTAATATAAATGAGCCTGGGCAAGACGGCGTTTAAACAACATTGCAATCAAATTAAAAATCGGGGGGAAAAAATATATATATATTTAGCCTCCGCACCCAATATTTACACCACACGATGGATGTTCATAAACGGCCCACCGCTGGCGGGCGTACCGTGTGGTTCCCGCCGTGACGTGCGTTGTGTCTGTCCCATGCCAGGCGTAAGCGGCGCAACTTCAACAAGCAGGCGACGGAGGTGCTGAACGAGTACTTCTACTCCCACCTGTCCAACCCGTACCCCAGCGAGGAGGCCAAGGAGGAGCTGGCCAAGAAGTGTGCGATCACCGTCTCTCAGGTGAGCTGTCGTCCGGACGCACCCCGTGTTATTCAATGGCTCAACGGTAGACTTAATTTGCATTAAATCGGTAGTTTTATAAATGTATAAGACTCAACGAAGGCATTTTCGTCGTGTTTACATTGTGTACAGCAACCTAGTTTAGTGAAACGAAACCCATCTGATCTTTCTCATTTAATCTTGAGTTTGATCTCTTGGCTTTTATGGAGTATGAAGGCATTTTGGTCGTCAACCTTTTTTCCCCCGTACCCTTCTAAGTGAACTAACGCGCCCTATCTGTGTGATCTCTCTCTGTCGGAAGGTCTCTAATTGGTTCGGCAACAAGAGAATACGCTACAAGAAGAACATTGGTAAGTTCCAGGAGGAAGCAAATCTCTACGCAGTTAAAACCGCGGTGGACGCTGCCAGTGTGTCGGCGCAGGCTAGCCAGGCTAACTCTCCGGCGACGCCCAACTCAGGTACCACGTGTTCCATCAGTCACTTCTCTTAACACTACCCGCACACACACACACACACACACACCCTTGCGCCTACCCCCCCCCCCCCACACAACCTCACCCTGGTCTCAGTACCGCTTCAACACAACTTTGAGTCGATTCACACCGAACGCCACTGACGCACACTGTCGCTAGGGCGGCCCCGCACTGCATGAATAGCTTGGAGGTGTAACAGTCGGGTCAGTTCAACTCGGTTTCTGTTTTTGTTAAACAAGTCACTTGACCGGCGAAGCGTGTCCTCCCTCGCAAAGGCTTGTCAGGAAGAGCAGGCAATTGTTAAGAAGCCGTTCAATGTGCTAAAACATAAGAGATTAGATTATGCTAAATCCTCTCTGTACAGCTTCTCTTGTGCCTTACCTGCTGCTGCACAGCTCTCTCTGGTCCTGGTTCTTACCACACTGAGGTGTTACTGTTATCCCCTTATTCCTGTCTTCAATATCAATTAATACTACTACAAAATGCACCAGCTGTTCAGTTGTGGTTCCTTGTCAAGAGCCTTCTTGTGGTTAAACTGTTCCCTAATACAAAGCCCAATATCTTGCAAAATCACGAGGACCTTTTAACTATACGTTGGATAGGTATAATAGGTTAGAAAATTGTAGTTTGTTCACCAAAAAAGACATGTCCTGCTCTATGCTATCTTTCTATGCGGAGAGTTTTGTTGATGTGCTAAATTTTGCAGATGTCCTCCACAGAGCCCTCTACAGTCACTACACCAAATATATAAAAAAAACAATATGACAGCACAAACATGAGCAAGAAAGTATATTTGGAATAACCCTGACATCTTTGTCAAGAGACAATGGCAGGGTTACTGAACTGTTCTTAGAGGAAAAGCACACACCCTTCCACTGTCTCCCTGCTCAGAGGAGAATCAAAAGCCTGGGCTTAGGATTCATCAGTCTTTCTTAGAACATTGCTCTTCAGTTCAGTTTTCCATGTTTGTGGCCACCCTAGATGCAGATGCAGATGATGGTTCATACAAGAGACACAATCAATACCTAACCGATCACAAATAAACAAACCAAGAATGTAATTAGGGTGAAAACTTCAAACATCACCAAGCGACGTGAGATGAGAGAGCAGATGGAGCTCAGAGGTGGACCCCTGCAAAACCCTTGGAAAGCTCCCCACACAAACTCACTTGCTATCCATTTAGACAGTTGAATTGACCCCTTTTGTACGAGGGCCGAGTGCAGTGCAGCGCGGGGTCGTTCGCTCTTTGCTTGTCTGTCAGGCTAACGCTCTGTTCAAACTCTGTGTATTTTGTCTACCATGTTGTTGTTTTGTTAACCTTCCAAATGTTTAAATAACTCTAAATATCCCTCCGATATTTACCAACGTTAGTCCTTCATGTGTATGTATCTTTTTGCTTGGTTGCTCTGTAGATCTTGTTTTGTTTGTCATTATGGCTTTCATGTGAGTTGATTCGTTCACTCGTTTTTTATGAAGCACACACACACACACACACACACACACACACACACACACACACACACACACACACACACACACACACACACACACACACACACACACACACACACACACACACACACACACACACACACACACACACACACACACACACACACACACGCGCCTCTATGTTCTGAGGAAGCAGAGAGGAGCAGGTAGGTGAACATTCAGTTGTTTGGCTGTGTTTAGTTGCTACAATTCGCCGTACATCCCACAGCTGTTAGTCGGCCCCTCTGAGCACTTTTACAGCCCACCGCAGCCGAAGAGCACTGTTCGCTGCTATCGGCGCGATTTCTTTCATAATCACTGCTTATATTTCCCCACATCATATCTGTAATGCATTGCGAATACACAAAGGCCAACCTCTCACCACTCCGCAAGTGGTCATCGATCGAAATATAAATCGTTTTTTCTTCTTTATAAATAACGATGTAACCAAACTTTCCCCCTCATGTCCTGGAGCCTGTCACATGCTCCACAGGGTTTAGCATGAAGGCTTTAGTCTGGAATAAAACCCTAATGACTAGGCTCGACTGCTGGGTCTTCATAGAAGCTAGTCAATGATAGGTCCACACCGTGCCCTTTTATTCAGCCAATCCGAACCGAGAGCCGTGGCTTGGGTTAGTAGTAGCAGTGGAGACCCTATCAGACTGGTACCGGTGCCTCTTTTTCATTTTGATTGGCTGGATGTATTGCCTGCAGGGTCACCGGGGTCATACAGCTTGTCTCACACAGGCGACGCTTACCTGGGCCTGCGTTCGCTCAACGGGGAGGGGCTGGGCCTCACCCCCGCTCTACAGCCACAGGTACCTCTTTAGCGTGTCACCCCTCCACTCCCGTAGCATCCCAGTGACCACCGTAGCTCCCTCTCCTTCCGACTGGAACACACCCACCTTCCCTTCCCAAATCCCCAACCGACCTCGATCCTTGACGGTTGTTCCCTGTGGCTCCAAAACGTCCTTAAACCCCTCCTCTCCCCCACCCTGAGGTGTAGCGCCTCGTCATGACCCTAGTGGTCTGGTCCCCACCCGGTCTCTCCTGCTCCAGTGACCCCAACCCTACACCCACACCCCCATCCCTCGTGCCTGTGCCCTGTTTTGTGACTGGGTTCCGTTGTACCCCAGGAGTCCACAGATTTCTGCTGTCGAGTGCGCCACCTCATCCACGTGATTTGGCTGATCCTGTGTTCCAGACGTAGGCATTGGTTTATGAAACGAGCTAACGCAAGCTCTGGTGGATAAGAGCTTGTGACTAGCGGGACGTTTGCACATGGGCACCCGAGGGATACAGCAGAGATCTGCTGGTCGTGTCGCTCCTCCCCTCAGCCTGTGTCGGTGTCTCTCTATGTGTTATGGTTTAACTTAGACTGTTTCTTCTACTAATGGTGGGTTTTTGTTCTGTGGTGTGTGTGTGTGTGTGTGTGTGTGTGTGTGTGTGTGCGTGCGTGCGTGCATGTGTGTGTGTGTGTCTGGCAGGTGGATACCCTGCACCGTGCTACACACCTGACGGGAGGCTATGAGGAGCTGACGGCCAGCAGCCTCTTCACCAGTCACCTGGACGTGAGTACCGGCCCTCTCCTCTCCCCAGCACCTAGTCTAGAGCTAGCAAGGTAGCCGCCATGGGGCCGTTTAGGCTCCCAGATAGCCATGTGTAGCATTTCATGCTACACATGCAAAGCAATACGACGTGGGTAACTAGATGGGGAAACTGCACATGAAACTACAAAGGAAACTAGATGGGAATATGCATAAGAAACTGCATATGAAACTACTGAGGAAACTAGATGGGACACTACATATGAAACCAGATAGGACACTACAGAGGAAACTAGATAGGACACTGCATATTTAACTACAGAGGATACTAGATAGGTAACTTCATATGAAACTACTGAGGAAACTAGATGGGACACTGCATATGAAACTAGATAGACCACTGCATATGAAACTACATAGACCACTGCATCTGAAACTAGAAAGGAAACTGCAAATGAAAGTGTATATGGAACTACGTAGGAAACTAAAAAGGAATCTACATAGGAAAACACAGGAAACTCAACTGTAGAGGGGACAGGATTGAACACCCAAACCAATAGATTTATTGGTTAGGGTGTTCAGTTTAAATGTATTGGGTTCAATCCCAAATGTCCTCTGCCTACCTGTAGGCAGCCTTGAGCAAGGGGCCTACCACCCACATGCTCCCCCTAATTTTGGATGAAAGCATCTGCAAAGTGACTGAATAGGACAGAGTCATTCACTCAAGTCTGGGGTGACTGACCTGGCTTCCCTAGACAATAACCTGTGCTGCGACGCTTGTTTGTTTTCTCTGCAGGCTAACAGCAGCTGGCAGGACAGCGACCCCACCTCCACCACCACCATCATCCCCCCACAGATCCCCTCTCCACCCGGCCCCCCCTGCAGCATCCATTCCGACACCTCCAACTGAGACCACACCTCTTGCACTCCCCGCCCTGCCTCCGCCCCCCTGCCTGCCAACACCCCCCCGGCCCACCGCCATCTCTCACACACACACACACACACACACACACACCGTTACCGCGACTGTAGGCCCCTGACAGCTTCTAAAGAAGGAAAACAAAAAGGGGAGGGCGGAACCGACTGAACCGAAACAAACCCACCCCTTTAAAAAAAGCTTTTCAAGGACCGATTCTTTTTTTAATTTTCCCTCCTTTTTCTTCTTTGGAAAAACCACTGAGCGAGCTGTTGCCGTGAACACGATGACTGTACACGACCTGTGCATGATGCACGTGTTTAAACCTCGCACAGTATTCAGACAGCCTGTTGCTTCTGAGCACTACACTCACCCCCTTTCAAAGATGGTTGGGTTGGGTTTGGGGGAGGGGGGAGGGGGGGGGGGGGGGGGTGGACTCACCCCCGCGTTAGGACCACAGAGCGTCGGCACCAGCGTTTGAACGGCTGTGTCGACGCGGATCACTAAAGGGAGCTCCGCTCACCGCCGCTTGTACCAAAGTGTTGCCCCAGCAAAGCGCCCACTTCCTCGGCCCTGCCACGCCAACGGCTCACCACTTCCGCATCTTCCGACTCCTCCTGTTGCTGCCCCGAGCTCCGACCCGCGCGGACGCACCTCGGCCCGGGGACCCTCTGCGCCAGCGAGAGAGGAGACATTCGAGATGTGTCAAGCACAATAGTCGGCACCTTTTTCCGAGGGACGCCGAGTCCGCCGTCCCTCGAGGGGTACCTTATTCACACCGGAGGTTGAGACGGTTCAGAGGTCGGGAGCGAAACCGCCGTTTATTGTTTCTTGTCTTTCTGTTGGGTGGGATCGTGAAAGGAACCGCCCCCCTTTTTGTGTTGTTGGCCGTAGAGCGGGCCGTTGTAGATGGACGTTCCTTGCTTTCTGTCGAAAACGGTTTATGTGATTGTAGTCTATTTTCTAATGCTTTTTCTTTGTTGTTGTTTTTTCCGCAACCACAAAAGCTCAACCCGGCAGCCACCAAATAAAACTAGGTCTGGCTTCTCCACTGAGCTCGGTGAGAGGTTGGACACAGTGGGTGTGTGGGGGGGGGGGGGGGGGGGAGTAACATTGTTGTCGGGACAAATGTAACATGAATTTAGAAATGTGACCGTCTTCCATGCATGTGGTATTTTTTAGGTGTGTGTGATTATTATCGTTTTCATTTAATCTTCAAGTTTGTAGCGTCACTTTTTATTAACAAAAAAAAGAAAGGGTTTAATGTTACCAGACAGACCAAAAAAGGAGTGTGATGGGCATCGTCACGGTGTGCGTTTCTGCGCGGGGCGTGTCTGCGTTGTTCTTTGGAACTTCTCAATGGGACCGGCTTTGGCCTTGCTGTAATTCTAACCATTCACACAACGGGGTACTTGGGTAAGCAGCCCATAATGGGGAACTCCTACTCACTTGAAACCATGTGCGCTCACTGGCCCAAGGCAACACACCACTTCCTATTGTTACCGAAACCAAAAAAATAAAAATAACAGCCTCCACAATAGATGATGCTATGATGAAACTCGCTCGCCTTGGTGAGCAGACACCTTTAATTTTCTTCACGTTTTGAGGAGAGGAGGGACTTTTTTTTTCTTCTTCCTTTTCAGTCTGTTTGTGGTGACATCATGCCTCAACAGTAGTTCATGGTAGGGTTCACATTCTTACGCTCTATACAGCGTCGCGTCACACCCATGAATTTGATTGTATCATGTACAGTCGATCGCCCGTTTTTCTCCATTTCTCCATTCATGTTTGTCTTATGAATGACAAACGTAACCATGTTATGTCTTTTTTTTTCCCTTTTTACTTATCTTTGGTTTGATTTGGCCAATTGGCAAGGGCTTTCTCTCTTCGGTCACCAAAAAAGGCAGCACTGGGTGTACAATAACTCTCGGCAGGTGTGAAAGACACATCAGACAAATGCAAGTGTTTTTGTTTATAGGTAAAATTTTTTGCGGGGGAGGGGCAAGGTTGGAATTCACATCCTGTGAATGTTTTTTATTTTCTTTTTGTACAACAGATAAGCGAATAGCAAAGAATTTTAACAGTAAGATAAGGCCTTATGGATACCGAAATGTAAAAACCAAGACTTGTGGCGACACGTTACACATACTAAACTTGAGGTCCTACGCCTCGAGAGTAATAATCCGATTTAAAGTACCCGTTTACTGTTACTATGTACATTTCATATGACTTTATCTTACGAATAATGTTACCACAGCACCAAAATTAGCGTATACCCCTTTTTTCTACCAGTTGTAATGGATGTCACTGTACAGTTTGTGGAATGTTTTTTCCTTTTTTTTTTATAAACTTTTGGGATGTTTTGATTGGGTGATGCCTGGGTGGTTTGGCCTTTATTGTGATGCAGGGGCCACAATTACGCCGGTATTTCTACCATTTTTTAAATATCATAATTTGAGTATTTTTGTTACATACCTGGATGGTGACGTAGGGTTTTACAGGTATAAAGGTAATCTGGTGCTGTGGAAAGACTTTAAGACCTACAGTTTTGGGTGTATTACACTTGATTAAATGACACTAATTGGTGTATCCTAGAGAGAAATGTTACATACTACAGTTTAGAATGAATGCAAAGGTTTACAAGTTCTTTAAGTTTACTTGCCATGTTGTGGTTCTGACAAAACACCATAGTGAGAGCGTTGAAAGGTACATTATATACATGTCACGGTTTGGAGCACAGTAGGCACTAGTTTATTATGTTCGGTCAGATCTTTCGGAGCCTAGCATGTTAGGCTAATGGACTGGGCCTCATAAGCATAGCCACTACCGTGCGAACCAGCAATCAAATCCAAAGGAGTTGGACAGAACACGTCCCCCAAAAACCCGAGGCTGGGATTGGAGACTCGATCTGGTTCTGCTATAGTGACAATACTTCCACAGCACCAGAGAAGTTCTTTAACCAGTTTTGCAGACTTTGTTTTTAATTAGTATATTTTCTATCTCTCCCGCTTACTCACTTCCCCTTGTATTTAGCCCTCTCTACCTCTTGTCTTTCCATTTCTCTTGTATATAATCCCCAGTTTTCAGACCTGCGAGTCTGTATGAACTCCTTTTATACCTCAACTTTAGAATTGTTCTAGAAAGAGTGAAACAAAAGGAATATGATAAAAAATTGTAGTGTTCTTATTAGAAAACTAATAAAACAATTTAGTGTGGTTTTCAGTAGTTGTCCTTTGTGTTTCCATTGAATGGTTGCAAATGCGTTCATAATTGTACATCAAAAGGAAATTATGAAATGAATCCGATTTTCTTTACAGGCGAATAGCTAAAATTGTATTTTTGGCATCCTGGTGAGGTGAACCCTGACGCTCTTGAACGGTCCTCTGGTTAACACCAATGGCTTATTAAGAAGGCCCTGGACCATAAATCAACGAACCCCCTTCAGGAGTGTTCATGCCATGGTTGACCTGTGGTCAGGTTTTCCTGTGAATGTCGGGACACTTTCAGCAAGGGAAACCCCCATTTAGTGTTTTCCCTGCTTAGTAGGGGGAGCGGCTGCTCTGAAGATATGGTGAGGAATATGACTTGGCCCTCTAATTCTCTTTCGGATGTTAAGCAGAACACACGTTTAATATGAATTGGGGGAAATAAAGTAATGTTTGATTCAGTATTTTGACAAGGCATTATAGTCAGACCCATTAAACAAAACGAACGTGCTAAAATAATTATAGTAAGATTAGATACATATCCATTACCCACAGCTTTTTTAAATAAGTTACTCATAATAAAATCGAACACATTCATGGCAGACGCCGTACAACAGTACGAGTCATGTCCAAAAGACCCATAACCCAGGGTGGTAAAAAAAAGAAAAGAATTTAACCACCGAGTTTTAAAAGTAATTGCCTCAAACGTGTTGAGTTTTTGGTCAGTCCGTTTACTGTGGGCTCAGTGCTTCCGGTATCTCCAAAAGCTGGCTATGATCCTCCGCTTTAGCAGGTAAGATGACCGGGTCGTCTGACCTTTCGACGGACACGACCTCGAAAAAAAGAAGCGCTAGCATTAATATCGATTGGCGATCACCGCAGAGCAATATGGGCAAGACCATCACATGTAATACACAGGACAGTATAAACTAAGTGCACCATTTTTGCTTTCTCCTCTTATTACTCTAGCTACGTGTGCTGCTTTGTTAGTTACTGTTGAGTAAGCCTGGAATTGGAAGTATTTCATTATCGACCGCTGCTTGTTGTAGGAAAAAAAAATGGTCCTGCTCATCCCACGCATGGTTCAGGGTCGGAGGCCTGATTTCAAATTCCAGGGAATCTATGCAATTTACCATGGTCCCTCTGTCTGCTTTAATGTCCCAGTCATTGACTTCGGGAGGCTTGCATTCGAGAGAACTAGATGAAAGGAAGGAATCGTGGAGGAATGCCCTGGTGCCAGGCAAGTCAGAACACAACACTTTCCGCTCTCAGGATCATCAAGAGCCTCGATGGGGGCCGTAATGAGTAACCCGGTGCCTCACCCACCGGGCCAGGGAGAGGAATAACATAGTTTGCTTTTACGATATCGGAGAAAATGATATTAACATTTTTAACGTTCCCCTGTTCATCTAGTTCACAGGTGAAATTATATATTAAAATCTGAAACGTTCGAGCAAACTAAGATTAAGAAAAGCAAGCCTTTATTTCCAGGTGGCGAAATCAAATGTATGAGGCTACCTCTAGCTGCGGGGCGACGTACTGGACAGCAGGGGGCGCCCCCGGTTTCGCGGCACAGGCCCGGCCGTCCCGTCGCCCGCAAAGGATCCACTTGAACGTGCCGCGCATCTCCTCGTCGCGCAGGGAGTAGATGATGGGGTTGACCAGAGAGTTGCACTCGGCGATCACCAGGCAGTACTTCTCATAGGCGTTGGCATGGCTGTCCTTTCCCAGCAGCCCTTCCAGCAGTAGAGTCAATAGCCCCGGGGTCCAGCAGATTACAAAGGCCACTAAGAGAGAGAGAGTGAGAGAGAGATGCATGCAAACATTTATGGAAATGGACTCTTAACCAGCAATAATGCGAGTCCAGAACATATTTAGAGGATTAAATGATGGGAGATAATTATATTAATTGGAAGTCATTCGATTACAGTTCAATTAATTTCTTAAAGCCATATGTCTGTATGTGTGTGCGTGCGTGACACCCATATGCCACACACACACACACGATGTCCAACCGATGGCGACAGAGCATGACATTCTTAGACGAATGCTTTGACTAACAGCAATGTGCGGAATGGTAAAACAGGTTATGTTCAAACAAGCAGGAAATGTAAGCCATCGGTCTGTGGACGGCAGTTACAACACACATGTTTACAACCACATCTCGTGACTGAAAAGGTGCAGAAAGCGAGGAAGAAAATGTGGTTGCACAATCTAGTTCCTGCCTCCTGCCAATACAGCAAACTCCTTCTCCCCCCCCCCCCCCCCAACCACAAACATCACCACCCATCCCCCCCCCCCCAACGCACCCCCTCAAACCACTCCATCCTCACCCAGCACCATGGCAATGGTCTTCATCAGGTTCACCACCATCAGCTGGCCCTGCGCCGCATCCGCCGTGTGGCGGGAGACACCGTGGCTCTGGCGCCGCACGTACACGAAGATGCGCGCGTACACTGCCGCCATGACGCAGAAGGCCAGCAGGTTGAACACCGCCCAGAACACCAGGAAGCGCCGGCTGTAGAGCGGCGCGATGCTGGAGCAGTTGCGCAGGTCGCACTCGCAGTTCCACAGCATGGAGGGCACCAGGCCCATGGCGATGGCGGCGGCCCAGATGCACACGATGAGCAGCGCCACCCGCTGCTTCCTCATGTGGCTGTGGAGCTGCATGGCCACCACCGTCTGGTGGCGCTCCACCGCCACCGCCAGCAGGTTGGCCACTGAGGCCGTGAGGCTGATGTTGACGAGGGCGTTGCGCAGGAACCACTGCTCCTTGGTGAGCAGCGCGGTCCACGGGCCCGTGTTGAGCATGAGGTTGGTGTAGGCCACGCCGGCAAACAGGTCGGCGGCTGCCATGTTGGCCAGCAGGTAGTAGATGGGGAAGTGGAAGCGGCGGTTGATGAAGATGGCGGCCATGACCATGAGGTTGGAGAGGACCACGACGAGGCACACGCTGAGGCCCAGGCCGATCACCAGGTGGTCGCGGTACGTCCAGTACTCGCTGATTTTCTTGTCCACCAGCTTGTAGAAGAAGGTGACGTTGTGGCTGTAGTTACAGGCGCCGGTATTTTCGGTGGCCTGCATGACTAACAAAACCAACAACGTAAACCATTTTTGGGGGAATTTTGTCTTTCAGCCTGCCAGCATTCCAGCAGGCTAAAATGGAATTACAAAGAGATAAAACCCCACCAAAAATTGGGGGAAGTTTGGTGTCAATACAATTATACATTTGAGGCCTACGTTCAGTTAAATTTCAGTTGTATTAATCATATGTAGGTAAACACAGCAAATAAAACAGCTTGCAGATTCGTCTGGTTCTCAGACTAGGTAAACACAGGGTCACCGGTGATGTGTTGCAAGACAAAAACAGGTCAGCACAGCAGTAACAGCACAAGTCGCAATAACAGCACTGGCCATATATGGATAATTCGTTCTGCTGTATCTAGTTTTTGTATTCAGATTCTGATATTTAGCATATTCTAGAGATGCCTCGAGGCAATCATTGTCAA
Organism: Lota lota; assembly: GCA_026745465.1. NCBI lineage: Eukaryota > Metazoa > Chordata > Actinopteri > Gadiformes > Lotidae > Lota > Lota lota. Next base: position 212,758 of record JACYXH010000246.1, read on the forward strand.
TATACAAAAAACAATTAGCAGCGTTAGACGTACAGCAGTAACAAGCACCAATCACACCCATCTCAGTCGAATTGCAATTTAATTGTTTACAATTAAGTAGGCCAACATTAAATGTCAGTGAGCATGTCGATTATGTCAAAGCAAACGTTTTACATACCTCGGAGTAGGCTAGTTCATCCTAAAGAGACCCTAAAGTTGATGCCTTCTTTTCTTAAATCTTTAGGAATAAACTTAGACACGGGGAGGAAGTTAGCAGGTAACTCAAACCTAACCTCAATACACAAGTATAATCCATTCAAATCCAAAAAGTGAATGTTGTATTTAAATGTGGGCGTACTTGGGCTCCATGTTCCCCTTGGTTCAGAGCGTGGCACCTCTCCTCTGATTCAGCCTCATTCAAGTCAGCTGGCCTTGAAAGATTTGCAAACGACTTCCAGCAACTCGGGTGAGGGGCGGAGTTAACCTCGCCCCTTCCACACGGAAACCAACCGACAGCGGGTCGAGTAGGACTCGGATGTAATTGGGTGAATTCGGATCATGGGCGGTCTTCGGGATCAGATCCCACCCCTCCTCCTTACTACATTGTTGGCGTTTGGAGTTTGTGTTGCGTTCATGATAATAAACACAGATGAAATCTTTGGTTATGTATCGGCGAATTGCTAAATGTAGGGTAATAGCAGCACGCCTAGGGTAGGATAGTAGGGTAACAAAATGTGGTACACAATGTGACGATAGGCCTAGAAGCTGTGCTTGCATTGGGACGACGCATTCTACATTGATCTGATTTAAAAATGAAAGCATTTTAGTTTGGCAGCCTTAGCCAGTAAATTCAAGCCACACCGATAGGGTCAGATTGGCTGATCAGCAGGCTTTCAAATGCAGTAGAGGAAAAGGCAGATTAAACAAAAACGAAATGGTTAAACGGTTGGTATGAACTTCGCTAAGTACTCTGCGACAAAACAATACGATCAAAAGCTTGTTTAAAAAAAGACATTAAAGTGAAATATTTATTTCATTTTTTTATTTTCTATAAAAGAGATGAGTTTATTCAAGGATCATAAGAGATTGAATCAGAGACCTCGATAGACCACTCACAAAATACCAAAGAAAAAAAAAATCGAGGATAATGTCTCAAAACAGCCCCCCAGAAAAACAGAACAAATGTGACACAAATTAAAATACCTGAATAACACCGGGCTGCAGGCCTGCACATTCTCTGTAGAACTCATGGCACATGTCGTTCAACAACGTCAAACTCAATGGAAACGAAAATAAAAGTATTTAAAAAGGAATGAAAAAAGTTACCTTTTTTATTTAAAAAAAGTCTATTAATAAAAATTATATAATGCATATATATGGTGGACTTCATAGAAATAAAAAAGGTGACTTTAGCAGAGAAACAAGTTCTCCTGAAGCATCGTTTACTCTCCTTATAGTTCCCTCATCTACAACAGTAAACATGGCTCCCTGCATCACAACCTAAAATAAAAATATACATACAACCACACAGGCATTCAATTATACACATTCACACATACAGACCTATACACTTACAGTCAATGCTAATGTGGCAACTTGGAAACATCTACTGTAAAATTTTGCAATTGAACAAAATGAGAAAATAGTCGCCAGGTTTGTACACTCACTCATAGAAGTCCAGCTAAAACTAGATTTTAAAACCTGAATATCGATAATGGGTAAAATATGTAAAAGGCTGACTTTCACTTTTTTTAATGAATTAATACACTCTCAAAAATGTTCCTCCTGATCAAATATTATGCAACCAAGGCCCTTCTCACGTCTTCTTAGAACTCATGGGTAATAGAAGCCAACTAGAATCGCAATACAATACAGGCACTGGAGAAAAACACCAGGAGACGAATTTAGAGAATGAGAGTCATTCAGATTACAACCAAACCTTAATCCTACCAATGTCTCCGATAAAAGTATTAGAACGCACATCCACTATTATCCAACAAGAACAATTATACAAATCAAATAACTTTTTTATGACGTTTTCAGCATAACTTTTGCAATTGTTTACCGTGCTTTTTGTACTTGCAACAGAGGGCCTTTAAGTGAAGTAGAAGACATATTGTAAAAAAACAAACAAAAAAAAAATCACTGGGAGAGTTCTCTTCGACCACCGCCACCACCGTTTCAACAGTTGTGATTTGCTGTTACCTATAAATTAAAGTTGTTCAGTGCCTATTATGGGAATTTGCACCAAGCCTAAACGCTCTGCGTCCAGAATGCTTAGCGTGGACCAGAGCACTGGTAAATCATGGCTAGTAAAAGGGACATGGGCAACAACTTTGCCCGCTCTCCCTTCCCCCCCAAACAACCCGCTTCAGTGGACGACAAATGTTTGTTGGTCGGTTGCGATGGTGGCGAAACTGTGCCCATTCTTACCGTTGCTATGGGTGATAGAGTTAAAAGTGGGGAAGTCACGAAGCTCTTACTGAAGAAGTTTAAGAACAGCCGCACTAAAACCCTCCGTCTCCCACCGTAGTTCCAAATGTACAATTAAACAAGGCATTATGAAATAAAAAAAGTGAATCTTTCTTTGATAAATACTTGCTATTATAATGAGAATGCAGTTTTTTTGCTAGCTACCTACACATCTCAGGACAAGGGCTTTATAATAAAAAGGTAATGGGGGGGGGGGTCGTTTGGCATAGACGGAGGTGGAGGAGTGTGTTGGTGAGGAGGATTAAAGGGAGCGGGGGGAAGGAATAGAGGGGGGACGGGGTTAAAAATAACCGGTTAAATTGTAGCGTAAGAAAATACTTCTTTACAGTAGATAGTACATGAAGAAAAATTCCTGGCTGTATAACTGCCGTTATTGTTTTTTTTATTTGTGTGTCCAGGCCACGGAACATAGGCTCTTGTATAGGAAAAAGAGGTGTGTGTGTAAGGCAAACTGTACCTTCTCGGCTTGAGAAAATATACATGATTTACAGTATGGAAGTTGCCCGCCTGCGCCCCCCCCCCCCCCCGCCCTCCCTACCTACCCCGTGCCGCCCCCACCGTCATTGCATGTGTTCACCTACGACGAACCAAACACAAATAAAAACACACACACACAAAACAAAGGAAAGAAAAGTGTCTTTCTCCACCACACCAGGCATCTGGCAGTTGAACAGAATGCCACGGCACAGTCTGTCAGCACATTATCAGAGCATTTTCAGAGCGTCGTTTTTTGTCTCCCCTCTACCCTTTCTTTTGGACAGTGGGCTTCGTCTGCTGCGAGAAGACAACCGTTTCAGGAGTCCCGTGTCGCCGACCGCCCCGAAGGGACATGGCCAGGAAGTCCTCGAGGAAATGACATCAGAAACAATGACGGTTATCCCACGCCACCCTCCTACTGTCTTTTGTCAACAAGGGCATGAGCAGCTGCACACATCTGTCCGCTCAGCTGTTGAAACTCTAAAAGTCTGTCTCAGCGGCCGAGGGCCCCCCCCTCCGTCACATTTGTCCCTTTGTTGTTGTTGTAACCCCCCCCCCCCCTCCCTCCACAGACGAACCGCTTTCTCCGACCCGCTGTCACAGGAAGTCTCTGTCCCCTTGTACTAGTTCCATTTTTTTGTAGTTGTTATTTTATAATTTTTTTAATTTTTTGCAGTTAGGGTTCAATTGCTTCTTTAAATTTTCAAAACAGATTCTCCTCAAAGATAGCCATTAGGTCACTTTGGAAATTCATGTCAATGGTGGCCGCCATCTGAAAAGAGAAAGAGACAAAAATGTGTGAACACAGCTGAAAATAAATACATTCATTTACAGTGTTTCTGTAAAGATGTCTTACTCTTAAAAGGTAGGGTGGGAAATCGAGATTTTGAATGTATCCAACCGAAAACATCTCACCCCTCCCTTCAGGCCTACCTCCAAAGGCCTCTTCCCAAAACAGGTGACTAGCTCACTAGCTTTAGCAACAGGGCTGCATAGCCTTGTGGAAGACTCTGGTCATGCGCAATGAGTGCACAGGCAGACTGCGATCAGGTAGCCAGGTAGGTAGGGTGACAGCAGGGGTGTGCGATATGACGATATTAGATTGTGAACGATAACGTTTCTGCATGATCTGCACGACCAGCCTTAAAAGAGAGAGTTAGTATCGTGCTAGAATGCACAGTATCAGTTAAAGTTATATGGCTCATACACGCAGCCAAAGGTGTTTTATCTGCCAAATCTTAAATCACACTTTCTTCAATAAAGCTTAGGCTTCCGGGACACCTATAGTATAACTTGTGTGTGTGGATAGTGAAGCTCCATCTGAGCAGCGGTTTATTTTTGGTGTCCGCGGCTGAGTGAGGGTTAAGCTTCTTGGACACTTATAGTATAACGCCACGGTGTGTGGCACATTTCATACATAACATTGCTCATTATAATGCTCATACACAACGACAGTACAAAAAAAGTACCACAAAGTTGCCGTGGGCCGTAGCACTCCCCGTCCTTCTTAGAAGTCTCAGCCCAAAACACATTTCTTCTAAATCTCAGTGTTCGAATTCTAGCTAAAACAGTGGGTTCACCTACACTTTAATGTCATATAGGTAATTTTGAACCCAGTGTTTCCTATAGGCGAGGCGCCGTAATTAATATAAAACATCTAAGAAATCAAACAGTTGCCAGTCTCTGTAGAGAGGCAGAGCTCCTTTCTGACAGACTACGCACGATATTCACATCCGATCATGACAAAGCCTGCGTCGATTAAGAGAATGTAGAAACGTTTGCCTGATTACAAATTTTAAATACATGTGAATGATGCGTTTCAGTGTACTACAGAAAAAATCCGACACCATTTAATTGAGCAGAACAGCTAAAATGCACTACCGAGTACCGATGGAGAGAATAATATTCATCAGCACGAGTGGGTTGCGTAAACCCTGCCTGTTGTGAGTTTTTTGTGTACGGTCATGTCCTTGAAGCGCACAAAGATCGCAATAACACGGCCTTAAGTGAAGATTGAGAGGTAGACTCAGCAAGCCAAGTCCCCGTGGGTCTAGCAGTGTTCACTGCTGGAACCTGACCGGCTGTTGCCTCTCTTTAAGCCCCACTTTAACGCAATCCAGCGATTCAGTTTTCAGTTAACACCGCTAGACTTGGGCCGCGGATTGTCCCATCTTTCTTTTCTTCGTATTTTTTACCGTTGCCCCATCAAAGTCTTTACTTGTAGATCTCTCATTAGATAAAACATCATATCACAATAATGATTATTATTTTCTCTTACCCATGGTTAACAGCCCATACAAGCCTAATGCAATGGATGTAGGCATATTACAATGTGCTGTAGGCAAGATCTATAGCATGATCTAAAAGCTATAATCTATGTAATTTGTTAAAAATGGCAGGATCATCCGTCAGGTATTAGCGCGTGAAATGTAAGAATATCTGTTTCTAGTTGACTGCTCTCATACATGTGCTGTATGAGACAATTGAGCTTTTAGACCGCCCCCGCCTAATATCTGATCAATCAGGGCATCTCTTCTGAGTGTTTCGGGGAATCCATCTAGCCTGTCGATGACATATCTAAGGACATATTTTTTTAAATACAGGAAATTTGTTTGGTAATAATGGTAAGTAACTTGCAAAACATGAAACAGAATCGTGATAAGATCGTGGATCGTGTTCTTGCCTGAAAGAAATCGTGATGATATTTTTGCCATATCGCCTACCCCTAGCTGACACAGGCCAGCCATCCTATTATGAATTTTGGGCTGAATTAAGTGATTTTGCGGGCTTATTACAGGCCTTCCTTGTTAGAGCATTTGATTTATTGATTGCTGTTGGGATGTAAAGATAAACAAATAGGACAAAAAAATGCAAATAAATAATAATAATTTGCCTACACTACCTTTAAACACAGGCAATTAAACGTATTTCAATACAGGCAAAGTTACAGGGACATGCAGAGATATCGGTATATTAGCGTTTGCCTGTCATACCATGATTCCGCGAGTTGTTTATTTCCAAATTCATCAGTGTGTCCAGAAGGGGAGTTTGCTGGGTAAGCATTTGCTTCCCGTTAGCCGCTTCCATTGATTTGCAGAGTTACAGTAGCCTAGCTCCTGTTCATGTGAGTGGAATACACTTTTAATTACCGTCCAAAGATTTCCAATTTGTTCCGAATAGTTGCTTAGTCAAAACGAGTGCCAGTAACAACACAAGATTGTAGTCGGTAATTTGGCGCTATTTTTGGCACTGTGACCCTCCGCGCAGACGACCCAGCCAGAAGCAGCTGATAATATAATTGTGCCAGCAGCGCATCACCGGCAGCCTTATAGTCACTGCGCTGAAAATATTGCCCAATTATCTGTGGGTTTGTAGACAAATCACAATCTTGTTGTGTTGTTACGGGCACTCGTTTTAATTGCGACTATTTGGAACACCTTGGATTTTCTTCAAATAATTATCATTGTATTCCCGTCACATGAACAAGAGCTGGGATACTGTAACTCTGCGAATCAATAGAAGCGGCTAACGGCAAGCAAATGTTTACCCAGCGAACTCCCTTTCTGGTTGCACAATGAAGAATGTGGAATTTGATCTGGGTTAGACAGGCAAACATTTTTACAGATATCTCGGTGTTTCCCATTTGAAAAACCATGTGTCCATGAGCAACAATACTGTAAATACCAATATAAATGTGTGCATGTGCTCATGCCTGCCATACCCTAAAGGACCAGCAGGTGTCAAATAAAAACACCATAATGAGGCATTACAATATGATGTCCTCATCTGAACTCTGTGACTTCACAGAAATGACACCCGAGGTGTCATATACCACTCAAATTTATCAAGCTCCCATTTCTGCCTGCATCCTCAAACTAAAATTGAAAGCATCATATTTAAACATGGGAAAACAAATTCAGACACTAAAAGTGCTGTTAATTGGTGGAATTTGGTGGCAGTCAATTTAGAAATAGCCATTGGAAACATACGTTCCACCAGAGAAAACAGGCTGAAAATCTCACCGCTTCTCTCCTCCTGCGCTCCTGTTCTCGACGGCGCGCCAGCTCCCTCTGTTGGTCCATTGGGTTGTGTGCAGCGGGCTGTGGAGGTGTGGGCGGCTGCTGGATGGGCTGCTGGACGGGGGCCGGTTGGGGCTCAGGCTGCTGCTGCTGCTGCTGGGGAGGGGGCTGCATGTGCTGCTGCTGCTGCTGCTGCTGCTCCTGCCGCCTGCGAGGCTCCTCATGGACCCTCCGTGGGGCCTCGATCACTTCCTCCTCGTCACGACCCCTGCGGGTGGAAAACAAACCAAACCAAAACAGTCCATTCATCATTTCTCCTGTAGTGGAAACACTTGGTGCAGTCCAAGTGGAATGTTGAATCCATTACTTTTTTATGTCATCGAGCAGGCACTGTTGGCTAACTTGCAGATCATTTTCTCTCCAGGAGGCCTACAGGTAGACTGTACACTTTGTGGTTGGAACCCAAAGCCCAAACAAACACCCTAACCACTAGACTATCCTACTCTCCATAGACTTTAAATTGCATCATTCAAGGTTTCCGGGGACTTTGTTCAATCCCCTTGAGAAGAAAATTCATGTTTTTGTTTTACACAACAACAAAAAATATTGATTGGTCCAATAACATCCAGCCAATATAATTAAATGTACTTGTCAATCATGTTTGTACATATGCACCCTTGAATATAGGTACAAACTGCTGTATAGAATAAGACATTGGTTGACATGTATTCCTATCACAGGGCTTCCTTTTTTTCCAATAAGAGTGCACGGTTTGCACTTGAGCAGAAGGTCTCGTCTTACCGCAGCTTCTCCTGTTCCCTGCGTAGCCGGTCCTTCTCCGCCTGCTCCGCCTGAGCCTTCAGGGCCTTCTCGCGCTCCTCCTTCTCCCGCAGTGCCCGGCGGAACTGCTCGAAGCTGTCGCTCGACGACTTCAGCGCAGACGACGGTGCCGACGTCGCCTTCTGCGCCAGGCTGGCCCACGAGCCCATGTTCTTCAGTTTCACCTCCTGAGCGAGCGAGAGCGAAAGATAGAGGGAGAGGAGTAGAAAGGGAGAGGTTGTGAGATTTACATTTAAATAAACATAGCAAAGGGAATGGTAGGAGAACACATGATGGACACTTTATCACAAAGTTGAGTGCTGTAAATCAAATGAGGAGACCGACATGTGATATGGGGCAGGGGGTGGGACAGTGTCGTGGTGTGTTGGAGTAAGCCGAAAGCTATTGGTTTCGATACCCAATGTACGCAGCCTAGCAAAAACGTCTAACAAGTACCTACACGTTGACGACATGTATCCCGAGTCCAGGTCGGTTTGGAGAAAAGCATCTGCTAAATAACTACATAGTAAAATACAATAAAGAGACGATTCTGAACGCACCTGTACCTTTTTGGGGGCCACCGGCGCCTTCGACTCCTGCCTGAACTTCTCTTTGTCCTGCAGAGAGGGAGGGGGTCCACTGGACTCAGAGGAGCGAATGACAGGCCGCGAGCTGTCCATGGACTTCACATCTGTTCCACAAACACACACAAACATGATCTTTTTACACCGTGTACGGCGTGTAAGAGTGAGGGGAGGGACTAGAGCGAGAAGGGTTCAGTGCTCACTCTGTTGGCCGTGGCCTGCTATGGAGGGCTTGCTGTCAGGGTGTTTGTGATGGTCTGGCCTCATGGCAGGGTTGAAGGGTTCCCCTCTCATCACGGGCGAGGGAGCTAGCCGCTCCTCCTTTGGTCCAGCGTGGCTTACAGGTACCCTCTGCTGCACCCAGAAAAATAAATAAAAGGGTCTAAGGCTCTAAGTCCTTGAAGGGACGCACGTCGTATACACAAGACACTGGCTGACATACCGAGACTCGTGCCATGTACCTGAAGCAGTTTGCTCACCTTTTTGGGCTGTATGCTGTGAGGTGGAGACTGGTGGACTACAGGTGGATATTGCGGCAGCTGTGGGGAATGCATCATGAGAGGCGACGGGTTGTCGCGATGGTGGCCTGTCCAAACACAAAATAAAGTTGTGTTTTTTAGAATCTTCCACAGAATCTTAACAACAACAAGTGTTATTTACAGATTACAGACGGTAGGTCCAGACATTGACTTCTGGTCTCTCACCTGCGTTGTAATGGTCGGCCTTGATCTGTCGTGGAGAAGGCTGCTGCTGCTGATGGATGATATTATGCTGAGGTTTGGCTGACAGTCCCGACACTTTGTGTTGGGAACTCTGGGGCCCAACGGCCTGTCCAGGGCCTTGCTGGTAGCCCATCTGCTGCTGCGTCTGCTGAGTGTGCTGCATGTGGCGCGCCTGGTGCATGGGCATCTGCTGGGGCTTTGCCTGGTGCGAGGGGGCTGGGGGGGCCTGAGCCTGGACTGAGAGCTCAGGCGGGGCCAGCGACGCCTGGGAGGCCAGCTGAGACTGAACCTGAACAGACTGCAGTAGGGGCTGCTGGGCAGACAGCTGCTGAACCGGCTGCTGCTGCTGTTGCTGCTGTTGCTGCTGCTGCTGCTGTTGTTGTTGTTGTTGTTGTTGTTGTAGCTGCTGCTGCTGCTGCTGCTGCCGGGCCTGTGCCTGGATGGACTGCATGAGCTGCTGGGGCTGCGGAGGCTGCCGGCCTTGCTGCAGCTGCTGCAGGTACAGGTGCATATGGCTGAGGGGCATTGGTGGTCCGGGCTCCTCGTCGTCCTCCAGCAGCATCTGGGGGGGCTGGGAGGAGAGCAGGCCCTGCGGGGTGAGGGTGGGCGGGGACAGGGACATGGGCCGCTGGTGGAGGGGCTGAGGAGGGTGCAGGATGTGCAGTGGGAGTTGGTGTTGGTGCTGCTGCGGTGGGGCTGAGGACTGGGGCTGCAGCTGCTGCGGTGGCTGCTGCGGGGCTTGGGGTGGCTGTGGGTGCTGCGGGATGGGCATGGTGGGTTGTGGCTGCAGCTGCGGCTGGGGCGGGGCCACGGCCTGCTGCTGCAGTGGGGGCTTGGGCGGCAGCGCGGCGGCCTTGTGGCTGGGCCGAGAGGGCTGCTGGGGCATGGCGTTATGCAGGGCTGAGGATTCAACAGGGACACACGGGGAAGGGAACGCTAGGTTAGAGTTGTGACTAGAGAGAGCTACAACCCCTGGTGGGCTGGTTATCAATACATAATCAGGGCCAGAAACCCCACAGTAGCTACTAGGCACAGGTTAGGTCACCAGGTGCAGTGTACATGTACAGGGTCTTACCTGCAGGGGTGAGGGCAGGATGCTGGTTGAGGAAGGGGTGCGTCTCCGGGGACACCGGGCCAGCGGCAGGGTGGGTGTTGTGTTGAGGGGGCGCTGGTGAGGAGGCATTGCCGGCGTGGTGGGGGAGATGCATGAGGGGCTGGCCAAAGTGCGGCAACGGGTCGAAGCTGTTCTCCAGCATCTGCGAGGACTCCAGGGCGGTGACGGGGCCCGCTATGAAGCCAGGAGCCGAGGCTTGCTGCTGCGGCTGGGGCTTCATGTGGATGGTGGCCTGGAGGCCAGGGGCCTGGGACATGAGGCCAGGGGGTCCACTCTGCACGTGCGGGTGGCTCTTCTTTCCGTCCTTCACCAACTGGCCTTTCTTCTTCTGCAGCTTTGGGATCAGTCCGGTCACCTCAGCCTCGCTGTCTGAGCTGGAACCACTGCTCTCCGATGAGGAGCCCGCTTTCTTGGAGGTGATCATCATGGCCTCCGCCGGTTTCTCCACTGAGGAAGTAAACACACCCATGTCATCTCCAGAAGGTCACGTTAAACACCATCACCTAAATGACCTCACGCATTACAAGACAACCGCTAGCTCCTCGTAGCGCTCGCTCACCTGAAACCTTCTTCTTCTTGCGGAGGCAGGTGGACACGTATCGCTCCAGCTCGCGCAGCGTGGACGGTTTCAGCGTCTCGAAGTCGATCTCGATCTCGTCCGGGTTGGAATTCTTGAGCGAGGGCTCCCGCGACTGGATGATGTGGACCACGCGGCCCAGCTTGTCGCCTGGCAGCTTGTTGATGTCCAGGCTGAGCTGCCTCTTCTCCTCGTAGGACATGGGCTTGCACTTCTCCCACGTAGCCGACGAGCCGGACGACATGGTCATGGCCGCCGCCGGGTCGTCCTCCAGGCTGGGCGTGGGCAGCAGGTTGGGCGGGTGGCTGTTCTTGACGCAGTCCTTCTTACTGCAGGGTCACAAACCAAAGCATAGGGGAATTAAGGGAGGGTTCCTCTGGAGGCTGGTTTAGAATGCAGGAAAGTGGCCACCGTGACTGCCTGTTTGTGAAGCCCATGCGGAACTGACTAGTGTGTAGTTCATCTAACGGCCTATAGGTGGCTCGTTGGATGCAACAAGACCGGGCACCATTCTAAGTCAATCTGAAAATTGTGATTTCATTCTCTAAATATAAAGCTGATAATTTTCTAAACATTAATATACATTTCATAGTTTCTGCCTATGAATTTTGAGTTCAGCGTTTTTGTAATTTTATGCAGTAGAACATCACTGTGACTCCTGTAATGACTCAAATTGAAACTTTTCACACTAATATGGTACAGTGTAAAACATTTTCATCCCCCCAGCATTTATTTATGTTAGATATCCCTCCTTCAACACAACATTTTACCTAGAAATGCATCAAATTCCAGAAGCTGCACCTGTTCTTCCTTTGTCTTTCAAGGATGCAAAGTAGTTTTAAGTGCTGTGATAACTTAATTTAGGTCACACCAAACAAAGTATGTATCCTGACACAACAATATATTTGTTCAGTCACCCCAGACTGACCTGGGCTTCTTCTTGGGCAGCAGGTCCTTGTTGCTACTGTGGCTGGTCTTGACCTTCTTGGGGAGCTGCAACACCGGCATGGGCTCCTGGATCTCGTCCACCAGGCCCGTCATCATGCCTCCCTTCTTCTTATGCTTCTCTTTCTTCTTCTCCTTCTCCTTCTTCTCCTTCTCTTTCTCCTTCTCCTTCCTCTTGGGTTTGGTGGCCTGCGGCTGGGAGAGTGCAGCCAGCTGCTCGTGGACCGCCTTCAGCTGCAGCAGAGAGATGGGCCGCTCATGGTGAAACCGGCACCGAATCACTGAGACAGACTTCGGACTCCAATAATAGTAATGCTTGGCTTTGATAAAGACTGCAACCTTAAAGGTGCTTTGACTACCGAGGACAGATTGCTTTGAATTTAAGCAAACTATGTCCTGATTTAATTAAATACAGTCACACCCCTCCAGCTCCTACGGTCACGTACCTGCTCCTGGAGCTCGGCCAGCCGCTGGGCCCGCTCCTCCTCCGAGTCGTCTGTGGAGGACTCGGAGGAGGAGGAGGAGGAGCTGGAGCTATCGGAGGAGGAGCCAACACGGCCCAGGGGGGGCTGGGGCTTGACGGGGGCGGGGTGGTGCAGCAGCGTGGGGGGCGGAGGCACCGCGAGCGGCTTCATCTCCAGCTCGTCCGGCATCTTGGCGAAGCGCATCTCGAACACGTCCTGTGGGTCGAGCGAGAGACATTTTTAATCTCTGCACAAAACTTTGATATGACATGGATGTAAATGTATGATTCTAAACATAGCATACATGTAGAGGTGAACGATATTTAAGAGATTCACGGTCAACATGCTTAGAATTTTATGGAGAGTCCCTGTACCTGTAGCTTGCGTGCCATGGCCACAACTTCATGGTCGGGGGGGTTGTACTTGTAACAGTTTGAAAACATTAACCGCACGTCAGCAGCAAACTCCTGGGCTTCCCTGTATTGCCTGTTCTCCAGCTTGATCTGTGGAGCACATTGTAAACTATAAGTCACGCCCACATTCCTCCCTTTCGTTACACTGAATACGCACCGGACACAGCTTGCAGTAGTTTTGCAGCCAACAACACAACACAAACACACACCTTGATGGTGCTGAGGTCCATGGGGTGTTTGATGATCTCGTGGTAGTCGTGGAGCCGCAGCGCGTCCACATCCACGGGCTTGTAGAAGGGCCAGGCGTAGGCGGTGTGCTTCTTTGAGAGCATCTCCCTCACCAGGCTGCCGCAGTAGCCCAGCTGGTCCTGGGGCTTGGGGCTGAGCCCGCCGCTGGGCCCCAGACCCATGGCCACATGGTGCTGGGAGTCCGGCGCCTCCTTCTTGATCACTTTGGTGGGACGTGCGCTCTCCCGCCTGGGCAACGTCTTGCCCGACTTGGACTCGGCCGCCGGCGACGACTCACTCATCTGGTCGTTGGCCGTGGGCGTCGTGGTGTCTGCTTTCCTCTTCTGGCTCTTTCTCGGCTGGATGGCGACAGGAGAGAGCGGGAGAGCGGGGGGGGGGGTCACAGACCAGTTAGAGATAATGAGACACTGTAGTATAGCATGGCGGAGCATGTTGAACTAGAACTATACTGTGAGCCAAATTGTAAGCTATATCTCTGCAGAGATGGGAGGAGAAAAGTCGCAGACACATTCGGTCAGAGATAATGAGACCGTCGTACAGCGTAGCAGTACTGCCGTGACACCCACATTTCCCGTCTGGGATTAATAAAGTACATCCTATCTTATGGTGAACTATAACTACACTTTAAGTATACTTTGGCGCTTCTGTAAACTGTACTCACTTTGATCATGGGAGGAAGAGGGTTCTGCAGCATGGGGGTAGTGCTCTGGATGGCCAAAGGGGGGAGGGTAGTCTGGGTGGGGGGCGGCAAGGGGGCCATGACGTGTACTTGAGGGGTGCAGTCCATGGGGACCATGGAGTAGGGGGCTCCCAGCTGCGGCGCGTGGCTGGGTAACGTAGGGGGCACGCGGGGTGGGAGGGCTTGCATCACAGGCTGGGGAGGTAGCGAAGGTGGGCCCTGCACCGGCCCCCGGGTCTGCGGCGGAGCAGAGAGGTTTGACAGGCCACGCGTGTGAGGGGTCGTAGACGGTGAATCCACAATGGGCCCCGGTTTCATGTTCATACCTGGTTGAGAGACACAAAGAGAGTTGGGTGTTATTTACGCTCTGAACGCTCGATCCATTTCTATGGCGTGCACACAAAGATGGAAAGCGTTCTGGGTCCACAGCGCTTCCCATCGAGCCGCTGGGCACTTTTCTTTCTGGACTTTTTGGATTATACTCTGGGATATTTGGACTAAAAGGACTGTATATTGAAGCACCTTCCCAGGTTGTGTTCCGTCTGCATGCTCTACAAGGTCGTCGCCTACTAGTTCGCCGATCAACTGTTAGCTTAACTCCACGATCATCTGAACTGTGGAGCCTTGCACGGGGAGGCAAACACAAGAGAAGATCTTCGCCCCAGCTCCATTCTGTCCCAAAACAGTTACCGATTCCTGGAGAGGGAGCTCTCACCCCCTACACGCCGCCCACACCTGGTCCCAGCAGGCCTGCCTACTGCTACCCTACAACTCGTCGCTCCTATGGACCTATGCCACAGTATACCTCCCTACTAGGAGACAGCTTTAGACAGAGTATCCCCTCATCTGTCCTCCTCTCTCTTTGCCCCTCCTGCCATGGTCGTTGTGGGCTCATCTATGGTGCGACATGTGGACCTCCCTATAGCCCAAACCCTCTGCTTCCCTGGTGCTCACGTTCTGGACATTCAATCTGAGCTCCATTAAATTCTAGAACAACACCTTTCAGCCTCAACTGTCATTCTTCACATTGTCTCCAATAACATAACAGCAGTCAGAAAAAGCTGAGTGTCAAGTTGCTAGCAAACAACTATTACACTATGTCTTGAAGATGGCTGGTTTAAGCAGCCTCACCTGTGTCAGACTGATTGGACTCTGGGGCTGGGTGAGACTGCACACCTGTTTGAGAAATCAATGTGCACAGGTTAAACTAGCCATCACCAGACAGACTCAGGAAGGTCTCCTTCATGGCAACATGTTATACCTCCTGCTCGGTATCACTATACTCAACCTCTGCAATAAACCGATTTTAAGATCACCACAACTTTTATCCTGAATGATTTGATCACGTCCCATAATTTGGATTATGGGACCAAGTTGACTAAGACTTGGCTAGAGACCGGGGACTTCTGCAATATAGTCCCGACTACATTTACTTTAACTGCCCAAAGGGCACTGGCCATGGTGGGTCCTTGGTGCTGCCTACAAAAACCATTTTAACTACAAACACATCCCTGTTGATACCTTAAAAGAGCTTTGAGATGCTCATGTTCAAAGTCAACTGTCAAAACCCAGTCTGCTGTAGTTCAATCAACCCCGAGAACCAAATAATAGCTTTTTAGCTGAATCTCCAGAATTACTATCCTCAATCATGATTTAATTATTATTGTAGGTGATATTAATATCCACATCGGTGACCCAACTAACCATTTTGCCAGGGGAAGCCTCAACATTACTGATTCATTCTATCTGGTGCAGCATCTCTCCGGTTTGATCCATAACCGAGGTAACACCCTTGACCTTGTATTTACTCTAGGCCTGACTATAAACTCCCTCTCATTGTAAGACCTTGTCTTTGATATAAAATTATTTAGGAGGTCCTATCTGTCATTGACCCTGCTGTACTAAAGATTATAAACCTGTCCCTCAACACTGGTCATGTCCCACATCAACAGACAGAATTGTGGCTGTTTTTTTTAAGGCTGTTTTTAAAAACAGCCCCTTTTAAAAAACACTTAAAACTTAAAAAAAGAAAGAAAAAAAATTATCCATCTATTCTGAAAGAATTTTGACCTATTTTTTAAAGATCTTTCATTTCCAAATTACTAGAAAAACACAAGCACTGAAACTGCTCTGTTAAGAGTCACAAATTACATCCTTGTGCATGCTGATGGGGGGGGGGGGCGGCGGGGGGGGGGAATACGCATCTTGGTTTTACTCGACTTGAGCGCTGCTTTGATCCCATTGATCATACCATCCTAATTTATTGCCTAAATAAATGGGCTGGCTTCGCAGGGAAAGCCCTTGAGTTGTTTGTGTCATATCTGTCAAATGTACATTTTGTGGTCTCTTAGGGTAACTATGTGTCCTCATCTGATCCGCTGTTGTATGGTGTGCCAAAGAGGTCAATCCTATTCCCTATTCTTTATTCGACTTAGATGCTTCCCTGCGGCCAGTTAATCAGTCGCATAGGTTGTATATGCTACCATTTTTACGTGGACAACACTCCGCTATATTTATCAGTAATTCCAGATGATTTCAGCAACCTAGCCGCTCTCCAAACCTGTTTAGCCTCTATAAAAAAGGACTGGATGTAACTGAAGTTTCTTCAAATAAATTCTGACAAAACAGCTTCTTATTATCTCCCCTGAAAGACTACTAATGACCTTCTTCAGTGTATTGCCCTCCTAGCCCCCAATGTCAAATCAAACTCTAGGAATCTTGCCAACACCTGTCAACAAATCGGTTCAATCCCGTTTCTTTCAACTCAGAAACAATGACAAAATTGGACAGCGTACCTCCTTCTCGCCGGCCCCGGCCGCGACCCTTCCCCGTCATGACGACAATCTCGGTCTCCTGCTCCGGCATCTCGGACACCTTCTGGAGGAACAGCTTCTCCAGGGCCTCGGCCATCAAGACAATGTCGTCTCCTGGCTGCAGGGGGAGACAGACAGTGTTGTTGATCCCTGAGTTCAGACGAGTCATCAATGGCCATCGTCATGAGGCTCAGAGAGAATTTATGTTTCCAGGTGCTCAGGAACAACACAGGCCCACATTACCTTGTTGTATATGTAGCAGTTGGTGAACATGGCGGTGAAGTCGTGGATACATTCTTGGGCATTCCAGTAGTAATGGTTTTCAAGCCTTTTCTTGATTGTTCCCATGTCCATAGGATATTTGATAATATTGTAGTAGTCCTGGAAGAAATAGGGGGAATGTCAGCAACGCTGTTAAGTGTTTATTTTAGGTGTGTAACTGATTCAAATGTTAAATGCTTGCCGTGATAGTGTGATAACATGGTTTAACACTGGCTTTCCATGTAATGGTTTCTCCGTTAACATTAGTTCTTTCATGAGGTTCAGAAGATCAGTTTCAATACTGCTTAGATGTCCAATTTCCATGCGAATTGTGACTAACCTTGGCCCGAAAATGTACCTTATAAAACGAATATGCTTCTAAATAAATGCAATGGCTCTAGTTCAAATACATTGCTCCACTGAAATGTAACTCTTAGCTAAAATGTTGATTTATAGGATATAATATAGGAAAAACGTTTTTTGTTTGTTCAATTAAACATTACAATTATAGATGTATAAGAGACGTTGCACTGTGAGTACACTATAGATCCAGACAAGGACCAACACTTACAGGCAAGCTGAGCTTGACGGCATCCACCGGCAGGTGAAAAGGCCAAGCGAAGTTGTGCTTCCACAGGGACTTGAGCACCACCTTCAGCAGGTACTGCAGCTGATTGGTCTGCCGCTTGGGTCTGTTGGGGTTGATGTACTCAGGGGGAAGGGGGTTGGCCCCGGTGCCGCCCACGTGCACCTTGGCTGGGGGCTGCCCCTGGCTGCTGCTGCTACTGCTGCTGCCCGACATCTGGGAAGCATTCAGGCCGTCCCCCATGCTAGCAAAGTGGCGTGCGGGTTGGGGTCCCGGAGCGGGTGGCGGAAGCTGAGGTGGCGCAGGAGCAGGGGCAGGGGCGAAGGTGGTGGTGTTGGTGGGACACCAGTTCAGTCTTGGCCCCGGCACAGACTCCACTGATAGAGCACTGCTGATCCCATTGCACTCCTCACTGGACTCTCTGCAGAGGAAGACAGAAGAAGTTGGAAGCCATTACAAGAGAAGTCGTGCACTGATTGAATTTATTACAGAGCCATTGTTATGACGAAGCGGTGATACAATTTCTTCTAACTGGAGTTGTCCCAGCTACTAAAATAATTTGAATATTGCAACAGGGGAACTTCTACAATGTGTAAAAAATGGTGTGCTAGGAACCTAAAGCTTAACCCCAGTAATGCAAAATCAATCAATTTTCAAAATCACTTTGTTTGAATCGAACTATGGTCAGAGATGTATAGTTTTTATTAGGATATGATTGTCTCACGTCCTCCCCTATGAATCATTATTTGTGGACAATACACTAGAGACTCGAAACTATAATAGGTCACATGACAACGTGGTACTTGTCTGTACCAGTGAGACAGGAATTGGATGAATCATGAATTGAATCATTCCATTTGCTGGAAGAAATTAATTTTTTGATTATGTAGTCTGTGTTCTTTAACAAATGGTAGGTTATTACAAAGATACTATACTGTTTCTTTTAGCCAACCACTAGGCCAAGTTGAAGTTGAATTGGCCCACGCATTAGCCAATTAGCCTGAGTGTAAGAATAACTCTTTAAATTAGTTTTATCGGTTTCTGATTTTGATACTTTATATAGCAAGTGCCAGCTACATAGTGGTGATTACACTGAAATAGCACAACTGCTGCAGTCTAGTTCATTAAAGACTGTACCCTAAAGCCAGGGTGATCATATTTTCAAAAGAAATCCCAGAACCATTGATGCCTTAATGTGTATTTCAGCACTAGAAAACAAATATAACCATCTTTCGGAGATAACCCATGTTCCAAACCATTTACCAAAATGAACGAATAGGCCAGTTGTCTACTAGCAACGAGCACATAGCCTTGAAGTAAAGCCTTATTTAGTGTTGGCCGATGACCGTCCACGTAGACATTCATGTGATGCAGCCAATAGGCCTCACCCTACTTGTATTGAAACGTATGAGAAACACGGTGTACGTCGGAGTGCGAAAGCAAAGACTGCCTGGCAGACGTCTGTGTATGTTTCCCCCCAGTTTATTTAAACTATGTAAACACCTCAAGGAATACCGCGTCTCTGCCCTACGAGGTCATGTGCTGATCCCTTTGGCTATCTTATGACAGCTGGAAGAGTGGGTCAGGGTCCAGGAGACAGACAGACACACACACACACACACACACACACACGCTGAGTTATATCATTGAACAACTTGGTAAAAATAATTATAGTAAGTAACAGTATTATTAGTCGTAATTAATGGCAATAATAGTAGGAATAGTATTATTAGTAGTTATTAATAGTATTAATGAAGAAGAAATAAAGAGAAGCATGACCCTCTCTCGGACGAGAACATGAAAATCAACTGCTGCTCAGACGGAGCTTCATACACCGTGGGGTTACACTGCAAGTGTCTGGGAAGAATAACCCTCTCGGACGCCAACATCAAAATCAACCGCTGCCCCACCCCACGCGCCAACAAGCTAACATAGGGGACGGCCTGAATCCTGCCCAGATGTGGGCCCCAGTTGATTGACTTTGCAAACCTGCACATTCACACATACCGTGGCGTTATACTATACGTTTCCGAAAAGCTTAACCCTCTCTTGGACACCGCCATCAACAACCGATGTCCAGACGGCGCGCCACACATCCACACACACCTCACCGCCTGTGACGTGATGTCAAAGATATAAAAGGCACTTCGATGTCATGAACAGAACACTACATGCCTTCGAAGCAGAGTGGAATGTTTGCAAAGTGGTTGGCAGAGACTGGCAAAAAACATACGATTTGACTCCTCTTTTCTCTATACGGTCTTATTTCGTTAACACTGATAAAATGGCATAGATTACTATGCTGAAGATCATCTAAGACATATTAATATGGTTAAAAACATATTTTGGGTTCACTGCCCCTTTAGGAATGCATGTGAAGTTCACTAGACTAAAGTGGCCTACAAGGTTATTTACACAGAACAAGTGATGACCATATACAAACACAGCATGCATGATTACAATCTTCCCCAGTTGGGACGGGATGCACAACATAGACGTTGCATGGAGTTTGACATCCATGCAACTGACCAAAAATGTTAACATGGACTTTTTTCTCCTTGAACATTTCCCAGAAATGATTCTTAAAAAGGATATTCCTTACAGATCTTAAATGAATGAGAACCCCCCCGCAGGCCACCCAGTTAAGTGCTCAAATGGAGATTTCACAACCTCACAGAATAAACAAAAGTACACTTTGTTCGTTTGGTGAAAATGTCTACAACCAGTAGGCAGACTCTATGACTATTTCATAACAGTGTTGCTTTGAGGTGGGTCGAGCCTGGCCAACCGTTGCCTGCCTACTCATGCTTTAGACGGGGGGGGGGGGGGGGGGGGGGGGTGATGTTTCTGCCGTCATCAGGCTTCTGGGAAACATATCCTTTCACTGTGGCCGGCTGCATTCCTGCATAACCTCTGGCCTTCAGGGCTCAGGTCAGCCACATCAGGGCTGGGGTGATCACGAAGGGTACAGGAATACAATCACTGTACTAACAAGACTAAATAAATACCTGACTATATACTTCCTTTAAAGGCCAACTTTAGTAGGAAAGAATGCCCCCGAAACAGAAATTGAAACTGTTTTCTAATCAATAAATAGTTAAAAAAAAATAATTAAAAAAGGAGAGGAGGTCGCACAGTTTGCAAGTTCAATACAACAATGCGATGCATAGGGGCCCTTAAGACACAGAATAGTGCATGAGACCGTGTAATGAGTTCCTCTCAGAGAAGAAGGAAGCAGGGCAGGACCGTGTGATCACTGCCTTGGCCTGCCCAAGGCATATAAACTAAATGCAAAGCATCTTGAACTAAAGCACAGGGGGAGAAGACATGAACAGGTGACCAGTCTAGAAATGACAACTGGTATCAAAAGAGCAAGTTATCAACTTGCTAGCTAAAGCGATTATTTAAATCTTCGTCCCTAGCAGTCCATAGTACAATAATTATTTACATTTACAGCTGCTAAATGACGAAATGTAAATAATCAATACTGGTTACCACATAAAATCCCTTAAACCATCTTAAATAACTGACCATCCAGATCTCGCAAGTTTACATTTCAGTTTCATGCTGAAGATCGTTCTGGCATCCATCCCACTGCAATCAACTTAAAAAAAAAAAAAAGTGGACAGACCAATCAGCGCTAGAAGGAGTTTTAGTTCATAACTGGCTGGGCAGTAATTGAGTTCCACATCTCTTCTGAGAAGAGCCTTCAGTGCAATTTTCTGTAGGTCTTTTAACATCGTTATTCGGTCCATTTCAGATAAAACGGTTTAGATTGCTTTGTTGATCGCTACCCTTTCTTCTCGTGCCATCATTGTTTTAATTTAATTCTGGAGACTGTGAAGCTCACTCCTTGCTTTGTCATGAACTAAAACTGCCAACAATGTCTCTTCCATAAAACACTACTAGCATTTTAGGTTTATGGCCCTCTTCTGTCATCTTATGTAATGAGACACAAGTGTGTTTAGAGTTCAAACATGGCGAAGATAATGTGAATGGATCTTGTAAAATCCCGCCATGCGTGTTACGGGCTAGCGGGAAGTCTGTAACCTAGTAGCTCAAGTATCTAAGGAGTGGACCCAATGGAAATTAGTATTAATGTGTTTGGCTTTGGGACACAGTAAAAAAGACCCCCAATTGTGTTTATTGATATGTCTTAGAACTGAGGTGACAGAAGGCTGGAGAGGACTGTTAACCCACTGACACTTGCGTTTTGCTGAGAGTAAAACTGTTGTGACAACATTTGCTGATTGCCCTGCACCATAGGGATTCTGTTCCGATGAACCTAATATAAATGCGACAGACAATATATTTTAAGAATGAACAACACAGTCAGTGATCAAACTTACAATCATTAGCACAAAAGCCTTTGCTTTTCTTCTAATTACACAGCTAGATGCCAAATTGTTTTTAGTGGTTTGAAACTGAAGCTGAATTTAATGACATCACACATGTTGATTGGCTCAAATGAGTTGATTCCAGAACTACAGTCAATCTTGCACTCAGAATTGAAGTTAATGCCCATCACAATTTGTTTACGTTTGTTTATATATGTATATATTATCACAGGTGTGTTGTAACCTAACAGTTGAAGCACTATTTCCCAAAGAAAACTAAAACCTTAACACAAGAGACAAGCAATAGCGGGGGCTGTGCTGTAAAATTTGAATCGTAGGATCATCGTAAAGATGATTCGTTCCCAATCTCAGTCAAACATCATGGGTAAAAATTAATAAATAAAGTGCATTATGATAACCAAATAAAACCAGATATAGAGACATTTTAAATAAACACCACAAGAAACTGCTCTCTCCCCTGTTGAATACCGTGCGTAATTAGACAGAACGGAGCTCTCCGTCTCCAGACACCGGCCACTGTTTGATTTCATGGATTTATTATATTAATTACGGTCTATTATATTAGCCTATATTATAGTGCATTATATTAGGCTAATAGTGGCCTATAGTTTCAGTCAAATTAAATACAGCTGCTGACATGAACAGATGTGCACATGTTCATCGTCAAATTGTGAAAGGTAATTTATTTGTAGAGGCGGTCGATCATTTAGCAGAGGTGCTGCGCCTTGCCTACAGCTGACGTAAATGCTGCAGCCTGATGGTTTATAAAGATTCAAGGTAATTTGCCCACCCAAACGTTATGTTAGGGACCCACCTGACCAACGTGGCAATAAATAAAAGGTCCCTTCCTTTCGCCAGTGGGGCTTAAAAAGGCTGTGAAAGTTTACAGGGTGCTGCCTGTAGAGTTTAATTTTAATGGAGTTTTTTTTTTTTATAATACAGCAACAGCCGCTGACGGCTTTAACAAAAAGAGCAATCGCATCTTGTCAATCTTTAATGACATATTGTCAAAACAAACCAAAAATAACTGAAAATCTTTAATTTAGGACTACCGTGAAATCTTGGTATGTATACATGGTTCATTTCAAAGATGTTTATCTATGCATTACACAATTAATTAATTGGGCAAATTAGTTTACCTGATAATTATCTAATTAAATGTACTTGTTTACTGTGCTGTGTCTATTATTTGATATAGCCATATATAAAATACAAAAAAAAAGTAGCAACTCCTGGTCCTACACGTGAGGGAGACCATGCAACTATATTCAGGAAGACCAGAGCTCAAGGGTATCAGGAAATGACCAATCTGAGCCGGGGCCATTTGTCAAGGCGGAGACTTAGTTTACTGCATATGGCGGTGGCAAGAAAAAAAAAAGTCACCAGACACTGCAACAAGCCAAACATTTGGTGGACCATAACTCCCAACTTCTAACTTCCAAGAGGCCAAGTCAAACTAATGGAGACACAATTTCAGGATGTTCCAGCTGGCCTCGGGCAACACACAGCACAGAACATCACATGTGCTAAATAAACACTACCAGGTGGTCTGACTGACACACACACACACACACACTTCCAGAATATTCTGAAAACATGAAAACTCAATGCGTTATTCTTTTATTTTCATGGTTTCCCCAAAAGGTTCTTGAAGGTTTCCCCACCCAACTAACCAATATGTCCACTAGGTGAATAAGGTCTATACAGTACTCTGACATTATATACTGTATATGTATATATATATATATATATATATATATATATATATATATATA
This sequence comes from Lota lota, assembly GCA_026745465.1. Taxonomy (NCBI): domain Eukaryota; kingdom Metazoa; phylum Chordata; class Actinopteri; order Gadiformes; family Lotidae; genus Lota; species Lota lota. The sequence continues at coordinate 236,085 of JACYXH010000246.1, forward strand.
TATATATATATTATTTGTTTTGCCCAGTAAACTTGCTCCCACTTTTTCGATATAGTGGCATTAAACTAGAGGTTACTATCTGACTACTAGATGCCCGTAGTATGAAGTAGAAGGACAGAAGGGGAAATAAAGATTGTTTTGATTCAAAGTATAAAATGTGTTTCGGTTTCAACATAACTGATTTGCCTGTGCAAATACCTAGAGAAAGTGCTTCTGTTTCATCAACCTGGTTCACATTTCCTGTATAGAGGTTACCATGGTGGATATAGTCAGTGTCATTGTATCCAATAGCTGTGGTTATGATTGTTAAAAAGGCTGAAAAATGGTGGAACATTGATATTGGGGCCAATTGCTTTTGAATACATCGTAACTTTGGTTGTGTTTAAGTAGAAATGTCTCTGAGGGTTAGGCTATTTGGCAAAACCAGGCTGACCAGTCTTGGGGGGAGGGGGGGGTTACTACTGTAGTTTTCAGGCATCAGTGCTTGGTACAACTATATTCACACGCAAACAACCAGATGGCACCTTTATTTTATCGTCACGTAGCATTAGCAGTAATTAAGTATTAGCTTAGACATGGTAAGCGGTAGTAATTACCTAAACAGTTTGGGAAAAGTTTAGGGAAGGGATTCGTTTGGTTAAGGTTGGCGTAAGGATCACAGCAGCACTACCAAAATTAAATCAAACAACTATTTCCGTGTAATCTATTTAAATTACTCTCAAATACATTTAATGTCATAATATTACAATCCCTGGAACATGAAAGAGTATGCGTAATGTGTGCCTGAGATCTAATCGACAAAACTTAGCATGACATAGAAAATCGAATTGGTCATTGTGTAGTGATAATTGTTAAACTAGGCCTATTTACATTGTCAGTCTCTTACTCTAAATCAGTTCAAGTTCTCAAGAAACACATGGGGTCGTTAAAAAAAAAGAAAATGCCTGCTTCACACCTGACACTCAAGTCTGCAACAATATCACACTGTTCCCTTTTTGACTTAAGGACCCCTGAGGCTTGTGTTTCATAATAATGACTGATTAATGGAATAACATGTTAGCATGCCATTATTATAGGACAACACACATTCCCAAAGTAAGAGCACAGTCAGCATTAGGGATGCAAGAGCCAAAAATCTCTTATCAAATACACAGTCCAAATCTCAACGAGTACTCGTGTTCTGGCCACGAAGACTGTTGTAGAGATAGCGGGATACACTACCTAAACAGTGATTTTAATGTATCAATTTGGAACATTTTGAAACGTGAAAAGTATTCGGTTTTAGTCAGGTCATTGTTTTGGGCAGGGTACTTGGTAATTTGCCTCTTGTGTAGGAATATTGACAGAACGATGGCTCTATAGAGAGGAGTGCTGCTGCCCGACGACTTCACTTGGAAACCGCGTCTCCTCGAAGGTATACACTGCTAGACACACTCATACCTGCGATCCCGTCTTGAGTTACCCAGATAGATAGGTTTACTCCTACACATTTGCACCCCTAGTCGGTTTATGTGGCTCATCAGGCCAGCTGTGGTCTCCAGCGTATCGAAAGCCCGGCTTCCTGCTGCTGCATGGCCTTCGTCCGCCCCGCTCTGGAATAACAGTTGACCTTTGACCTTGACATAGATCACTTTGGACTGCTGCAGAATGTTTGGAAGGGGAGGATGTGGCTCTTGTTACCAAGGAGAGAGGGATGGCTGGGAGGGCGGGGGTCGCCTCACCTCATATCAGGAAGTCTGGTACAGAGGCGGGTCACACCGTGACTGACCCACATAACAGACGAGGGGACATGAAATAATGGCAAAATATCTGCGCCCCTCTGTAAACTATGAATAATTTATGTGCAGGAGACGGCTTGGGTAAAATGCAGGCATGCAGAATTCAATTGAGAGTCAGAAAGGGAGTCTTTTTGCCTGAAAGCAAAGCTATAAATAATTAATGGCACCACTGTGACATGGCCAAGAACACCACCCCTCTGCTTCCATACTAGGCCTCCACTCTCCTCTTTCAAATCCCCTCTCCTCATCCGGCCCATCTCCAGGGACCACCACACCTCTGTTGTTCGTTCTCCCTGTCAATACGTGAGCATATTCATCATATTGATTCAGTTTGCCAATTGGGAAATATGCATTTAATGTTTCTGATTGTGTGTGTTCACATTTGCTATATTACACAACACATTTTTGATAGATGTATCCGATTCATGGAGGACTTCATTTTGAGAACATGGGTTGTGTCAGGGCTCATTGTGCTAGTGGTTTTGCTTATGTGTAACATTTCTATTTGTATGACAGTACGATGGGCATAATTGTATGAGGAACTAAAGAATGATAACATATCAATATTCTTAAAATTTTATAAATCACTTTCTAGCAATAGAGGAATGTTTCCTTCTCCTGTGGGCATCCAAAGATAAATGTGTTTCAAGGAAACACTGCAGCTGTGAGGTCATATCATGACCTTTCCTTATGATTAATTTAGGCATTGTGTTTTTACCTAGAGCCTCTGTGTTGTGAGACACAGAATGCAAACAAACACTAAATCAGACTGACTCACAGGTGTTTCATGAAGAATAAAATTAATCGTAGGGGGAGATTCTGCTGACTAAAGCACAAGGACGCCTCTGTGTCTTCAGACTTAATGTGCTTCTGGATTACAATGGAAGCCCAAGCTCATACACAAAAGTGTTTGTCTGCTGATCATAAGACAGCCGGCAACAGGGCTTTTGATAATTTAATTTAGCCTACTGAAACCAACCTTTCCTTTAAAAAGACAAATCTACACATGCTACATTATTTGGCATCACACTTGCTTTTGCCCCAATTAAACCTGCTCAACTTGCCATCTTCATTTGTTTGTCATTTGATTGGTCTCACTGATTACTGTAGTTCATGTGCTTTGCCCCAAGGCTTGTAGGCTCTATTGCATTCCAGTCCTTGAGAGGATTCTACATTAACATCCAACACTCGTTCGAGGTAGAAAGATGTCTGCCGAGGCAATTCTCTCAATTCTATTGATTTTGTATCTTGTGACCTTGCTAACGTTGTTCATAGGAGCCCACCACTGACTTTTAATAACCACAAATAGATTTGCCAGCTGATGAGTACATGTTTAACATCAAAAACTAAACAAACACATGTGGCGGCTATTAAACCCACGATTACATAGCATTACTTTGACCAAGAACTCTATACCACAAGAATACAAATTTAGTCAAATGTAGATTTTGGCCAAGTCAGGCTGATGAAAACAATATGTAGTATTGGGGCACACTAAGACCACATCATTCCCAGTAATTGCCTCCAAGGACACAAGCTCAAGGAAATATTCCCCATGCAATGGCTGAAGCCCTGATGAGTCAGTACATGAGAACATAGACTGACTCACATAGACTCAGCATGACTCAGGCCTCTGCAGCAGGAAACTGACTATATTGAGCTGGGTTTCCAAGTAAACGTGAAAAGAAAATGGCCTAACCTATCAAGGAACCAGGAGATGTTTCAAAAACCTTGGCTAACGCTAAACACACACACACACCACCCCCTCTTTCCTTTCCAGTCCCCCTCCCCCCTTTCCATACACACACACACACACACACACCAGGAGGTCACTTGTTCTTAGCTTCTGGCAGAATTCTTGAAAACAATACAATTCTTGAGAAAAACCCAGTACATACCCGTTGAGCCGTTTTGTTTAAGGACACACTTTCTGTTACTACTGACAATAAGAAAGTCCCATAAGAACCATGAGCTAAGCGGTCTTTAAATCACATATTATAGCAATTCATCATTTTGGTTTGTACTGGGCCAATGACGTAAGCTAGTTTGAAGAAACTGTCCCGGGTTTCTGAGAGATTCTGCCCTACGAGAAACATTACCTTTTCATGGAAACAGAGTGTGCAATTTTTTCCAGAAGGGCATCCAGTTTCTGAAAATCCAGCAAATCGTTTGACTTGGCATGCATCTTGTAATCCATTTAAACAAGCCACAGAGAAAATGGCGAAACTCCAATAAAAAGAACAAAAATACAAGTTTTCCTGTCCTCTCTTAAGCTTTATCTATCACAAAACACAGGAAGAGATTCACTATCAGGGTTCCAGTTTGTATCGTAGAATCCAGTAATTTAGATATTCTCGTTTAAATCCATTTCGAGTACAGGGTTGTCTGTGTTTCCGAAGTACAAAAAGAAAAAAAAACGAAGACAAGCTGGGAGCTTGGAGGTTTTTCGGCCAAGAAGTGAGGCTGTAGGGGCCTGCTGCCTGCGGGCTGTGTTAGCTGTGAGAGCCGGTCTTTTCCCTGCCCCATCCCCCTCTCAGAAGCACAACGGCCCAGTTGCCACAGGCTCTTCGCTCCATTGTGTGTCTCCTTTCCCCGGGACTCCCCCACTCAAATGGACACCAGTGGCCGAGGGTGGGGGGTAGGAAAGAGAGAGGCCAGAGACGGTCCACCGACAGGGTACAGGAGGAGGCACACCGATTCTGAAATCCCTCGTTCGGTCTCTCTCCCTCTCACTCCGGTATAGCGGCGTGCTGTTACTCAACAGTAAAAATGGCTCTGCTGCTTCCTCATTCAGTGGAGCCTCAGCCACACACTCACCCCTCCCTCTTTTGCTCTCCTACACACACGCTCTTTCGGCCCCTCCCCTTCCCCCTTCCCATTGCTTGAGTTCCCCTGCGCTCTCCCTCTCTCACTGTTACACCTTTTGTCACCCCACCCCCTTTCCTCCTAGCACCCCCCCCCCCCCCCACCAACACTGTCTCCATCGATTTCACCCTGCCCTACCCCCACTCACTCCTTTCCTTAGAGTGATCTTGCGTGTGCCTCACCCACCAATTGAAGAGCTCCCTTATCCGCCCTCCCTCCCTCTGCTCCTCTCTCTCACCATCTCTCCGTCCCTCAGGAAGCGCTCACATTATGGCTAGACTACGCCAATACAAAAGCAGCCGTGCCAAGGCCTTGTGAACTTTGAGACTAATGGGGGAAAACCAAAAACATCAGGGGGGAGGAGGTACTACAGTAAACACTACGCAATCACACAAATGATACGCAGCTGTGGACAAACACATTTCATATGAGACCTTATTATTGTTGCCAAAAAGGTGTCTAGATAAAACGACCATAGTCCAACAAGTAATATCAGTCAAATATATACCGTACTCTTTATATTTGACTGATATTACCAACTAAAAGACAAAGACCCAAGATGTGATACATTCAAATTGCACATCTTGGACTATCTCTTATCAAACACTTCAAAGTTTAAGGAATGTTCACGAGGCTAGGCTTCACAAGATATATAGAGGAAGTGTGTCTGGGGGTGACTCTCTCTCTCTCTCTCTCTCTCTCTCTCTCTCTCTCTCTCTCTCTCTCTCTCTCTCTCTCTCTCTCTCTCTCTCTCTCTCTCTCTCTCTCTCTCTCTCTCTCTCTCTCTCTCTCTCTCTCTCTCTCTCTCTCTCTCTCTCTCTCTCTCTCTCTCTCTCTCTCTCTCTCTCTCTCTCTCTCTCTCTCTCTCTCTCTCTCTCGGGTGTCCCCTGTCATTGGCCTGGATAACCACAAGCATACCAACAAATCTCCCCCTCACAATTATTGTGAGCCTATGGTTTGGTCTATAACTGAAAGAAATTTTTTTAATTTAATACACTCGAAGGTCTTTATGGAAAATAGCACCTTAAATTCATAGCCATTTTGGGTTTGAGTTAATGGATTTATTATTAACATGAAACATACAATCTCCCTACATTTGGCCACACTGTCAATCAATTAACGACTCCTACAGTGCAGAGGCAATCTCTTTGGGGCAAAACTCTCCAAGCAATCAACTCTTGCTGAGTGACGGTCCTTGTCACAACCCATGTTACTGGGATTTAGAATGCAGCAGCAGCAACAAGACAAGGTGACCGAGGACATGAGCCAAGTAAAGGAATGGGTGGGAAACAATGGCAGAAAGAAGGGATGTGAAAACAGCATGTTTAAATAGTGAGTTGAACATCACCCATTGAGTTGAGTGGAGTAATCACACTCACAGACCAGGCATATCGTATGCTGATGTATGCAGACATCAGATCTGGGCGATAAGTCAATATCATTACAGCCTTCATTGGGACAGCATGTATATCTTGTCAGGTACATTTGTACTGTACACTTTTAATTAAAAAGCTTTAGAAAAATATCAAATCATCATGTGTCATTGTTTTTTAACCCTGCTTATTTGAGAAATCGGAAACACACCATAACACTTTCCAGGTTGTGAGTAATAAACATTCAAGAAGGTCCCAAATTTGGAAAATGGAGGCCCTGGCCTCCCTCCATTTTCCTTACACAAGATAAAAATGCTGACTTAAGCAATTTCTGAACCTTAGGCAACTGGGTGGGCAAAGCCAGGGGAGGTATGAATATGAAAATCCATTTTTAAGAGTTAGGCTAGGTAAGCATATGCAGTCTCACTAAATTAACATTATGGTTACATGACCGCCTGTCCACAAGGTTTAACCGATTGCATCCTCAGTCGGTGGGTTTAATTAGAAACTAAAACCAATTACAGACATCTTAGAGTGATACTGTTATTATTGCAATAATCCTGCTGCAACAGCACAGTGCTGCTTTTTTAATGTTGTGCATGAGTGAGAACAACTGTACACAACACAGCCAAAATGAGCAGTTCATGTGCCAACAGTGGAGGCTAGCATGCTGTAGTTATTTCCTGCCCTTGGAGGAAGGCAACAAAACCGAGCATTTCACATCATGGAGGATTATGTAAGGAATAAACCACGACAGGGACAGCGACATGAACCACCCCCATCACACATTATTTTCCAATAATGGGACTGCCCAGAGTTGTTTAGTCCGCTTATACCAGAGTTACCAACTGTTATTACATACAAGTTACTTTCATCTATGATATTTTGGGCTTTTAATCAACTTAATCAGATGATTGATTTTTCCACACCGCTTTGGGCATATTGTTTTTGCAACCAGATGGTCGATAGTTCCATATGATGGTTGTTTTCAATTTTTGATTTGTAACTGTTAAAGGCAGATGCGTCTAAGTATAAACAAAAATGCACAATAAGGATCAAGTATTTCACAATGCTGTGGTATAATAGACTATAACAAATAACGACAATAATCAATGGACAGGAGCTTGACTGAAACCTGGCACCTCTCAAAATTAAAGGCAAGCCCTATTGAGATTTTCATAGCCTTCAATGGGAGTGAAACTACAGGGATTTCCTGTTGCATCACTATAGTTGCCATAATGGTGTAGATTGTCGCAGCCCGATTATTCCCCCGTAATCGTGTCTTGTATGCATTCACACGTGTATTTATAGCTGTTGCTTTTGCAATCAGGTGACTCAAGATGATTGTTATTAATGCAGCAGTGCCCATGGTTGAGTGTTGAACCCAATACGACACTGATGAATGTATGAAGATGAGAGAAACCTCAACTGTATGGATGTTAAGAGGGGGATAGATGCTGCCCTACCACCACCAATGCTAGCGGGTTATAGACGTAATCTTCCATTTCCGTCCTTTCACCCTGCCCAAATATCCCAGGAACATAATCAGTGATGGATCGGTTTTATTGAAGCAATCAACAGTATACACAACAATCCAAATAATCGTTTGTTGCAGCCCTAAACACACTGCTGTACGTGTTTATGGCTATAAAGCTGATAACTTGAAGTGCATAAAATAAATAAATACAATAATAACTACCAGAGCCTGGCTAACCCTTTAGCTCAGTCTACCACACACACAATGAGATAAGGCGAGTATCACCCTACCCTACCACATCATGCAGCTGGTGGGAGCTGCATGACCACTGAGCTCTGCTGTTGCGCAGTGCCTTGATTTCCCAGATTAATCCAGCAGGAACTCCCCTAATGAAGCCTCAGACACCATACTAACTGGCTCGCTCCCCTGTCCACGTGCCATATGCAACCTTCCCAGAGACAATACAGCAGCTGCCAGTGTGACAAAGCCAACCAACAGTGACTCAAAGGAGGCCAAGCCAATGGCCCTGTCATTTGACGGATGGGGTGGTGGGGGGGGATAGGTGGTGTACATGGGGAATCTGAAGGCACTCACATTAATCATCCAACTAATAGTGCAACACAAACCAAGAGGGACTGCTGAAGGAAGAAGGGACATCCAATACGCCAACTTTGCATGGTGTGTGTACGATACTAGAAGGCGCTCAATAAATGTCTCAAACTATCTGCTATCAAGACCGAGGAAGCTAAATGTAAAAACATTGCAATGTATAATTTCATTATTTTAAAGTGTATACTTTGTAAGATCCAGACACATATGGAGAGGGACCAACAAAAATAAATCGAGAGTTGAAAAGCACTACACTGCCCTTGTTTACTCAATGCAATATTACTGTTTTTTAGTGGTGATGTTTGACCTATTGTCAAACAGCATACTTGCAGGGATGGAATTAAATGAAAACCCCTCAAAATAGGTCACAATAACATTTTGTAATTGGCAATGATGCTAATACGACAAGATATGTGCATTTAGGCTGATAAATACCTTTAAAATTTTAACATGATAAATTGGTTGTGGTATAGGTTACACAAATTAATATAAAAATTTTTTACTGACAGCTCGCAATATTGACTAAAAAATAAAGACAAAAATCTTTCAAATTTTTAATTTTCCTCATGCAGTAAGATTGTTCACTTTTCATGCAGGTCCTTCACAAGTAGGCCAAGGTTTGAGTTACCATGGCAACTACATCTAGCAAGGACAGGCAATACATTTAAAGCAGGGTGATAAAAGATAGCCCTTGCCTTGTTTGTAAGGTCAACAAAAAAACAACAACCACCCTACCCACCCAGTGAAAACGGTCTAGTAATGACACAGCTACAATATGCTTACAATAATTTCAATAAACACAGTACTTAACAGTCAAAACAGGATTAAACAGAGAAGCTAAGCACTCTTGGCTTCTGTGACCCACTACACCGCTGAACTCGTTTGCCTTCAATATGTACATAATTACCCCTTGTGTTTGTAACGCAAACAGCGAATGAACCCAAATATAGTCGGTGTGATTGTGGAGGTGAGTCAGGCGGCCTTAGTGGACGTATTTGGCTTATTTTGTTCTGACACAAAGAAAAACAATAACATACAGAACAACAAATGTATCGTTGATAATAACACTTGCTCTAGTCTATATACTATTCGCCCATTACCATTATACGTAAGAAATATAAAGAACAGAATCATGAACTAGGTCTTCAGAAAATACGAATCAGATACATAAATAAATAATGATGATGAAACAAAGCAAAGTCCCGGAAGAGAAAACACTATCAGCTGGGATATTAACCTTAATGTAGGCTACGTTATGTCAAAATACACAGCCAACAATCAATTATACAGTCGTTTAAACACAGAACAATAAACAGACGTATCGTAAGCACAAAATAGACAGCCTACTGGAATATAGAGAATGTAAATGGTATACCAGGACGTTATATTACATTTTTTTTAATGACTGTTGTTGGCAAACGATCGACGGAAAGCTTAGATCACAGGCCATAAGGCTAAGGTTATTTCCTGGCCGGTGGTGCTCCAAATGGGTTTGAGAGTAACCTCCGAGACTTGGAAGCACAATGTCAGTAGCAAGTGCTTGCAGTATGTTTTCAAAGTGATATGCGATTTGACAAAGAATCAGGGAAGGCTTATGAAGCTACATTTGTGCACGAAACGCTCCTTGGAATACATTCACTGCAAATAGACGGAGCCCGACTGAGTGTGCGCCATCATCACCGTGACGATGTAACTAGATCGCCACAACACAAGGCAGGAGACGGAGTAGAACCACACAAAATACATATCCGGAAGTGTAATTCTCTAGCCAAATGCCATTCATTTTGGAAGATATGTTTTGGGTGCTGGTTGCACATGCAACATAGTTGCTATCGTGTCTCGTAGATAACTGACAACTAACATTAGCTAGCAAGCTAGCGTGAACAGGCCGTCGTTCAAGTCAACTGTCTCGTTTGGCGCCGCATAATATTGCGACCTCTTACGCCTTTAGACCGGTACGAATGTGTATATCACTTTCTAGTCAGTCACAGTTTTGACAAGACAACATGACTAGCAAAATGATGTTTGAAACCACAGCGTTTACCTTGGTTTATTAGGTTGTCAGGGCGCGCGGATCTTTCTTTCCAAGGATCCTGAACACCTCTCGTCGTCGGTAACGTCACGCGCCGAGATAACGTAAAGAACGTAAAGACTGAGGTACGCGGGCAACTTTTTTGAGGACTGGGTATACGAAACGTGTTTGGCCTCAACTGTGTCGAATTTGCCATACACAATTTGACAAAATTACCCAGGGCTACACTGGATATTTGCAAATTTTCCATTTATAGTTTACAAAGACATTTCAGCCCCATATGTATTAACTACAGTGCGATGGAAATAATCGAACCTTCCAGAATAATAGAAAATTCACGAATGAAATAGAATAACAAAAAACACACCTTACTTGTAATAAACGCCATAAATTATCGAAATGTACTGTGCCGCATGCTGAACTATTCCAGTAAGATTTTGGAATAATTGTGACATGCAGCGCTCCCCTGTGGTCAATGAGTGGAGAGCAGACAAAGCAAGACATGCAGTAATATATAGTATTCGTTTATGGATATAGTTTCATCGTATAGAATCTGCATTTTAAATAACATAATTCACACACACACACACATATATATATATATATATATATATATATATATATATATATATATATATATATATATATATATATATATATATATATATGGATTTGATTTGGTAGACACACAACCTTACACATTTCCTATCAAATGAAGGTATGGGTACTCGCGGTCATCCATTTAAGGTACACACAGATATTACTCTATAACGGTTAGACTGAAGTAACATCTGCGAAACTCCGATATTTAAACATGTTCATATAAATAAGTGTATACTTACGCTGGGCAAAACAGCTTGTAAATAGTAATCGCTGATTGGTTAGTTTTTAGGAAAATTGAGGACACGCCATATCCGGCTATTTTGTAACAGGAAGTAGGAAGTAGTGTGAAGGTTGACCATTGTGGATGCTAAAATGGGTGTTAAAATAGAGATGTTTCGGGTAAGTGAGTGATAATGATAATAAACATTAAGTAAGAGATGCATTTTTTGTTGTCTTAGTTTCGTACTCCATTGTTTGGGTTATCGTTAATGAAGGATATTGGTTCAATTACACCTAACATTCTTTAGCATGCTGTTTGCACGATTGCACTGTAGTTCATGTAACTACTAGTTTTGCAATCTGCCCGACCAGTCAACAGGGTCTGTTTTTATTTTTAACAGATGGTGCTGTATCTATCATTTCCCGTAACTATGTTTTGGATCTCTAACCAGGCAGAATACTTTGAAGAATATATCGTCAAGAGAAAGGTATGTTAGGTTTTCTCAATAGTAGGCTAACTGTTACTCTATTGTTCATTGAATGTTTAGATGCTTTTTCTGACTGAAACCACTAATAACACACACACACACACACACACACACACACACACACACACACACACACACACACACACACACACACACACACACACACACACACACACACGACACGATTGTTCAATATATACATTTTCTCTATCTGTCCTCTATGTATTTCTGTTATTTAACATGTGTGTAACCTCCAGAGAGAAATATTTCCTCCCGATGAGAAAATGCACGTAAGTGAAACTCCGGTCTGTTCTCAATGTTTTTATTTAAATGTTTCCGGACTAATCCCATTACTCAGGAGGCATTTTTACTTGTCAAACATGCTATAGTCGAGCTGGATGAATGAAAAGCATATCTCTTGACTATGATTATTATGTCAATTAGGTTTTATAAATAAAATAAATAAATAATGTATACAAACAATATTGAGTCCAGCCTTCATCATTCTCTACACTCCTGATTAATGCAATAAGGATTTCTGCAGGGAAACACAAAACACGTTTGTGTTTCAGTTGCACTAATCAAAACTGATGTAAGTTTACATCAAGTTACGAAAATTCATCACATATTTGAAAATGATTGGTTTTCAATGTCTGTTGCACCAACTATAGTTACCTATACTTACCTAAATGTAAAGAATAATATAAATTTTAATGTGCATTACACATCTATGAAGGCCTCTGCACAGTTTTTATGCGTCTTTTTTTTTCTTCTTTTAACAGAGAAAGGAGTTGGAGGAATTTAAAGAGAGAATGCGGAACCGTAAGGAGCAACGCTTATTGAAAGCGATGGCTTTGGAGTCAGAAAACTAAGGACAAACAACAACCTGGAAAGAGTTTTGTTTTATTCAGGGCAACTGTTTTCCCTTAGATACCTCAGACTGGATCCCATGCTATTCCGATTTACAGACGCTTTAATAAAATGTATTTTGAATGGCAAATTAAGTTCTGGATATTTTGACCGTGTTACACCTTCAAGAAATGCTAACATCATTGTCCTTCATAATATCTATTTCCATCAGATTTGACAATATTTATTTTCACGAATGCTTATTTGTTCTTTAATGATTGTTTTCGATGCTGTCTTGTTGAAGTTCAATGTATTAAGAATTATCCATGAACATTTTCTTTTTACATCTTTTAAGAAAATGGAAATTAAAGGTTTCTTTTGTAATTGTATATATGTGTTGTGGACACCATATGTTTGATTAGAAAGATAGACACTCTCTACAACTGAAGTTGGTTGTCAATTTAATAATTTTCTCTTACGAAAGATGAAGTATGTATGTTCTCTTTATCATTTTTTTGTTTGGATCTTTTCATCTACATTCTATCCATATACCGTAAATGTGGCATGCAGACAGGTATTACTACCGATTACCATCAATGAAATGGTAGTCCTCACAATAACATTTGATGACAATCGACAATCCGTGATCTGTGGATTTAAAACGTATTTAAATTATGCGAAGTTTCATGTTTCGTAAAATGCTGTTATTTTCTGCAGAAATCAAGATATGGCAGACTTATTAAACTTATAACACTACAACAATGTTATTTGGGACATAAGTCTTCAAATGTCTCATGCATGTTTCTGGTGTCAACAGGTGTTTACTATTTCTCAATTACAAGCAATATAGACAGCATATATGGTTAATATTTGCCATTTACCTCTGCTAAATCCCAATTATCAATGAAGGCGCTTTTGTGTGATAACGTTTGATTTCTGTTTAAAAAAATCGATTATAATCGATATGGGTTGAATAATTCATATATATCTTGAACAAATATAAATGAAACAAGGTTTTCAACACCATTGTAGCTTATTGCTTTGAGCTGAACAAATTGGAAAGAACATTTTTACATGGTATCTTATGGAAATGATAAATGAGCCCGACTGAACATACATACCAGTCTGCACAACCCATGAGCCCCATGGAAACCAAATTAATATCGGTCTACACAACCCATGAGCCCGATTGAACACATATGTCAGTCTACACAACACATGAGGGACAGAGTTTTACTGTGTGTTGCAAATGTATTTTTTGCGCTTCATGCATGCATGCATGCATACTGTGTCTTCCTGTACTTCTTGGGACCACACATATCGCATTGTGTGTTTGTTTCTGCATGTTTACAGAGAAGCTGAGAGGTGATTTCAGATTTTGAAAATAAATAAATCAGAATTCTTATGGACGGGGAGGGTGGGGGTGTTGGGGGTTTGCATGTTCTTCCTCGAAACTGAGCCAAGGTCAATGAGTCTAATGTTGAAAAAATAAATATTTTAGTTAACATTGTAAATGGGCCCCAAGACCAAAACACCAAAACACCATACAAAACAAAGTAAAATGAACCATGCATTTTATTTATTTATATACCTATATGTATAAGCAATATTGAGTCAACTTTTGAGCTTGACGTGCGGTGCACCTGTTTGAAATATATTGTAATACTAAAACGAAACACTGGGTGATAATGTTTCCTTTTCAAAACCTGCTTGGACCGCTTGCACGAACAGGAAAACAAACAACACGGAAGTAACAGGTTTGCAACACGCAAGCGGCTACGATGGCACCAAGTGGGTTGAAGGCGATAGTTGGAGAAAGTAAGTACTTTTCTTCATTTTTGTGACATTATATACATTGAGATGTTAAGAGAAATTAACACGTACAAACACAGGTTGTCAAATGCACTATTATTAGTGTGTCTGCTTCGGTTATTAGCTATTTGTTGAGGATTATACATCTCTAATGCTGGGTCGCCTGAGAGGATTTCTTCCACCCCTAGTTACCAGTAGCTAACGTCGCTCATAAAAGGCAACTATCAACGTTTTGATCATGATATTTGTTAGATACGTTATCTAACACGTCTATTTGTCATTCTATTAATACGGGGGGTTAATGCAACTATATATATTATCAAGTGGCTAAACGATCTATTGTTAAGAGGAAGTGAAGTCGAGAATCTTGTCATGCCATTTGGCTATTTTGTTAATTTTCCAGGGATTTACTAGACGGAATACTAGAATAATTAGCTTGTTTGAATGAATGAGCCTAATTTCAGATTCCGATGGAATCCAACTATGATGGATCATTTGTAATGAGTTAAATTAATCCTAAAATGACATTGTATCCCCTTTTCGTGGAGGTTGTTTTTCTGTTGCTGATATTGCCTTGCAACCAACAACAGAAATTAAAGTAACCAGATAATGAACTTATTAATTAACCTACGGTATTATAATAGTTATAAACTGTAATCATAAGCAGTTACAGCTACGTTTCTCTAGGCTGCCATCAAGTCCAATTCTTTAAAAGGCAACCTAGCAACTAAACTGTAGTTCTTCATTTGTTATTACACCACACTCCTACGTCATGGCATTCATACAGCAATGTTATGGTGGTAATCTGCTTCTATCTTTTCAAACAATGAGATATGGTTTTAAAGTTGTTCGATTTGTGTTGAAGAGAGCTGAAGCAAAATGCAAGATGCATAATACCTACCTGCTCCTTGACATCTGGCTTTAATATGTATATAATTAGTAAGGCAACTATTCTTGGTGCAAGAGACTATTAAGACGTTGCAATGTCAAATTAGGATGTCAGGACTCTTAACCGTAAACGTCTGTGTTTATCTGCAGAAATCCTAAACGGAGTCATCAAGAGCGTAAAGAAGGATGGAGAATGGAAGGTGAGAACTACTCGACACAAAGAACAAAAACATTACTTTTGCTTGCTCGTCTGCCTGTTTTAACCTTTATTTCAAATGTATGGCTCCTCAGGTCCTCATTGTGGATCACATCAGTATGCGCATTTTATCATCATGCTGCAAAATGTCTGATATTTTGGCAGAGGGGGTTACCAGTAAGTGATCAGTTAAATTATATATTCCACCAATAGGATAAATATTAAACAGTTATTATTAGCAGCTTCAATGGCATAGATGTTCTGATCACTGTGTAGACATTCTACTCGCACTATTGAGATTGAGATATAGGAACTCGTATAAGAGCAGATGCTTACAATAAGTTTTCATGGGCAACCTGGTCATGATGAAATTGAGGCATAAAGCCTAAACATGTAGAATACACATGTATACCTGTATACCCAAGCCTCATAGTAATACAATGATCCTGGACACCTTTCACCTTTCAGTCGTAGAGGATATCAACAAACGCAGGGAGCCCATTTCCAGTCTGGAGGCCATCTATCTCATCTCACCAGTGGAGAAGGTCAGTGTTTCAACTTTATTGTAGTCATGATCCAATGTCCTGTATTTTTTTTGCATGAATACAAAGTTATTTAATGCTACAATATGTAACAAATTGACTGTACTTCATTATAAAATGACCATGATATGTCATCAGAGATGAAGGAAACGGGCTAAGTTGAAATATTGGCTTCTCCGACAACAATACTATATATATGTATATTCTCTCTTGAAATTTCCGTTCCGGGTCGGAACGTTTGTTTTTAGTTTTGGCCTGTGTGTTATCTTCACTTATGCTGTTCATTATTCTCAGAGTACCCCGAGTTGACAGATAATAAACAACTTGGCACACAAACACAGTGTACTGCAGCCATTGAAGCAAGCAAACGAACAGGATAAACTGAGATTGTATTCGATTTTACCCAACCTAAAAGCCTTGTCCTCTTTCGAAAAAGCTCCATAGCCAGAGCTGGGCAAAAACATGGGTAAATCTTAGAGTTTAATTTGATAGATTGAGACAGCTGTGAGCCCAGTAAGATTTTGAGATGGATGCCACATGAGCTGGTTTATAATTTGCAAACATAAATAATAGCTGATCAACTGTGTGGAACAGTGTAGGACTCGTCTCAAAATATAATGCTCGGCTCGTCATGAGTTCGTGCTCTTTCAGTGTCCTCAACCTGGCAACCCACGTGAGCTTTGATGAGGAGGAGTCTGGTGATGAGGAGGGGGCGGGCGGCGACAACTGTTTATAATATTGTACATCTGGACTGCAGTACCAATTTTAGATGCTCTGTGTCAATGTTACATATTGTACCTTTTAATAAGAAGTTCTCTAAATCCTCCTATCCCCTTTTCTTTTTGTATATTGCAGTCCGTTGAATCCCTGATCAAGGACTTCAAAGAAACTGCTTTCACTTACAAAGCAGCGCACATCTTCTTCACTGACAGTAAGATGATTTGATGTCCTCCACATCGTGCAAGTTCTAAATACCTATTTGTAAATTGTTTTCTCTTCCCTGCTACGTAGATTGCCCAGATAGTCTCTTTGCTCAAATCGGGAGATCCAGAATTGCCAAGTTCGTGAAGACATTGAAGGAGATCAACGTAGCCTTCCTGCCCTATGAGTCTCAGGTTCAGGGACTTCTTCTTAACCTCCCTGCTTCCATTTGTCCCAGACCCCCAAAAACGTTTTGGGGTTTACCCAAAACTCAACCCATTAACCTTTACCTTCATGTCTCTCGCCACCCCGCCACCACAGGTGTTCTCCATGGATGACCCCACCTCGATGCACCGCTTCTACAGCCCTGAGTCGTCTGGAGGCAGGGAGAAAATGCTGGAGAATCTGGCTGAGCAGATCGCCACCCTCTGCGACACGCTGAAGGAGTACCCTGCCGTGCGCTACCGCAGGTACCGCACTGCGCAGGAAAACCTGTATTTATTGTCTTCCCCATTCAACTACCTAAATCCTGCAATTAGACCTACAATAATTAGCAGCTGTCTTTGAGGACCATATAAATATATTATTTTTTTAATGGAATGTCATAGGGTACGGTTTTTATCTACATCTATGCGTTTTCCTGCCGTTGTCGACATGGAGTCATTGACTAGCACACCCGGCAGGGTCACGAGACGAAAGATTCTACTATGATAGGCATGCTAATCTTCCACCTAAAAACAAAATGATTTCCACCCTTGACTAGCGCGACTCCGCCCAGTCTCAAATCAACTGTCATAACATAACGTTTAATTCTCTGGCGTGGCTGACAGTTATTAACTCCCATTATCTATGCTAGTGGCCCTGAGGTGAATGCTAAGCTGGCTGAGGAGGTTTACCAGCACCTCAACGCCCATAAAGCCGACAACCCCAGCATGGGAGAGGTGAGGTGACAGTATGGCACTGCCAAGCCCAGTCAACACATCCTCCGTGCTACTGCAACAAATGTTATTGTCTCTCTGATCAAACACTGGAGCAACCTTCAGCATGGCTGAGATCATGAAGCGCTGTACTTCACACATCTCTTGGTGTTTATGGGGTGTTTTTGGTGCTTACTTCCTGTTAATCATTTTCTCCCTCTGTGCTAAACTCTGCTGTTTCTTTCACTCTTGTTCTTCTATTCTTCCTTAGCTGACATTTCCTTGCGTCTGAGACTGGTCTGAAAAGGTATTGTATGTATTACAATTCACATTTTCAGTTCCTAATGCAAATAGATGAATAAAAGATGAATGTGGATTTAACAAGAAAACCTAATTTATCTACTAGAGAAAACTAAAGTATTTTGCATCAGGAAAATAAGTTCTTTAAGATACCAGGCAAACATCTTAGTATTTGAGCTCTCTGCTTTGCCTGTGGTTTCTTTTCTTCTTCTCTTACTATTTTTCTGGCGTTTCAAAGAAATTCACATAAAATTTGATACAATTACAGCTAATAAGTGCCCCATCACTCATCGACACTATCTTTTTTTATTTTTATGGAACAATGTTACCTGTCATTAGGGTGCAGACAAGGCCCGATCCCAGCTACTGATTGTAGACCGAGGATATGACCCAATCACACCCATTCTGCACGAGTTGACCTTCCAGGCCATGGTCTACGATTTGCTGGACATAAAGCAAGACATCTATAAGTGAGTGCTACGCCTATTAATACATTGTGCAGCTGATAAATCAAATATGAATATTTTACCAGAATAGTCTAGTGGGTAGGGTTACCTTTCGACACCAGGCAGAAAGGTTCTGTGTTTGATCCCAGATATCCGCATTCTACCTGCAGGCACCCATGTGCAAGCTGCCTAACCCTTACCTGCTTATTAAATGAATGCACTTTACGTTTCTTTAGATTAAAGTGTCTGCTAAAAGGACTAGAGAATTTCATTTGATCACTTATTCACTTATCACTTATAAACATTTGATGTGCTGCTTTTTCAAGGTATCAAACAACTGGAATTGGAGAAAGTAAAGAGAGAGAGGTTCTTTTGGATGAAGATGATGAGCTTTGGGTTCAGCTCCGACACATGCACATTGCCGATGTCACCAAGTAAGTCTGTCACCTGGTGGAATGGTGGCAGTGCAAAGAGGCCTCCTACTCTGTGCACATTGACTCACTGAATAGTGAGTCAATGTAAGGAAGTAAGGAAGTAAGTCCAAAAAGTTTTTACCGCTGTAACCACAGGGGGCGCTATAACATGTGGTCAAACCTAAACGGCCACGCCCCACGGCCCATTTTATAAAACAAATCTGAAACTTGGTATCTGGGCCATATTTGACATGCAGAATCTTTTTGCCTCAAGGACCCATAATGTCCGCCTGGAAAGTTTTTTTCTGTACCTTGAAAGTTTTGGAAAACCTTGAAAAAATCGTGAAAACTGACCCGGAAACCCAAATGACACATACTCCTTAATACTGCCCGACCTGATGGTATTATTTTGGTTTTGATTGTTTTAGAAATGGCCGAGGTATGGCCGATTTATGCAAAAAATACTATTATGCAAATTAGCCGCAATTGTTCAATCAATCACAAGTCCGCTTCAGAGAACCCCAGGGACCTATAACTTTGTGGGCCCATCAAGGACACCCCCCTTAGGTAATGTGGAATGTTATGTGTGGATAGCAAAAAAAAGGACGTCACAGTGTCAATTTTAAATTACCACTGTTGCATGTGCTCAGCGAGTTATTTTCTATAATGGGAATCAATGGGGAATTCACCCTGACTTCAACCCTTCTGAAGGCAAATGAGTTGTCAAAGTTGGTACACGTACAGAAACGTTGCATCAGCAGGCCTCCAAAAAGTAACGTCCCTCTTCGGCGACAGGGGGTGTCATAACTGGCAATCAAACAAAAACGATCAACCCCATTGTTCAATTAAAGTCCGCCCAGGGACTTGAAACATGGCGTGCTCACTCATTAGCCTTGCTAGCATTAGCATGTCAGCATGCTCACAGAATATTGCGCACACGACGAGATGGCTCATGCTACACGCATTTTCTTCAGAAAATGCACATGCGGCGACATGTCTAGTTTGCACCAGTTTTTGTGAGTGACGTGCGGTAAAGCGCCAAAATGACACTTGTATAGTCCTTTCGTTTTTTAACATTAATGTTCTGGATTCCAACTGAAATAATTCGCGTTTTGAAAAAGGTGTGCGGTCTTTATTTAATTTGAATGAGTGTATTACTTCAAGTACTTCACAATACAAGATGGTGTTTTGTAAATTAATGTTGTCCTTTTTGCAGGAAGGTGACTGAACTACTGCGCACTTTCTGTGAGAGTAAAAGGATGTCCACTGATAATGTGAGTGATAAACACTGTGGTAGTTAATGTACTAGCATTGTTAAGTGGCCTGTACATGGTGCTATGGTTAACCACCATTAAATGTGTCTTGTGTTTTTAGGCCAACATCAAAGATCTCTCTCAGATGCTGAAGAAGATGCCACAGTACCAAAAAGAGCTCAGCTTGGTGAGTTTCAGCTCATTTCTTTAAGCAAATGAAATAAAAGCACGAGAAATTATTTGAAATGAGGGAATGACCTATCTTAATTTCAAATTATTTGCAGATTTCTTTTTAATCTGATTGTTATTCTTAACTATTCTTTATGTTGCACTCATCAATGTGATGTGTTTCATTGTCACAGTTACAGTTGTGGCCACTTACCACTTACCAACAATTCTACCTTTTCTCCAACCATTGTCATTTATTTGTTTCCCTTTTTTTATATTAACAGTACAGTACTCACTTGCACCTCGCTGATGCCTGCATGAAGAAGTTCAAGCAATCTCTGGAAAAACTTTGTGAGGTGGAACAGGTCTGTTTTAAATTAAAAGTTCTTTAATTTAACACTCTCTTTAGAAGACTGTACCTCACTCTCATACAGCCGTCTAGTATATCATTATGTTTACGACACAACATTCACATAGTCTCTTCGAGAAAGTGTCTGTCATGGAATGACAACTGCTCACTGCCACAGCATAGCAGACGTACCACTCCATTAACCACTCTATTTGTAGCTCCCCTGGGAAATGTGCATTGGCTACAAACACACTGCAGTTATGCTTAATGGGGAAATTGTAATGGCAATAGCGCTTAAGGCATTGAAAGACGAGACATCCATTTTATTTTGCATATGTGGTAATACTCCGTAATCGGATATGCCACTGCAAATCATCAGCATGAATATGCCCCCCCCCCCCCCCACCCATCAAACTACAAAAATTCCTTTCGTCATGACCAGACCAGCTCTAAGCCAATCCAAGCCAAAAAATGCAATAGCAAAAATGTTTGTGGCATTAACATGTCCTCCAAGCAATGTCTGTGCTACCGTAATTCAGACCCTTTTTAATCGGGTGTTAATCGGGACTCTCGCATAAACCATTCACTCTGCTTCGCTAATGCATCGTTGGTGTACTTGAGAGCTGTTTTCTTTAATCCCAATGGGGTGGGGTATGTGTTGGCTCTGAAATGGACGTCTTAAGCAAGCCAGTCACCATTACTCTACCACTCTACCCGTGGTATAAATGTCCTCCATTGTGTGGCTCAAGCAAATACAAAGAAGGCTTTGTGAGTGTGAGTTTTTTTTTTATGGTGGTAGACATTGATGTCTTGTTTTCAGCACTCGTGAATTTCAAATGCTATAGTGCAAGGTTTGTTGGTCACTGGCTAAGCCTAATGGAGAATGGGGATTAAGGAATACTTGGAATACAATTTTAGGAAGGGCAAAGCTGCCATTTATAAAAGCTATTAAAGACGTGAAGAAGCCCATATTGCTGAGTGGTTTTGATACATTTTTATGGCAAAATCTTGCTGCTGTAATATGTTTCGCATCGCACCACAGTGAAGAACGGCTCACTTGTGCATTTGAAATGTTTTAAAATGCACATTTTCATACATGCTCATTCTACAGTAAAGTTGGTTTCCTTCCCATATCAAGACGAACTATAAATAAACTGCATGAAACTGACTGATGTATTGCTGTGATCATTGGGTGTGTATCATTAGATGTCGGGTGAAGCAACATTGTCTTTCGTGACGCATTTAAAAGATAAACAAGATATTAGGGTGTGGCTGACTTCAGGAAGGATGTGGGAGGGATGTGCACTGATCGATGACAATGTAGCTTTATTATAGCAGGAGTACTTCAGTATTCAAAGTAGTTGTCTTTTATTTATTTTTTTACATGTAAACTATGAAGTGTGCAAATGACGCTTGGTATGGACCGAGAAGGTGTTATTGTGAGTTACTTGTTTATATTGAACCCTATGATGGTTACTACTGGTAACGCTCCACCACAGGACCTGGCCATGGGCTCCGATGCAGACGGGCAGCCCCTGAGAGACGCCATGAAGAGTATCGTCCCTGTGCTGCTCAACAACGACATCGAGGCCTACGACAAGATCCGCATCATCCTACTGTATATCTTCCACAAGAAAAAGGGTGGGTCCTTTTTTTTAACAAAGAAAACACTTAAACGACCACCAGCCATCCATTCGACTGCTAACGAAACCTGCTACCAAAACAGTTTCCCTTGGTGGGCAGGTGTTTAAAATGGAGAGAATCTGCCGTCAAATAATCACGGCGATCCGTTTCCTGACGTCGTCTTTGTGGTTGTACGCCCCTTGTTCCTTGCAGGCATTGCTGAGGAGAATCTCACCAAGCTCATTCAGCACGCCAACATACAGGCGGACAGCAACATCATCACCAACCTGCAGCACCTGGGCTGTAACATCATATCTGGGGTAGGCCTCTCCACCGCAGCCCTGAGACACATCCTCCTGCTCCATACACGCCATGAAGCTATTTGGTATGCAAATGTCTTGTTGTTCCCCATCAGGGTGCAAACGCAGGACAACCCCAGCCTGAGAGGAAGGTGCGAACAGAGCCTACCTACCAGCTCTCCAGATGGACTCCGGTCCTCAAAGACATCATGGAGGTATTGCAAACCTGCAACCGCACGCCAACATATGCAGCCACGTGTGCAGCTTAAGAGATGTATGGTTGGAGGGTAGAATCATGAGGAGTGAGGCATGCATTACAAAATGTGCTCTGGCGAGGATTTCAAATTGCCTTAAGACATCTCTTCCTTTGCACACTCAAAGGAACTTCTTATGCATGGACTACCAAAGGCAAAAAAGCATTGGTTGTGGTGAATAAGGAAAGAAAAAATGTAATTCTTGCATGCACATACAAGAACGAATGCACTCTTTTAATTAATATTGGAAGAATGTGCGAACTCTTACTGTCTGTGTTGTCACCTCTGACTCTGCCTCTTTGTGTGCGTTTGAGCACAGAATGCCCTAGATGACAAGCTGGACAGAAAACAGTGGCCGTTTGTCTCCGACCCAGCGCCAATCAACACGACGCAGACTGCAGTGAGGTGGGTGCTGTGATAGGGTTTCATATAGAAGATCCCCCTACCCCTACCCCTACCCCTGGACCCTTACCTGACCAGGTGCCTTCAGGTTTAGCATGTGAAACTGCTTCAAATTAAATGGAAATAGATAACAAGATTTAAAGACAATGGAGTACACCTTTCATGATGACACTGTATGATTGTAAACATTAAATTACCAGAAATGTTTTTTTATTTTTACTATTACTATTTTTCATGTATTTGTTGTTGCAAAGTTTTTTGAATGGAGTTAGCAGAGAATGGAGCTAGAGGTCAAAAGATCAAATAAAGGGCTTCATAATCCCATGGAACTTCCGACATCATTCAAGGGTTTATACAAACCACATTTAAGAGGCTGTGTCAAACCATAATCTGCATTCACTAATGGAAAATGTATTTGTCTCCCTTCCTATGTGGCAAAGCACTTGATGGTCTGGTCTGGGTCTGAGTATTAATTAATGTCACTTTATCCTCCGTCTGACACCAGATGTTGCTGTGTTACTATATATAGAGCACACTGCAGACCATTTGCTAGACTCCACTATACTTCCTGTACTGTTAATCTATGTAACATTGACATTGAGTAAATAACATCCTCTTTACATGTAACCATAACATTTCACTGAAGAATATGGTAATTTCAGTATGGTGTGGTTTACAACTTTAACATTTTGTAATTGTTTATGTTTCAGACTTCATGGTTTCTAGGCACAATTCTTTTACTACAAAATTGCGTTCAGTCGATATTTTTATTTCATGACTTTATGATTTGACGCCAATGAACAATGATATATAATGAATGCCCAGCCCTAGTGGCAATTATGTCCCCAAATGTCCGTAGACTACCTGTAGGCGTCTTTGGGCATGATGCCTAACCCCCTACCAGCTCGTCGATTACATGTATCTGATGTTGGACTGTTGCTTTGGGTAAAAGTGGCCGCTGAATGACTAAACTGTATATACTAAACATGTATATTTTGTGTGCATGTATTATTATTATTTTTGAATAGCAGTGCACGGTTTGGGCACTGGCACAAAAACAAATCTCCGACGGAATACCGCTCCGGGCCACGTCTCATCATCTTCGTGATTGGTGGGGTGACACACTCCGAGATGCGCTCGGCCTATGAGGTCACACGAGCCACCGACGGAAAATGGGAAGTCCTGATAGGTAGGTATTTTTTTTATTATTATTTTTTTGGGTTCACAAAATGGTCGGTTACAGTTTCGTCATGTACGATCGTTTTGTTTTTGGAAACTAGGTATATTTTTACTATATGCTTTCATTGTTCTCTGTTTTCTTTGGATAAAATGGTCTACTACACTGATTCTCAACTGGTAGGTTGCAAGACACAACCCACCATAAGTGGGTTGTGAGGGCTTTTTGAGTGTGTCGCCGAGCATTTGCAAAACCTTCATTTTTTAGAAAGAAACCCATGAATAGACAATTGTTTCATTGTTAATTCATATTTCAGTGGCTTACTATTTTATTGAATTTAGCACCAATTGTTGCATCTTTTTGTTCGCTCAATGTTTCTAACAGTACACGATAATTAACATTAATAATTGAATGTCATGACTTAATGACACATGCAAGTCCTGAGGGTAGACCAGTTGAGAACCACTGTACTAAATCACAGCATTTAAATGTAGTGTATCCACATTCAGCAATGGCTGAATTGGTAGCCTCACAGATAAAGGTTCCAAGCACTTTGTTAAGGGGTCCACTTTTGACAATGTAAAGGTAACTTCTTTCTTTCTTCTGTTTGCTTTGTCAGGGTCATCTCACATCCTGACACCGACAAGCTTCCTGAACGACGTGAAGAGTCTGGACAAAGTGCTCAATCCGGATTTTTAAGGGGAGGTCCTTAGCAGAGCAAGCAGATTGGGATAGAGATGTATTTTATTTGTGCTGATGAGGGATGCTGGTCTATTGTCACTGGATTTGTGGTATATGTGTACTAACCCAGGTAGTCAAAGATATAATCACTGGAAGGATATATATATATTTTTTGTGTGTGCAATGCTCAATCTGAAATAGATTATGTATATACTACTGTTTGGTTTCACATCATAGCCATACTATTTAATTTAAATAGATTGTATTTACTGTACCCGATGAATGTATCCTATACTGTAATTATTTCAAATAATTTTTGTTATAATGAAATCGTACATTTGCGGTCTTGGAACCGAATAATTTAAAAAGTAATCTTATAGTTCCATATGAAAACAAAGTCTCATTGTTGAATTCTACTGTCTCTCCTTGATACCACGGTCACAGTCTCAGTCTCAAAAGTTTATCTTGAAATCTAGTGCTTTTATCATGTACTTTTTAGACAGAGTTTGAGTGTGGTGGGTCTCTGTTTCTTTGTTCTCTGTAAAAAATAAAGAAAAACGTAATAAAACATGTATACACTGGCCTTGTGTTCGGAGAAGCCGGCCTCAGGAGGCATGCTACAATTTTACTTTTGTTTTGCTTCTATTTGCTAGCCTAAAACTTTACTGACCAACATAAAAAGTCGACAGGACAGATATTCCAATGATACTGTAACATATAAAATCACTACTCGCTGTGGTTCTCTTGATTTCATTTCACTCTAAATGTATACCCATGTATCTCTACAATGTATCATATAGACCGTACCATGGATTTATCAGAGCCACTAACCTCTCAGAAATCTCCCCATGAGATTATTACAACTGAAAATGAGGCATCATAGTGGACATGTTGATATACGATGGATGACTTGTGGGAGGGATCCTAATCTATGCATTTTCGTAGAATAAATGATAAGGGGCTTTGACCCCAAAGTAATTTGATACTGTAGGTCTACATAAGAGCATTACTCCTCATGTTTGTTTGTTTGTTTTTACGCTCCCCATTATTTTCTGTTTATAGGCCTACTCTAAGTACAGCGTTAGCTCCAGAACAGCAGCAGGCAAAGCACAACAGAAATAGATCATCCCTTTTCATTTGAGGATTATGTTTTCATATGGGATTACAGAACGCCTGACGTCTTAATGGCAACAGGTTAAACGTTAGGGGTTAAAACTGTTTAAAAGCATCCTCCCAAGCTATGGCCAGTGTACAGCTGAAGAAAAATCCAAACACTCCATCTTTAGCTCCACTGGATTTGCAATGACTTTTCTGTTCAGTAACTGAATGCAAATGATGTATACAAGACTTGATTTTACCCATTGTTGAGTAAACAAGGAACAACTGTGTGGCTGCCTTTTTTGGACGTACATTGTTTTTGTGTGATGACTTCGGTTCAAGTGGAGACAAGGACAGAGGCTAAGCGGATCCCTCTGGTATGGTGTGAAATTCTTACATTAAATGTAAATGTTGTATACAGAGCCACATTATTTAGTGATGAAACCATTACCATGTCACTCTGTGACCTTTTGACAGACATTTCATAACTTTGTGAGATTACTATTGTTATATTATAGTTAATTAAAATATACTGTTATAGTATATTTTAATTCTCATCGTTGCTTCATGTTCATGTTTTGTATAGAGTATACAAAACATAGAGTTGTATTTCTTAAGAGGACATTTTAATTAAATCGGACAAAGTTTCCTGGAAATAAAATAAATTATGTTATGATTCAAAACCACAATAGTGTTGTGTAAGGTAACATGTATTACATGTTTAAATTCCAAAATATACTTTAATAAAAAAATGAAACATTACAAATAATTTCTTTCAATCACATTCAATTGGACATATTGGTGGCACCCGTTCTTTGCTTGTCTATGGACGTCTATGGAGATGTTTTTGGTTCCCTTTGTTCCGCAGGGAACCCCTGGACCGGAGCAGGTTCTCCACTCCAACCCTGCCCAAAGAAGAACCCCAACTACAGGTCAGGATTGGCCTCTCTTAGACAGAAATCTTACTGCATTGTGTTCTCTGTAATCAAGGCTATGGAAACTATTTTACTACCTTTATTCACACACTTGGAGGTATTTTAGATGTTTGTTTGTGCAAGTTTACACTTGCACAATTAAATCAACTACTCAACGTTTTAGTTTGCTTTACTTATCTTAACAGTTTTATCAAAATGCTATATTATATGAGTTATACAAACAGTGGTTTGTAAGTATGAAGAAACCATTGATAATGCTAACTCAGACTGGAAAAGAAAACCTGATTAACCTGGTGAATGCATTAGGAATGAAGGACTTTTATAAAAAAAAGTTTTTACTTGAACATAGGATTTGAGTTCTTTGAACCTTGTCATTGGCCTTCTCATGTGATCCAGATTGCTGTCTGCCTCCCGCCACACAGGTGCAACTTGCGCAAGTAACGATGACTTCTTCCAAGCACTGGCCAACGCCCAGGGTCAGCGCCTGGATGACCAGCGGGTTACGCTTGATTCGCTGCCCGGTTTCAACCGCCAGGTACCAGACCAGACGAATAGATGGCCCCCCTAGCTGGATAACTGGAAGAATGTACAACAGTCTTCCAGTTACCCCTAATCTTCCAATGTCTTTTTTTGAAAAATGTTTATTCAGACACCTGCCTCAAATAATCTGAGGTGCTCCACACCTCACATCATTCTGACCGAGAGCACTCCAGACACCACCAGGAGACAGCTGTCTGCATCAAGCAACCCTGTACAGAGTAACACACCTCAACACAGTCCAACCAAGGTCTCGTTCATTGTAGTCTGGTTTCCTTCAAGAGCGTCGGAATGGCGCGAGAAGGAGAAAGGGTCTAAATATGTTGCTCTGTTTATGACATAGGTGGCCCCTGATGCGGATCAGGATACAACCAGGACTGGGATGAGCCAAGGTCAACATGGATGCATGGATCCCAGTAAGAGCCCGTCTTCAGGGGCCAAACAGGCAGAGGGAAGGCCAAGCACAACTGTATCCCCAACAGGTAAGTTCATTGATTTACTACAAAGGGAGGGGGGGGGGGGGTAGCCTAGTCACTGTACTGGGAGTCAAACACTATAACCCCCCATAGACTCTGGTGGTTAGGGTGTTTTACTCCAAGCCTAAAGGTTCTGGGTTCGATCTTTGATGTCCGAAGTCTATCTGTAGGGCATCCCTGAGCAAGATGTTACAGCCATACCTGTTCATTAACGACATATAAAAATAAAACAACTTTGGAAAAAGCATCTTCTCAATGACTAAATAGCAGGGTGGGGTTTTTGTGGAATTATGCTACTATTTCTATGTGTTCACCGGTACTTATAGGGCCTGATTCAGACAAGTTCTTCAGCCTCTTGGCTTATACTCAGGGCCAACGGCTGGACGACCAGCGGGCGACTCTACCAGCGACACAGAGTGAACAGCCCACAACCTCTGCTGGAGGAGACTCGAGTTACTTATGCTACATGGTCTCCAAAGTGCAAGTGAGTCTCTCTTAGTCTCTTTTCTTTATTCAGTTATATCTATATATAAATAGATTTAATTTGCAATATCCAATGAGAATGTCAACATTAACATAAACATACAAAAGAAAACTAATTTAGGAAAATCATCCAAACAGATACATAGTGTTCCGCCCTGAAATGTCTCTTATGTACATTTCACAACCCCACACATTTCCTCGATTCATAAATAAGCACCTGGGTTTGCATTGTAAATGACAGCTCTCTGCATACATGCATGCCGTGTTGTAAACCATCTCATTACTTTTAGGGTTCCAGAATGGAAGAGCAGAGATGCTCCTTACCCCAGATTCTGACCCCGGAGACAGATTCAGTCCCACCTCGGTCAGCCTCCTTCAGCCCTGGCTCAGACAAAGAGAGACCCAAGATTAAGGACACAGTGAATCAGGAGGTATGATCCTACTAGCCTTCTCCTTCTACTTGTGTTACTGTATATCCCTTGGAGAATTAAGGACACTCAGTATGTACACATTTAAGAATTACAATCACTTCGGTGAATGTGTCAAAATAAAAGCCCTTGAAGGTTATTTATACCTGACTGGCATTTTTCAATAGAATTTGGGATTTTGCTGAAGTCAAATAAGTCGAGTTTCAATATTTCTATAGATAAACCACTTTTAACATTAAAAACATTACATACAAACATTAAGGCATCATTTTACATCCCTTTTCTATCTAGCCAATGGTGCAGGTGGACCAGGACAGGTTTCTTCGCATGATGAGCCATGCCCAACATGGGAGGATGGACGAGCAACGCTGTGTGTTAAACTCTAGCAAGAGCACCAACTCCACCCCCAAACACACCGGACACAAGTCCCCAAAAAGCACTGTCCCCACAGGTTGGCCGTTTTGGTGTTTAGGGTTTGGGTTAACTTGTTATTTTAGATGTTATTTTAACAATAATGTTATCAATTAATCCAATAGATCAATTGAGCCAATAGATAGAAAAACTAGGATAGTATGCATTTGGCAAAAGGATACCATCTCTGCTATTTGATAATGGCCATGTCCTTTATAGATTGCATGCTTCTCTATTGGTCTCTGGTGGACAGCATAGTTCCTGAGAATATGTTTATGTTAAAGCCAATGAATGGTTTTGAACTTAAATTACCAACCCTGGTTTTAATATCGTCAACCATTCATCAACTGAACTCTTGTGCTTGTCTGCTCTATGCTGCCAGGTCCTGATTCCGAAAGATTTTTCAGTCTCTTGTCCAACACTCAAGGCAGAAGACTGGATGACCAGCGAGTGACTCTTCCTTCCTTACCCGGGATACAGAATGGAGGTACCACGTCAACCGCTGAAGCAACTGGTTCCAGCCACATGTTGTACATGGTCTCCAAAGTTCAGGTGGGTCCTATCCCTCCAAGAAACCTCACAGTAAGACAGCAATGACTTTGATGGGTTTCTCAAAACCTTCTGCAGCAAAGGAAATATTATTAGGCTCTGGAGTATTATGTCAAAAACTACTGAAGGTTGTATTGATGCCTCAAACCAAGAAAGACCTTGGTTGGGAACGGTACGCACATGAAGAATGCAATACATTGCATTGAATACATGGGGCAAATCTCTTCTAGGGCAGTGTTTTTCAACCTGTGGTACATGTACCACTGGTGGTACACTGCAGGCAGTACGTGGGATTTATTTTTAAATAGACAAATTTACAATAGAAGAAAAAATAATAGTTAATTGAAAGTAAATATATAATAGATATTGTTCAGTATATATAGTATTATGGCTTGTTTAAAAGAAATTGTATATCTTTGTGTATTTCATCATATGTTTTCCATTGTAATGTTTTCCGTTGATGTTTTGTGATAGTTTGTGTATGCTAAATAAACACACTGGGAGCCTAAGCGGTGTTGCTGACTTTTTCTTTCCACTATCTCCCACTGGCCATGGGCTTCTTGCACTAGTTATTGTGAATAGGGGGCACTTGCACTCTTTGTTCACCCACTGCATGTGTATTTATCATTTTTTTTACAGTTTACAAATTAGGTGGTCTGTTAAAGGTCTTGATGACAATATAGTTGTACACCCAAAGTCAAAGGTCGCAAACCACTGTTCTAGGGGGTCAAAAGAGTTAAAATTTAATATAATCAATTCGTTCGTTTGTCAAGTGCCGATGTTCTGAAAATTAGATCCTGTTTTTCCCTTCCAGGGTTCCAGGATAGACGAACAGAGATGTTCTGCGCCAAACATCTTCCTAAATACAGGGAACAGATCTGGCCAGCAGAGTTCTGATGGCTCCAATCAGACCCACTGCAAAGATAGACCTCCCCAAAGTTCTGCCTTTTTCAGCCCTATCCCAGATGTCCAGCAGGTCAGACATGTTCCATCACCATTGATATGGATCGAGCTTTCCAACAATTGATGTAGAAAAGCAAGCACATACAAATGTTATCTTTCATTTCTCAGGCAACCGCTGAGCAAGACAATTTCTTTAGCATGATGAATCATGCCCAACGTGAACGCATGGACGACCAGCGATGTTCTTTAACACCTAGCAGTAGCGCACAAAATATGACCAGAGACCGCCCTGCAAGTCCTGCCCTCACAGGTCAGTGTAACTCAGGCACCACGTGTAAGTTATGGTTTCTGTTGGTCTATCCTTTCACTAAACTACCCGTTAACCCTGCATTACAGGTACAGAAGCAGACATGTTCTTTGAAAGTCTTGCCCGCAGTCAGTGCCGGAGGCTGGACGATCAGCGTGTTACGCTTCCTTCCATGCCAGGGATCGGTGGAACATCGAAGCCGAAGTGCAGTGGTACGGCAAGAGCTGAAGGTCAGGTATGTCACACACTGGTCACATGTGTGAACAATTGTCATTTACGTCATTAATAATGTTCTCAGTGTAAATGAGCCTCTACAGCGTGTGTATTTTTGGTTGTTTTTATTCTGATAGGGTCCTACACCACACATTCTTCTGAGTAAGGGGACACCGGGGACATTACGTAAGGCCTTTTCCAGGCCTGCTTCTCCATCCAAACAAACTGAGTCATCTTATGACCTATCTGCCTCTTTCAGCCCAGGTTCAGAATGTCAGAAGATAAATTCCCCAGCAAAAGTAAAATTAAATAAACTCTTCTTAAATATTTTTACTTTTATTTTTTAGAATAATTCATTACATTTGTCTATGCTTGGCCTTCTTTTCCAGGTTACAGTTACGGTATCCATGAGCTTCACACCACAACTGGTCAGTTGATATCACTTATTATTGATCATTTAAATGGTTCGTTAATCAACTTGACAACATTTTTAAGAAATCAAGATACTGAATCTGCCTTCTCTGCTGAATCTTTCAAAGGGCAACGAGAACAACGACCAACCGTGTGAGTTCCCGGAGGTCTTCCTCACTCTAGGAGCCCCAGGAGATAAAATCGTTGTACCCCTGAGCCCATCCCCGGGCAGACCCCTTTCCCTCAACCTCAACTTGATCCCAAAGGAGACCAGTGACCCCAGACTCGCCTCCCCAAACCATGCAAGCCGCTCAAGACCATCTTCCCCTAACTCAGGGGCCTTCCATAAACACAAACCTCAGGCCACAGGCTCTCATCAGAATGAACAGAGGAAGCCGATCAACACCCTCAGCCCCGATGATGATTATTTCTCTCTCATTGAGAGGGTCCACGCTGCCCATCTACAGATGGGGTCAGGACAGGGAGGGGATAAATGTAGAGAGGAAGCGGCACAGGGGAAAAGAAAGGCGGAGCAAGGAAAAGGAAATGGAAATGGGAGAAAAGACAAGAAGGATTGTGGCAGGAAGAGGTAATCAACTGTCTATGGCCAGTCTATGGCCAGTAGAAGGAAGGTCAACAGTGGAGAAAGTTGGATGTGAAGCATCTATAACAGGCTGTCATAGATCATTTGGCTTTTGAAGTAACCTTTATTTGTAATTGTGGTCATTTGTAATTGGAGTAGTTGTGTTAAATATACAAAGACTGATTGTATTTATGCTTAGAAATGTACTTTGAGATTTTGTTCATTATGTAAGAGTTTTTGTTATTTTTGTCTTCTATAAAATGTACTTAAACCCTATTACCCACATAAAGAAACAAAAGAAAATATATATTGCATCCGCTATTCTTATTTTTTTGGTGAAGTATAATACCTTAAAACAAATTATTAATGAACAAAGACACTTATACATACACTTACATTTTCAGATAAATTTATTGTACATCTATCTTTGATGTGCCTGTATTTTAAAGTAGGCCTAATAGCATTTTCTATGAACTAATAGGACATTAGCTATAATGACAAAACGGGCTATTTTTTGGTTGGGGACATATATGGTTGGTGATGTATATTGTACATTGACTTCTAATGATTTGGTAGACCAGTTAAAAATCTAAAACAGCACACTGGTATTTTGGAAGTTTTCCAAACTATAACCAACAATAGAGGTTTTGACTAAAGTAATCTGGGTGCCAACATATTATGAACAAGAGTGCTGATACTACAGCTAAACAGGTGCTGAAATAGAGTGAATGTGAACGTGAATGTGAATGTAGGAATCATTAAGAAAGTGTTTATATGTTCAGTAAAACAAATAAAAAAGATGGCAGCGCATATGGAGCAACAAAAAGAAAGTAAGGAATCTGTACCACATCCAGATAAAGGACTTAAGAAGTAGGCTTCATACACTAATGTAAATGTTGCACTGCTATCAGTCATTTAAATAATTAAATAATCTCCTTATGCTTATGAATACAATTTGGCCCAGTAGGTGGAGGTAATGCAGCCTTCAGTAAGAAGGTCGCAGCACAAAACCAAAGAAGAAGAACTGGCCGTTTGTTTCACGTTGGTAGAAGTTTTAAAGCTAACGTTCGGATTTTTGTTTAACAACTTCAAGGCAAAAATGCCTTCAGCAGATGGACAAACTGATGTCCTCTTTGTAAGTTTACTTTATTTGTTGCATACCCATTGAGCGACTAGCATCAGCCATTTAAAACATATAACACCATTCGCGTTACAAACGCATTCGTTTCTTAGTTGGATGTGTATGTTTAGCTTAACGTTAGCTGAAGTTGGGGACACTATTCAACTCGTTTTACATCTGTTTTGCACAATAAACGCATTTTCATCATAGTTGCGTTTCAAGTATTACTTCTCTTGCATTCATTGACATCTAAGATAACATAACAAAGTGTCCGTAGTAAGTACATTGATATGCTGTGAACGTAAGGCTAGTTTAGCGTGCTAGTTCACTGGCTGTATCAGAACGTTAGAAAATACTGTCGTGTTTGTCCCAACAGGAGGATGATGACCTACCTTATGAAGAGGAGATCATCAGGAACCCTTATTCAGTCAAGTGTTGGATGCGATATATCGAGTTCAAACAGAATGGGCCCAAAGCTACACTCAATATGATATACGAGCGGGCTCTGAAAGAGCTACCTGGCAGGTACGGTGTTGCTTTGATGCTCTAATGCGTTACACATGTCATACAAATGCATAAGAAATGGCATGAAACGCCTATATTACATTGACTTCAATTGCTTGTGAATAATGTACACATAAGAATGTACGCCTGGATCTGATAAACACTAAAAAGCAACTCGAGTCACCAGCCTGTCCATGTCATTAGAATTTATCAACCTTTTTTTGTGAGGAACATTTCAGCACTTCCTAAATAACCGTGTGGCCATTTAATCTGTTAAACATAATCCGGAACCTTTTTTACTAGGAGCCAACAGTCTCATATAATGTGCTAACCTTAATTTAAAGAAGACTTATTCGAAGGTTCTATTTTTCAAGAGGGACCCAGCAGGCAATGAGTGTGGCCAATCTATTCGATTTTCCTAGAAAATTACTTTTATAAAAACTCTGAAAATAACCGTTTACATGCTACATTATAAAATGTCTCACTTCATCAACCTTTTCTACAGTTACAAGCTTTGGTACAACTACCTGAGAGAAAGACGGAAACAAGTCAAGGGGAAATGCATAACAGAGACGGTTTATGAGGAGGTCAACAACTGCCATGAAAGGGCCCTGGTGTTCATGCATAAGGTGATGTT
The DNA here is from genome assembly GCA_026745465.1 of Lota lota. Taxonomy (NCBI): domain Eukaryota; kingdom Metazoa; phylum Chordata; class Actinopteri; order Gadiformes; family Lotidae; genus Lota; species Lota lota. Next base: position 270,614 of record JACYXH010000246.1, read on the forward strand.
CCAAACTTGAAAAACAAAAACAAAATGCTGAAAATTCATTAGAAATATTTTAATCAATATATTTGATCTTTCCCACTATTAGATGCCTCGTATATGGCTTGATTACTGCCAGTTCTTGGTAGCTCAGTCTAAGATCACCAGAAGTCGAAGGTCGTTTGACCGGGCCCTCCGAGCCCTACCTGTTACACAACATCCACGTATCTGGCCCCTGTACCTTCGCTTCGCACGGAAACTCCCACTTCCCGAGACTGCCATCCGGGTCTACCGCAGATACCTAAAGGTAAGGCAGATGTTCCGAAGGACAGTCAAGCCTTCCTCAAAAGTATTGTAAAATAAATGAAAAACAAAAAAGCCATTTTGTGGATGCTTTGGAGGCAAGTACACTAAACTTATCATGCGGTAGACTTGTCACCAATAAACACCATTAAACGCCATATTGTGCTACCACTTAAACTTGAAATTATACAGTGCTTTGCTTTCCGTTCAATGTAAAATGTGTAAATGCACCTTAATACAAGATTGCCAAATTGGTCAGTATGATGTGCTAAGTGGTTAATGTGTGGTGTGCAGCTCTCTCCAGAAAACGCAGAGGAGTACATAGACTACCTGCGCTCCATCGGTCGCCTGGACGAGGCGGCCGTGCGCCTCGCCGCCATTGTCAACGATGAAAACTTTGTGTCCAAGGAGGGGAAGTCCAACTACCAGGTGGGAGTTAACTACCAATACCCCCATATTGTTATTATATTGCTGGAATAACAACTGAACGAGAGAACCTTTCCTAAATCCTGTCTTTGTTTGGTTTCTTCCCTGACAGTTGTGGCATGAGTTGTGTGACCTAATCTCCCAGAACCCTGACAAAGTGAAGTCGCTGAAAGTCGGGGCCATTATACGAGGAGGCCTGACCCGCTTCACAGACCAACTGGGGAAACTCTGGTGTTCCTTAGCTGACTACTACATCCGCAGCGGCCACTTTGAGAAGGTATGCTTTTTGTTTTGTTTTGCTTTGCTTCAAGGCTCTCTTTGAACCGCAATCGAAATCCATCCTAGAATTTACTTTTGTGTTTAACGGAGAACAAAACCCATCCCTGCGGTGACATCTCGATCAACTTGGTGACGAGGAAATCCGATTTTGTACAAAAGAAGAGATGGCTGCCGTGACATGGTACTGGTTTCCCCTTAGGCCCGTGATGTGTACGAGGAAGCTATCCTGACAGTGGTGACGGTGAGGGACTTCACCCAGGTGTTTGACAGCTACGCCCAGTTCGAGGAGAGCATGATCGCTGCCAAAATGGAGACCACTTCTGAAATGGGTCAGGATGAAGACGGTGCGTGGAGCCTTTTTTTTTTCTTTTTCTTTGTAATATTATTACAAAGAATAATATTTTTTTAATATATTTTGTAGGCCTTTTTAACGGCTTGAATTGAACGTGTATATCTTTACTCTGCATCTCCCCAGATGACATTGATCTGGAGCTCAGGCTGGCCCGCTTTGAGCAGCTGATAGCCAGACGGCCACTCCTGTTGAACAGTGTTCTGCTGCGGCAGAACCCCCACAACGTCCACGAGTGGCACAAGAGGGTCAAGTTGTACGAGGGCAATCCACGACAGGTACATTAGACTGCCTTCAGGAAAAAAAACATGGCCTAAAAACATTCTTCTCAGACCCAATCTTTTGTGTGTCACAAGCATGTCATGAATAAGTTGTGCAATTAACATGTGGTTCACAGATCATCAACACGTATACAGAGGCGGTGCAGACTGTGGACCCCCTGAAGGCCACGGGGAAGCCCCACTCACTCTGGGTTTCCTTCGCCAAGTTCTACGAGGAAAACGAGCAGCTGGATGATGTAAACGACCACCACCAGATTGTTCATTATAATCTCGGATCGTTAACTGTGACTCAATTCTGCTTCCATCGTGTTCTCCTTTGTTCCTGTGTTGTTGACCCCTCCCTCCTTCTTTGCCCCCCAGGCCAGGACCATCTTCGAGAAGGCCACCAAGGTGAGCTTCAAGCAGGTGGACGACCTCTCGGGAGTGTGGTGCGAGTACGGAGAGATGGAGCTGCGGCACGAGAACTATGAGCAGGCACTTCGCATCTTAAGGGTGAGTCAGTATCTTGTGCAAGAGTGACATTGATATGGATGTATTGTTTCCTCCATACAGTTAAGAATTTAAACCTTTTTTTTTTGGTATCATTCCATGGCTACAGAAAGCAACGGCCATACCGGCCAAGAAAGCAGAGTACTTTGATGTGTCCGAGCCCGTCCAGAACAGAGTCTTCAAGTCCTTGAAGGTCTGGTCTATGTTGGCCGACCTTGAGGAGAGCCTGGGAACTTTCCAGGTGTGTATAGTTGTGTGTGTGTGTGTGTGTGTGTGTGTGTGTGTGTGTGTGTGTGTGTGTGTGTGTAATTTTGGAAACCCTCTGAGTAAACGGCTTTTCTTCCCCTCTTTATTTTATTCTCAGTCTACCAAGGCAGTGTACGACCGCATTATCGACCTCCGCATCGCCACACCACAAATCATCATAAACTACGCCATGTTCCTGGAAGAGCACAACTACTTTGAGGAGAGCTTCAAAGTAATTAGATATTTAAACTTCAACGATACGCATGGCCGTTGTCTTACACGGGTCTGATGTTATCCTGTTAAGTGATTCTTAACTCGAGACACTTTCAATATTTGTCTTTATTTTTATTTTTAATGTAGGCGTACGAACGAGGCATTGCGCTCTTCCGATGGCCCAATGTGTATGACATCTGGAACACGTACCTCACCAAGTTCATCGATCGCTACGGTGGCAAGAAGCTGGAGAGGGCGAGGGACCTGTTCGAACAGGCTTTGGATGGCTGTCCTGCCAAGTTTGCAAAGAGTAAGTAGTGCTTCTTTCCCGGCAAATAAGCACTACTTCTGTTGTTTGCCGGATTACTTTATAATTGTTTAGGTTTTGTATTTAAACATTTTTGAAAGCTATTGTTTGAGAGGTCTTATTATTACAGCTTCGTAAGCCACTTTTATATTCTTGCAATTCACAAAATGTAATGGAATCAATGTGGTTAAAAAAACAAATGATTGGCATCCTGTTTTTGCTCTCCAGCTATTTACCTTCTGTATGCCAAGCTGGAGGAGGAGTATGGTTTGGCCCGCCATGCCATGGCCGTCTATGAACGGGCCACGCAGGCAGTGGGCACCGGGGAGAGGCATTCCATGTTCAACATCTACATCAAAAGAGCCGCTGAAATCTACGGCGTCACCTACACCAGGGCCATTTACCAGAAGGCTATTGAGGTATTGCCGAATATACCGTCTGGGATTAACTAACTACCATCTTATCTTATTGGTTGCTTTTGTATTATTTGGGGCTGCCAGGTTGTACTGTTGTCCCATAGTTTATAGAAGACATACTTTTAGTATACAACGTTAATACGCCTTCAATAAGAGGAAGAACAATGTCTATTAAATTGCTACATAATCCACTTGACTTGTTTTTCATTTCTAAATCATGATTATAAGAATATTTGAATGTGTAAACTATGCATTGGAGATAAGATACAAAACGCACGTTTTTTTTTTCCCTCTAGGTCCTTCCAGATGAGCATTCCAGGGACATGTGTGTGCGATTCGCTGACATGGAGAGCAAGCTGGGGGAGATCGACCGCGCAAGAGCCATCTACTCCTACTGCTCCCAGATCTGCGACCCCAGGGTGAGATGATGCGCCATCGTGTTCTCCTCTTCCTGCCACCTTGTCGTGTCCCATGTCGTTCACTTTTTCTGTGACCTAATCCCTGACGCATTCCTCTCTCTTGTTTAGGTCACTGCTAGTTTCTGGCAGTCGTGGAAAGAATTTGAGATCCGTCATGGCAACGAGGACACCATCAGGGAGATGTTGAGGATCAAGCGCAGTGTGCAGGCCACGTACAACACCCAGGTCAACTTCATGTCCTCTCAGATGATGAAGGCCACCACCAGCTCCACAGGCACTGGTGAGAGCAGCCTATGCTTGCTTGATCGCAGCTGGCTTAGTGTTGTAGTCTGTGTAAATATTGTGTGGACAGATAAAAAAAAAAAAGAAGTCTGGCCTGATATTTTTTGCACACTTCTTTGTCTCACTCTTTGTCTCCAGTGTCAGACCTCGCTCCGGGCCAGCTGGGCATAGATGATATGAAGATGCTGGAGCAGAAAGCACAGCAGCTGGCTGCAGAGGCCGAACAGGACAAGGCCAAGCCCAAAGAAAAGATCCTCTTTGTCAGGTGGGTGTTGTATTCAATTTCTTTTATGTGCATTTTGTCTTTTCTTTGTGTGTGTCTGTGTGTGCTTGAAAAGATGTAGCGGATAAACCCTCCACTGTTTAGTTTCAATACACCCCTTGTATTTGTGTGTATTTGTCATTTTGGGGATTGATCACTCTGTATGTTTTACTGCAGATTTTTTGGTTTGCAATGGTGTACAGTTGTTGCCCAGCGTTTGCTTACTGGCTGAGATGTTATGTCCATGTTTAGGAGTGACACCTCTCGCAGTGAGCTGGCCCAGCTCGCCAAGCAAGCCAATCCTGATGAAATTGACATTGACGATGACGACGATGATGAAAACGGAGGTGACGAAGAACAAGGCCCAGAGGGTAGGATTTGAATACAATGAGCCTCAGTATTTAACATTGCACATATGATGTTCTCGTTGAAATAACTAACGGCCCTTTGCTCTGCTGTCTACAGAGGTGCAACTGGAACAGAAAAGCGTCCCGACAGCTGTGTTTGGAGGGCTTAAAGAAGACTGAGTGGGTCGACATGAGGAGACATGCTCTGAGAAGACTCTGCTTTGTCAAATCCTTGCCAGCTTGCTACAATTCTAATAGAATATGATGTATTTGTACCCTAGTAAATGTTTCACACTGCCATTGTTAATTGTTTTTGCATTTGTTGGTGTTATATCCGGGATAATCGTGAACCTGCATTTTATACCACATGACATTATTGCCACTGGCCACACGATGGCAATGTCTCTCAATATTTCAGCTAAATACCGGTAGTTTACCATCAGCTAAAGGATGAAAGCTGAATATAATGCAATGACTTGCGTTTCAAGCGGTTGGTTTGCATTAATTCATTTGTATGGCTGTGCTCTTTTTCTAATTATGTTATCCAAGATAAACACTTGTGAGGACTTTCAATTGTTTGGAGAGTATTTCATTAAAATGGGAGCTATGGCTAGTTAACAGAAATTGGCTAATGTTATATATTTTACATCAATGCGGGTTTGATATGCATATCCATACCGTCGGGCTACTTCCATCATAGTGAATGATGGCGAGCTTTAGTAGGCTAACTATGATACATTTAAATAGCTAGGCTACATTTTGAAATAATTTAAAGTTATAGATTAATCGCAAATCATTTTAATACTGAGCAAAATTCATTATGGTAGGGTAAATCCATACAGTCCTAATGTGAATACATTTCTCACCCTTGGATTCAATATGCTTGCTGAAAAGATGTGAGGTCCTGCGTGGAACCTTCAAACTTCTATGCTTAATGAAAACAATTATGCCGTAGTAATTATGTATTATATTCTGTTTGACTTAACAAACTTGCCTTCACGTAGGCCTACACTTAATTATACCAGAGAGTAGCTTCTGGAAAGAAAAACACCTGTGTAATGGCAGATGCACCTGTCGCGGACATAGACCTCTTGCCTACCTGCTGGTGGCGTTCACGCGGTTTAGGGACCGCCTTCTTTCTTGGTGCTCCATTGCTATTGGACAGTTGGCGGTGGAGCACCTTGAAATCAGTCAACGGCGTGCAGCTCCCACAGCGAAGTAGCAGGCACAGCAGTGCGTACGAAGGACACGACGAGGAATGGAATGATACTTCAGTAAAGTATCCACATGGGATGCGTCATTTAGTTCGTCCTGAAACCGTAGAATAAGTGATTGTCTCTTCAGTTTCATTTGGAGCGGCAAGGATATTTTTTTTTATGGAAGAAGCCACTAGGCAGTTCCCGGGCGGATATTTTCCTGTCTGAACGCTTACCCACATCCGTATTTTTGCCCCGGTGGTATGGAATAGCTTGCTAAAAGAATGATCCTTTGATATTTAACACTGAACTGAAGCCTACCATTGTCTTCCAATTTCCCGGACTCGATATGGAGGACTCTAATGCAACGAGGAAGACTTTCGTAGTCCCGGACATAAAACCATGGGATTTGTATGACAGTACAAGGGGGAAAATATGCGCAAGTGTCGGATGGCTCCTAGCAAAATCATACGGCAATGCAGGTATGTCAGTATTGCTCACAGTCCCAATGATTTATAACCCATTTAGGCTCTCGGGAACCAACATCCTTTTATAGCCTAGCATTTTGCAGCTGTGAAGCCCAATGGGAAGCGCATGTAAAGGTGAACTGACCGTAGCTTATGTAAACTCAGCGATTTTATACACACACACACACACACACACACACACACACACACACACACACACACACACACACACACACACACACACACACACACACACACACACACACACACACACACACACAAAAGAGTGCCTACAGTCTTATAATCACTTTGGACTATGTCAATATTAGACTACATATGTGGGGACAATTCGCCGTATTTCTGTTTTGAACTGGGCCTCGGCAAGCTCATCATTGAGGGAATTGTTTATTCTAGCACAAACTATGCTACTGCTGCTATGTTTTAATCTTTAGCTGTTAATCCGCTTTGTTTATTGACCAAACATGAGGACCGAGTTTCGCTTTGACAGCTAGGACTAAAATATTCCAATTAAAACACGCAGTTATGTTTTATTTTTTTGTTGACGTGCTGGTACCTTGTCATAAACCAATGTTTTGGTTATAACTCTGGTTTGCTCTCAATGTGCTCCTGGCACTAGAGAAACACACTCGGTCTTTTGGTGATGCGCAAACACACCCACCTACATTCTTTTGTTATGCCCGCCCAGACAAGAATGACTCAATTTGGACTTGATGTTAACACCAATAAAGTATCCCGAGAATAAGATTTTAGACTAGACATGCAATTAACATATTTTGCTTAGTTTAACAGCTATAGGGACATATGCCCCATCAGACATTTGTGGGACAGGAAAGCATGGCTGTTAAGAAAGCTTTCAGTCATTTAACGATTGTCGGTTTCGAACCTATAAGAAAACACTTTAATATAGTCTGGGGGAAAAGGGTGTGAGCTAAACTCTATTGTATTTCAACAACCCGATTTAGGCGTTGTGCGATCGCAGTCCATGTGTCCGTGACTCCAGCACGCTGTTTTATCTATTCCTACTGTACTCTGCTACGGTTCAACCACGCCCTCTGGTCAAAGTCGCCCTCCGTGACTCAAGTGGTTTCCCTGGGAGCTACGAATATCTTCTCAAAAATCAAAGTGACATCATATGTTCTATACCCTGAGCTCACAGGCTGAAGAAGCAACAGCAGCAGAGAATGGCAGCATACACAGCAGTTCAGAATATCTCGTGCAATACGCCTAATGATTTGTTGTAATTGACCGCTATGTTGGGCTACTGCAGTGCACACACAGCAGCACAACTGTGACTTGACCATAATAAGATTATGGCTTATTAAAACAACATTAACTACTCAAAACACAAAATATACATGTTGTAAAGAGATGGACTCAACACTATAATAGAAATGTTTTATGACTAAAGACAAACTCTTCAAAATAACCCATTTAGGCCCTCATCATTAGTTGACACATCGTAAACCTATCATTTGTAAGATAAGCCCGAGATGAAGAGTTTGCAAGATGGATGTTTGCATAGCACGCTCGAACCTGTTGCTGGGGATCCACCTGGTTACCTGTGAGCTCATGGATCATCAGTAGAGCCTGTTGGAATGATTATCCTAGTCATCACCCTCCTCTCGCACATGGTGGCCAGGCTCTCTCAGGAGTTACCATTTAAGGGCTAACTTGCCGTAGGGTTATTGTATTACATTGCATAACGGTTATTACAAAAACATTATTATTTAACCATCGATAACCATACAAACACACACTATCTTTACTTCATGTCAGCACCCCTTTGCTATCAAGCTACGTGATCCATGTCGTGATTAAAGCACAAGCTCTGCAAGCTAGCGACTGTAACCCCAATGCCATGTAATTTACACCCAGTACAGAGGTACTGTACTGGGTGTCTGGAGTGAACATGCAGGCTTTTAGGACGTGGCTTGTATGTGAACGGTGCTTTGTGAAGGGGTTTGCTTTGTCCTACCTACTTAGTGTCACACACACCTGTGTGTGTGTGTGTGTGTGTGTGTGTGTGTGTGTGTGTGTGTGTGTGTGTGTGTGTGTGTGTGTGTGTGTGTGTGTGTGTGTGTGTGTGTGTGTGTGTGTGTGTGTGTGTGTGTGTGTGTGTGTGTGTGTGTGTGTGTGAAAAAGCTAGAACGTGTTGACTGTTTTTTTTTTTTTCCCAGGCTTGTACAATCTAGTGCCACTCTTTATCAAATACAAATGTATATGATTTATGGACAAACAGACCATCGTAATAAGTGAACAACCATCCAGGTCATATGACGGTGGTTGTTGCCGCCCTTCTTATCTATTTTGATGTTTTTATTCTTTATCTAGGTGTTTTGGATTAGCATATCACACACTAGGGAGCTCACGTGGATCTGAGGGAACATCATGGCCCCTCTCACCGCTGCCAGATTTAGGGACCATTAAAACAGGACCTGGCTTTGTTCTCTAACCCAAGCGTAATCATGCCTATTTGATCCTACCACATGATGAAAAACATTTAGAAAGAAAGAAAATTACTTTTGTTTTTAGAATCTGCCATAGCCTTATCAAAACGAGCACATGTGATGTTAAGCCATCATAATTGAGTTAAATATTGCCTTTTAGCCAATCATTTGTGGCATGGTGGTTGATTTTAACTAGTCATCTTAATAATACATTTTTCTTTTTCAATAAGTTGACAATTTAAAAATTAAATTGTATTTGCTAAAAGTTTCCATCCGCAAAACTACAACCCATGGGCTTATTATTTATTATCATGGCTACTTCTTAGCATGCCATTTAAAACTTCTGCACATCAGGACTCCAGTGAATTACCGAAGCCATGCCAGGGTCTCTGAAGGGGTACTGGTGAGGCAGCTGGGTAACTCAGAATATCCACTCCTGCACAAATTTGCCCACTTTTGTGCCAGTTAATTAATACAAAGAGCTTCTTAATGTTCACTGTTCCCATGGCAACCCCCTTGAAATCCAACGCTGGCCGATCCACTTGGGCACTCAAGTCGGGTATGGAGGGACAAGGTTTACCCTGACTGAATACTCCCACGGGATCGTGATGGGGTCACACTGCGCCTATTTTGTGCTGCACCTTGTTTGTTTGTGTCCTTATGCATTTGGGCTGATTACTGTTTATTACACTGGCAATGTGACTGTTTAGTGTAATGTTTGTGACATGACCCCCAGGGCTAACTCAATCTTTCATTCGACACATGGCCTCTGTTAGGCTGTCACCGGGTGATTATAGAGCTTGCAAAACTCAACCCAGAAACAAATGTTCTATGGAATTGATTTGTTGTTTATTTATGAGTTTCAAAGTTAAATCAATTTCATTTGTGGTTGTATTGTTTTTGTTTGTTGCTGTGATGCCAATTTGCAAAGCCTATTTGGAAATTGATTGATAATAACAAGGACAACCTAAAATGATGCATGATGAAATCAGTGAGGAATTCCTGGAACCCCGAAAAGGCTCTTTATCAATCTGTGGCCTTTAGATTTGCACACATTGATTTGAATCTTGACTCGATAATCCACTACACTTTACCCTGATAACCAGCGCTCTCTCTGGGGCCACGAATATGTGCGTCTATTTAACCTTTGCTCTCCCAATGTAGACACATAAACAGTGCATGACCTGTTGACCTGTGTGACTGAACCCAAGGCTAAACCTAGCACCACTTACACAGGATCCTATATTTGCATTATAAATATTTTCCAGGAGATGTGTTGATATCAGCATTCTGGTGACAATATATTAATATCAATGCTAGCTTAAGCATTTTGATAGCATTTGGATAACCAGTTGTGTTCTCATATTGTTATTTCTATTACACTATTAATCATTATTGATAAGGGGTGGTGTTGCTATATGAAGTGCCCTTTCATTCGTTTTTGAAAATGGAGTCCGGTTTTGCAAATGTTACCCTTTTTTTAAATAGATATATAGCCCGTCCGTTTATCTTGGCATTAAGCTGAATGACACACAGCAGGCAATTGTTTCTCAAAGGGATATCAAAGCTTCATTTCAATGAGCTGTGGCCTTTGCATTCTGCTTTGCATTCAAGTTCTGTTCTTGCATCACTGTCAGGGCTGTGTCGCGGCCATATGGCCTGGTTTTTAGTATTTTGAAACAAGAGTTTGTATGTGGTGTTTTCTCTATGCTGCGATGCCCGGTTGAGTTGAAAAGCACCACAATAGCATTTTCCCCAACAAAATGAACCATGTGGTGCACATTATTGTTTGACACCTATAGTCCTTCTGCAGCGAGGGCAGGCCGAGGCAAGGCCATTGTCTAACCGTGTGCTGTTTTGTTTTTGGCAAGGTTATGCAAGTAGTTGTGATGGTGGTCCCTAATGACACATGCCAGCCTTTCCACCAAGCGTGTGTGTGTGTTATACTGTCTGGTTCTCCTTTTCAGACGTGCATATTATGAAAGTAGTATTTTTCAGCTTTTTGCTCTAGGGCTTAAACACAACCAATGACTGTGTCCAGTATCTTTCTACAAAATTGCAGGCTATTTGATTGGGTGCGCTACTATTGCTAGTTTTAATATCTCTGAATGCAGTAAAACCAGTTTCTCTAAAGGGCGTGTCAAGTGTGCATTACAGAATGTTTGTTCTGTTCTTGTGTACTGAAAAAGCAAGTCTGTATTTAATGTCATAATCTGTTTGTTACCAATGTAGCCACATACATACACCCTTGCTAAACATTCTCTGAGGTACTGAGATCAAAATCGTTTTCTTGGAGTTAAGGTGCAGCTTTGTTTGACATTAATGGTGACAGTAAAAAGGCAGCTAGCATGCCAGAAATACACAGCAAATATTTTCATTTGTGTAAACGGCCTACAAGGAAAGTCTGACGGTGGGGCTTTATCTGAGAGCAAAGAAGTAGGTTATCAAAACGGCGGCGGGTGGAGCGAATATGTGTCTGGAAGGGGTCTGACGCTAACCTACGTTCTGAATGTCATCATGTCCCACAAGCCTTGACCCCGCTGATTACTAGACTGCGTTCACCAGCCCATGCTTCAGAAGAAACCATGTGACCATGTGGTTTACAGGAATGCACCGTATTGTTGAGGATTTACTCTCCTGTGGGCTATGGCCCTGTACTTTTGTAGTCAAGGGCATGCCGGAGTGCCTTTCCATTCCTGTGCCCGTCTGGTCCCTTTAGTCACACAAATCCTTTTCCCTTCGTCTTTCTAGCCTTTCTACTGACTTGAGTTACTATATTTTACACACGCTTCATGTCACCCCAGTTATTGTCAGTCACTCACTGGTTTGATAAGAACTCTAGGCTAGATGCCAGTTAGTTTCCATCTGGTCCGCAGAGTCTTGTAAACGTGATGCAGCAGCACACTGTTTTTACATATTCCAAAGCAATGATTACCCATGACTAAGAAGAACAAATACTGATAAGAGTTTATACAGCCTTTTATATCACACTGCTTGTCGTATTTAAAGGATACACGTACACACACACACACTGTCATCCTGTTTATCTTCCACGTCCCGGCGTCTTGAGGCGTCAGCATGCCAATGCTATCTGTGTTGTAGTAGTACTGCCGTTTCCTGGAAGTGACCGTTGGTGTGTGTGTGTGTGTGTGTGTGTGTGTGTGTAGAAAACGTTCCGGTGGAGCTGCGGGAGCCCTTCTACTGTGACCAGTACGAACAGGAGCACCTCAAGCCCCCTGTCACACGCCTCCTGCTGTCCTCGGACCTTTACTGCCGCACCTACAGCCTGCTGGTGGGGGGCTCGGCGCCGGAGGAGGCCCCCCCCGCGGACAACGCCGCCCTTCTGCGGCTCCTCGCCAACAGAGGCTTGGCCCCTATAGACCAGGACACGCCGGTGGCCGACGCAGACCTACGGCGCAAGCCCATCAAAATGGTAATGTGTGCGGTGCCTTATAAAGTATGGCTGCCGTGGCTTTCTTTTCGTGCTATCTTGGCCTCTATTGTCCCTTAAATGATCCAAGGGTATCATGGGTAGCACATGTTTCTGGTGTCAAATTTGGCTCAGGACACTTGAGCACACTCAAAGGTTACAATCATTTGCCATTAGTGGTTCACAATAGTGAGTTGGGCTGAGAAGGACATGTCATAAAATCAACACCAGTGTTGTTGGGAACCCGGAGGTGATGTGTCTTTGCTCAGCCTTGCCGGAGGCCCCCCCCCCCCTGTGAGGCACAAGAGAAAGCAGTGTGTAGGGTGGGGCGGGGTTTTGGAAGGGAGCTCCACAACGTTTTTATTGTACGGGATTAAGGGACATCAAACTCATAAAGGCCCCAACCCCCACCTGCCTCCCCCCTGACTGAAGCCCGTCCCCACCCTAACAGCCCCCCACCCCACCCTCACCCGATCCCAGAGGGTGAGTGGATCCAGCTGTGAACACCAGCATGAACCACATGGGTTCCACTGTCTTAATTCCAGGCTGTGTTTGGGAGTGGGGGTGGGTAGAGGAGTGGATTTCCCAATCTGAGAAAGGTAAACAATTGGGGGGGGGGGAAATACAGATCAGATGGACAACAATCCAACTGAAACCGGAGACGCCGTTTGTGAAGAGTGCTCGCCTATCTTCTCGCTCTTGCTCTTGCTCACTCACTCACTCACTCATTCGAAGCAAGAGTAACTGGTTTGACTTCCCGGGTCTTGACAATGAGTCTGAAGTCTTCACACACATGTTGTGTGAACCATCATTAGTTTCCCCAGTCTCACCGAAAATATGAACATTGTTGTTTGATGTATTTCTTTCCTAAAAAAAAAACAAAACACACGACCAAACGAACAAACCCGGAATAGTGCGTACAAGCCTGGTGGGTATATTTTGTGGATGTTGAATCTACAAATATCCTGCTTCAGCCGGCTTTTCCAGTTAACAGTACTATAAACACGTATGACCCGCCTTCCAGTTTCACGCACACAAAGGCTGCTCTGAAAGCCAGGTCGGGAGTCTCCTGGGAGGCAAGATATTGTTCCCACTATACTCAGGTGGAAAGTGCCTGCTCCACTGCCTTTTATCTGGTCGTCATGGTTGCAGGTGGGGCTCCCATTCGGTGTGTGTGTGTGTGTGTGTGTGTGTGTGTGTGTGTGTGTGTGTGTGTGTGTGTGTGTGTGTGTGTGTGTGTGTGTGTGTGTGTGTGTGTGTGTGTGTGTGTGTGTGTGTGTGTGTGTGTGTGTGTGTGTGTGTGTGTGTGTGTGTGTGTGTGTGTGTTGTGATGAATTGGAACAACATCTAGTGAGAAATGTAAAGAAAAGAAAATACTAGGAAACGTGTTATATAAAATCCTACGGACAGAGGATAGAATGTAGTATGTTAATGTTTTCATCCAATTTAATAGAAAACGTGTTAATTTTTTAGAAGGCCTTTACATAGTTTCTTGTTATTTACATAGTCCAAATTGCTGTTGGTGACTCATGGCATATGAGGTCATGGGAAATGTAGTCTTTGTTTCAGGAAACAATACATATTTTTAATTGTTATGTACATTATATTGCCACATAGAGCTACTTATGTCCCTGCCTGCAGCCAACAGTTGAAGGAATATTTTCCTGTCTACTCTGTATTTCTAATCATGGGATGTTATATTGTGGCAGACTTGCTGTATAAGATTAACATGTTATAAATCATGCATTTGAATGCATGATTACTTGATGAATCATGTTATTTGTATGACATTTATTTGCTGTCCTGGTTGTCCCTCCCTTGCACTAAACGTGGACGGTCTCACATCCTTATTGTCATTGTTGTGTTCCAAGATGATTATGAAGACTGCTTGTCAGAATCGCGTGAAGGCACACCTCTTTTCAATTGATCAATTGCTACATTAATACGATTCTAATCTATTATTAGAGCCCCATGATAACATTACGCGTCGACATTGTTATTCTTTTGCCTGGGTCTGTTGGTTGCCATAGTGATAAACAATGCTCCCGACCATGGTGGAGCATCGCTGCCGTCAGGCTCTGTTATTTAAACTCCCTCTCAGCATTGTTAGCATTGTTAGCTGCCCTCCACTGCAGTGCCAATGCAAGCCTGGCAGCCAGTGGCCGGCAGTGGGCTGCGATCTGAGCCCTGTTGACTGGTGTGAGAGAGAGAAAGTGGGTCATGTAGTTAACGGCATTAGTGGGATGAAGCAGCAACGCGGGCCCCTGCCAGTGCACGGCTTTGAGGGAGCAATCCGCTGCATCGCTGCCTTTATACTAAACCTCCGCAGATTTGTGTCAACCGCAACAACAAAAAATCCCCCACATGACATGGTCCTCATATATGCAATCACACAAACACAAATATGTTAAGCTGTGATGAATGCTATTCATGAAGCGCTTCAATTCTATCGGTTGAGAATCAATCAATCTGTTAAGTAATGTACCAATTTGATATTGACTTGTTGTTGGTTTAATGATTTCCCAATTTGTGTGAGTTATTTTATTTTTTTGCTGCATCCTGACCGGGTGATTGCTCCTCTCAGTCGAACAAGGGAAGATTTGTAGCGGACACACCCTTGGGCCTCGCTAAGGTCGGCCACAGCCTCGATCATCAGTCCTCCAGCTCCTCCATCTCCAGCTAGAGACACATCCGTCAGCCCTCAGCCAGCCCTCCCTGTGGTGGTGGTAGTGACCCTTCCCCCACGCATCCTCTCATTTGAGGATAAAGATCTGCAAAGATTAGAGATAATCTTCCATCCAGACTAAACATCATCATCTACCAGACGATGACCTACCAGAAAGGAACACCTAAACATTTCACATACACATTTTTGTTTCAGTCAGTTTAGTGAAATGGCAAATGGCAGTTTATTAATTTGTAATGATGTAGTTTTTGGTTATGTTTCATTAAACGTGTGGCTACCCAAATTACATTCATGTGAATGTAATTGCTACCAATGAACATCATGTATGGCCATAGAGAAGCCCTCACAAAGCTCTGTTGGTTTTCATCAGCCCCCGTTACTTAAATCGCACTGGCCGCTTTTCGGTCAAGCGAGCATCAGTCAAGAGCAGCACTGTAATCACAAGTGGCATACTTTATCCCTGGATCAGAAATGCTTAACATTCATGCCTGGCAACATTTGCTTTTGTGAGCATTTGCTATTCCGAAAAGCAAATGTGTGGCCAAATACAAGTTGGTATGGTTGGGCGGTTTAGTTTTTAGATCGGCGATAACAAGATGTCTGGAGTCTTCTTTGGTAAAATGTTAACGTGGATCCAATTTCCTGTGTTTGTACATGAAGGCTTTCTGCCCTTTGGCCTTTCCCTCTGCAGGGGCCCAGACCTGCCTGATCCAGCCCCCCGTGATTCTCTCCTTTTACTCACTCAATAAGCACCCACCCTTAATGTGTGTGGGGGGGGGGGGGGGGGGGGGGGGGGGTGAGATCTCTGGAAATCATATTGCAGACGTAATCCGATTTTGAGTTTTTCCCTAATCACATTTAATGACCAGTAACGATGCCTTTCGCCTTCCTTTTCTTGCTGTGATGTTGACATAATACCAGACCATAATCATTTCTCAGTGTGTGTGCAATTGATGGGGTGGTAGTGTTTTTTTTGTTTTGTTTTTCTCTGCCACACTGTCACATCGGTTTGAGGAGGGAGCCCTCCGCTCAGTAGCTGGAAAGTTCCAATCGACGCGTCGATTATCAAGCTAAAAACACTATGCACTACTGTACCCTTGCTTGGGTAAAGGTGCATTGTGGGTCAACTGGATGGTTGTTATGGAGATCTGGCAGGCCGTGCTGTGTTTTCCTCTCTCTCCTCTCATTAGGGGAAACTTGTGATTTGGCTTACCAGGCCCTCTGATGCCAGGGGGACAGTATATCCATAGACTCCTCCTTCTCTCTCCCCCCATTCAGTCCTCTTCTTTGTCATGATCGGGCTATTATCCTGCTCTCTCCTGAATAATTACTGTACAGAGAAAGACGGCACCGGCCACTCTCGCTTACTCACTCACACTGTGTTATCTCTGCTGCGTTATGCACTTGTTTTGGTGATTCGTTATACAGCTGATTTCTTCCCTCGAATCTCCCATCAATGGCAATATTTCAACTGGCTTTTGAAATCCTCATGGTTATCAATGAGGTCTTATGAGTCTTCATTGTAATCTGCCTTTGGTGGCTGACGATCAATCGCTGCCTTGTAGGATAAAAAGAGACGCCACGGGCATGACTCTGCCTTCTTCACACAACTCTTTGATGACATCATTAATGAGCTCTCCTCTCATTTGTTTCTGTATCCAATACCCATACGTCATCCTCATTGTCCCCGGCTGGACCACACATTTTCATGTCAGCCGACAAGCGATGTCTGACAGACATGGAGCCACACAGCCGGCAGCTCTAACCTCGGAAATCAAGTTGTTGTTCTTTGAGTTTTGTTTTTTTTAGGGCAGGCGAGCTGGAGTTACCCAACTTAATGAGTGAGTGAGTGCACTGCAGTACTCCACAGAGACGACCCCCCCCCCCCCCCCCCCCCCCCCCCCCCGCCTCTGCTGGCGTAACCTGCACTGCTGTGCTGTCCCCTAGTTCAGGGCCCACTCAGGTCAGCACTTTACATCAAGGCTGAGTAGACAAACACACGGACAAGCCTGGTGCATGTAACAGCAAACCAGTTTGTAGTGCTAAAAACAAAGCGGGGACACGGGACCGTTCAACCAGTCTCAAGGCCTTTATGCGGAATTCATAAGCAGTGAAAGGCCGCAGGGACGGGTTTGCACCGATTAGGATTAAATCGTCAAACGGAGGGATTGCAAGAATGACCCCTTTGGCTGGAATTTATATTTTTTGACCTGCCAGTCCTCCCGTTTGCTGGAGGTTGTTGCAACATTAAGCTTGTTGTGGTTAGGTGGTGGCTTGGAGGGAGCAGCCCCTTTCTCTGCCACTCAGGACAGAATAACTAGAGACATGGAAGGAAGTATTAGACACATTTTACACAAGCTCGGCCCAGAAGGAAGACTGTTTAGAGGTAGCACATCGAGTGATCCGATGTCCTGCTGGTTGGAAAACAAGCATCGTTTTGTGAAATGTACTTGAAGAGGGTCACATGCAGTCCATAGTCCTTACTTTTTCACTTTTCAAAACTGCATATCCCATTTGTAGTGCTAAAAACTGGTTTTGACCTGTACAGCAGTGGAGTCACACAGTAGCTATATAGAAATGTTGTAAACTATAAAAAGCTTACCTGGTACTATTCATTTACTTTAAGAAGACCTGTACCATGGGATATGTTGAGTCCAATGTAAACTACACATGCTGTTAAATGGTGTTGATAGCTCCTGGAACAGGTGAAGGCAAGTTTACTAAATAAACAAGGAAGAAAGTGTGTGTTCTCAAACCTAGAGTAGTGACATTCCTGCCTACGTGTGTCACCTAAATGAACACTTTACTCGTGCACTCTTCAACCATTTCTCTCTGACATTGATTAAGTCTGTTTGTTTGGTATAAACAAGCTTCTTGCTGTTCCATATGGGTCAAAGGTCGGTCCGTTCTGTGGCTACATACTGATAGAGGCAAACATTGTGAAACAGGGTTATTAATCCTTCAACCTCAATCATATGGCAAATGGTATAAGCATCCAAACACACACGGACCTTCATTCCATTTTCACTAGTGTGGAAGTTTTACTTAAGTGTGTGTGTTTTTAATATGATCGAAGCAGTCAAGTCATTGACTAGTATAAACCGAGACGGTAGGTACTAGTATGTGACTGGTGCCACCGTTGCTTATGAGCTATCAGTCTTGGAGCAGTTAAGGCTCTCACCCTGACTGATCAAGTGGTGCTGTGGTGGGTGCCTTTTTTAATGGGCTCTGAGCATTAGAACAAACCTCCACAAGGAAATCTCTACTGCGAAGGGAAAACACCAATTATCCTTTGTTAGTATGTTAGTTATGCATAACTTGGCATTCATGTTAAAGTATTCATTTGTTTTTTTTTCCACCACCTGTGCGCTTTGTTGTTGTTTTGAAATTGTTCAGGGTGACAAGAGTTCTAAAGCTGCTTAAAGATTCTTGTCGTCTGAGCAGCCACCAACACACACACACAGACACACGCATTCAAACGATGGAAAATCACTCTGTAGCAAAGAATACAAATGAGTTTCTTCTGGCTGGCCAGCCAGTTAACTGCCTGAAATGCAGTGAGTCTGCAACATGAGTCATACAGGCATATTGTGTTGGAAACCTGAGAAGGAAGAGGTAAAAGGGTAATTTATCTGAAGACAGGATAGGAATGGAAGACTGTTGAATGTTGTTAATGTCAACATGTCTATATCAATTATAAATGAATCCGTTTCATTCTAAAGTAGCATATGATGATGCTTGCAAAGGGATATGCCAGGGTGGTGTATACTTCATTAAGCAATCATTCTGCGCTATGTGATTTGATCCATCCAACAGGTTATACAGACTGTACACATTTTAATTAGAAACAATAGGAACATATTTGGTTAGTCATCAAATGTTACTTTGTGGCATACCCTGGAATCCAATTTTGTTGTAAGGATTAATGCTGACTCGGAGTTGTCCACTGGTGACCTCTGCTGTCTCAACATTGTAAATACCCTCTTATTTGCTGCAGTATGCGCTAGTTACCGCATGTGCACTGACCAATGCCTTGTCATGTAGATAGAAATTGCCTATGATTGAGTTATGGTTAATTTAAAGCTCTTTGACTGATATGTGATCTTTGTTCTTGTTCCTATCATTTCCCCTCCAATCTGATTGGCGCAGAGTGCCCACCTGGCCTTGATGGACGCCCTCATGACGGTGGGTGCCATGGAGACGGTGGCTACAGTCAAGACACGTGGTGCAGCAGAGCTGCTAGGTGGAGGGTCCAGCTGGCATGAGCCGCTGCTTCACTGGGTTGATGAGGTGATGGAAAGGCCACAGACGTCTTGTTTATGCCACCTTAATGTCTTTTTCTGTGTTGTTTGAGAGGTAAATACATGACAAGTATAACCACAACAGTTGAATTTTTAACCATTTGTAACCTATTGATCTGACTTGATCAGAATGGTGTATTCAAGGCTGTTCTGTCTTTCTCAGTTAAACCAAAAGTTGAGACAGATGGAAGAAGGGACCCAAGACGATCCGGCCCAAACCAACCCAGAGCCTGAGTCTGTGCAGCCCTCGGTGAGTCCTCCATTTCACGCCGACTTGCTCCACAGTTATTAGTGTTTCCACTGAAGTGCTCCAAAACGCACCGTTATCTCTTTAGGAGACTAGGCCTTTAACCATTATGTAAAACGTTTACAAGCATTGTCTTAACATGATACTTGACAAGTATTTGCGACAACGAGCATAACGCAATTTATTCCAAATTAATGTTGGGATGATTTTTCTTTTGGCTTCTGTGAAGATTGGGCTTTATTTTTATTTATTTTTATCGGTACCATCTTCACAACCCTCTCTCCCTGTTTCTTCTAGTTGTAGTTAATATCTATCCTATCCACTTGTTTGTCCATTTTCCTTTCTGTTGGTCTGTCTCTGTGTCTCTCCGTCTCCTGTGCTTTGCCCTCCTGTCTCCTGACAGTGTCCTACTCGCTGGTATTGGAAACTTGTTCCTGTAAGTTCTTCTTCCCTCCCCCTGCAAGCTCCCTCCGTTTCTCCATCGCTCTGACCTCTCCATTTGCTCTCTCTTGTTCCCCTGCAAGTGCCACGAAGGTCAGGTCTGGTCTTCATTTCTGTACCATCTGCAGCTGTGTGCAATGCATGTGGGCGCACCTCACACCCTATAGTCTGCATGTGACGTCACACGTCACCTTGCACTGTGGTTTGCCTTTTAGTGGGGGAGCTAACCAAGTCCACTGTGAACGATAGTGTGGTGCTGCGCTGTGTCTGTGTTCAGTGGTTAGGCATCGACCTGCCCTAGTAACTTCTCTACACTCTCCTCTCTCTCACTCCCTCTCTTGCCTCGTGAGACCTTCACATGCCCCACTTTTTCAGCTTTTTTTTCTGCTCTGATTTCAATTACTCCCCTCGGCTCTTACTGTTTGCCTGCCTGTCCTTCTTTTCGTTATCCATTAGCATGGTCTTTTTTTGGTATCTTTCTGACCAGCTAAATTTGATGTTCCTTGAGGCTGACGGTTTGTTTTTATGGTAACATTCATGTTCCATGTTCGTAATGCCTAAACATTTTGAGATTGACCTAAAATGGATGAGATTAGGGATGTCTCCAAAGATTGGAGATTTTAAGTCTCTCTTTCCTGGTTTCGCTTCCTCAGCTGCGGTATAGGAAGGATAAGATGCAGTCCAGACAGAAACCCGTTTTCCCGATAGTGAATGAGGTCAAAGACCTGTCTACTGGTTGTGCTGTTGTTGCTGTAATGCACTACTACTGCCCTGATCTATTAAGACTTGAAGGTATGGGGAGACGTTGTTTTTGAACTTCAAAGTGTGCAAGAATAAAATACAAGCTTGGGGGTTCTGCTGGTGTGCCTAATGGGTTTTGTCCGGTCCCTCTTTGATAGATGTTTGTATGAAGGATTCCATGTCTACAGCGGACAGCTTGTCCAACCTGCATTTCATTCGTGAGTTCTGCGAAAGTTGTTTAAAAAGCTGCTGTTCCTTGGCACTGGAAGATATGCTTTATGCACCACCGGAGCTTCAGGTACACACGCATGGCTACGTACACTCCCTCACTCACTCACTCACTCACACACACGTATACGCTGTCAAATGCAAACACACTTGGGCACAGAGCATTCTACACTTGCACTTTACTAATTCCTTCCGATGTTTGCTTTCCGTGATGATTCCCGCCAAGCCCTGAAACATTCTGGTTGTCATGTGTGTAGAGCAACTGGCTGAGCTTTCTCGCAGAGCTGCTGAACTGGTTTGAAGTACAAAGGCCAGAGTTTGTCCAACCCAGAGACTCATCAGGTGAGCGAAACCCATTTCCAGCTCGTTTGTGAGATCTGCCCTGAAGGCTGAGGCTAGAGCTGAATAATCTAATGTGAGGGGTCTTCTTGTCCACTAGATGGCTCCAGACAAGCAGTGCCAGCCAGCTCCAGTAAGAGGTACACAGGCGTCCTTCCTCGTGACCGTGAAGTACTTGTTAAAACTGAAAAGTATGCCAATCTTCTTTTGTCTTTGTTTTCCAGTGGCTTACCTTCAATCTTTAGGAAGCCCTTCGTTCCCATCTCATCCCAATTGTCCTCCGCAGGTGAGCGGAACGAAGATTTCTTTTTTTGGTGTTCTGTGTATCTGCACTAGTCTCCCTATTGTTTGTAAATCATTATTTGTAAAAAGTCATTCTCTTCCTTATTGATGTTTTGAATGCGCAAATATATTTTTCATATCTTTTGTACGATTTTGATTGTGTTCATCCCTGCGTGTTATGCATGCCTTACATTTTGTGTTTGTGTTTGTGTCCCAATGTACTCAGGACCTTTGACTCAGTCTACCTCACTGTCTCATCTAGAAAATGCAGGAAAGACAAAGATCAGGAAACCCCTCAGGTAGGCCTGGGAAACTTCCAGACGACTCGATCCAAACTGCACATCTGTGAGCTTTGTGTGCTCATCCTTCATGTCTCTCCCCCCCCCCCCCCCAGCCGCCCCCTGTCAGCCGTGTCTTTCAGCATTCCCTTTGGCCTGGACAGCGACGTGGACGTCGTGATGGGCGACCCCGTCATAACGCGCTCGGTCAGCTCTGACCAGCTCAACCGGGGGGGTCCAGCCAGGACCAGGGTGCCCTGCACCCCTCCCGAGGACCTCACCCACCTGCTGCACAAACCCAACGGCCCCCAGAGGGCCTCCTGGGTCACCCAGAATCCAAACGTACCGCGACTGGTCGAGAACGGCCACCGAGAGAGCGAAACGGGAGAACTGCCTACCATCGAGGAGGCCCTGCAGATCATCCACAACGAAAGCAAGATGGAGCCCCGGCACCACCCGGACGGCGCCCCCGACGGCTTTTACCTCCACTCCCCCGATGACCAGGCCGGCGGCCGACACAACAGCAGCCCCGGTCCCGTGAGCTGCTCCGCCCCCTCGCGCTCCGGGATGATGTACCGGCCCACGTTGGAGCCCAGGGAGCCGAAGCGCACCCGAAACCCCTCCGAGGGCTCCCGGGACGACGACTCGGTTCTGAGGGACGGCAGCATGGACTCGGACGCCTCCGAAGACCTACCCAAGACCCTGTCCAATCCCGCCACCCCGGCCGCCGCAACGCACCTCTACAGGTCCCAAGGCAAGGAGCCGTCGGACAGCGGAGTGAAGATGACCAGCTTTGCGGAACGCAAAAAGAAACACGGCCTAGAATCTCCCAAAGCCAGCGAGCCTCCCGGTGCGCCCCTGGTGGCCAACTGGGCTCACGCGGCTGAGGATGGCCCAGGCAAGAGCCCAAAACTCACCAACGAAATGTCGGAGCTCGGGGTACGACTCGAGGAGAAGCGCAAAGCCATTGAAGCCCAGAAGAAACGCATCGAGGCCATATTCGCGAAGCACCGTCAACGGCTGGGCAAGAGCGCGTTCCTGCAGCTGAAGAAGGAGCAAGACGAAGGCGAGGGGGCCGACGAGAACGGCCAGAGCCTCCCCACCAAGGACGGAGACCTCGCTTGCTTGACGTTGGAAGAGAGGCTGGCTCGAATGGAGGAGGAGGAAAAAGAGCACGACAAACAGCGGCCCTCGAAGGACGAAGATGGCGGCGACAAAGCAGGAGTCCAGACCGACAAAAAGGCCGCTCCCTCGAAGACGGGCACACTGGGCGAGAAAGCCACAGCACCGCTAGGGGACTACAACAACGCCGTATCCAAACTGACCGCGGCGCTGAGCTCCTTGCAAAGCGACATGCAGCGTCTGTCGGACCAACAGAGCCAGCTGATCAGGAAGACGCCCGCGGCGGCCAGCAACAGGTCCTGGGTCATCCCGCCCAGCCCCAAAACCTCCACCCCGGTGCGCACGTCCCGGGAGTCTTCCCGAAACCTCAACTCCACCTCCTCCTCCCCATCTCCCTCGCGTAAAATCCTGAACCACACGCCTCCGCCCAAATCTCCTCACGCGCATCGCAGAGCCCAGTCGGCGCCGCCGAAGAGCCCCAAGCACCAGCAGGTGCGCCCGCTGGACCTGAAGGGTCCAGGGATGTCGCGGGTGCTCACCGCACCGCAGAACGTCGACCGCATCCCCCACCTGCGTCGCGTGGACCCCTGGCAGTGCAAGGTGCAGACGTCCTCGTCCTTCTCCATCGGCACCGGCTCCGACGCCCAGGCGGAGCTGTACTCCCCCGACCCGACTCCGGTCGCCACCCCGGCGCCAACCCCCACGCCGCGTCTCCCTGCGGAGGACGCCCTCTCGGAAGCGGGCTCCAACGACAACCAAAGCATATTCAGCATGGACCTAGACACTCAGTCCGTGCAAGACCTGGCCAGGAAGGAGCGGCCGGCCGTGGGGGGCAGCAGCTCCGGGGCTCCCTCGGAGTGCTCCTTCGAGAGCGACGCGGCCGTGTTCAACGGCAACAAGCGCAGCAGCCTGATAGAGGTCTCCCTGTTGGCCGCGAGAGGAGACGGGAGGGAGGGGGGGGAGGAGGAGCAAGGCCCCGACGTCTTCTCCGACTCCATGAGCGACGTGACGGAGCCCGAGTTGAGAGGCGGCCTGGGGTTCTTCTTTAAGGTAGGGAGGGGACTAGAAGGTTGCACGTTTTCCAATACGACGGGTGTTGTGGTCGTCGTCATTGAAATCTGTTTGTTTTTGTTCGCATTCTGTTGAACAGGATGACAAGGTGCGGCCAGAAGATGAGATGGCCCAGCGCAGGGCTGCGCTGCTGGAGAAACAGCAGAAGAGAGCAGAGGAGATGAAGAAACGCAAACTAGAGCAGGAAAAAGAAAAAGAAGCCAAGTAGGAACTTGCTTTCTTAATTTTATAGGAATGACTGATGAAAATTAGGGATGTCGATTGAGTGTCAGAAAATGAACTGCTTATAGTTCTGATAACTCATGAATTGTTTTAGTGCTGTATCAAGGACATCAAATAAATACAATTCTGCTTATAGCTTTTAGGTGAAAATATTAGTAGTTTATTTTTACTGATCATTATAAAAGATCAGAGTTTATGAGTCTGCTTATCGAACTGGCACCTTTCTTTAACCAACTGAATCGTACTTAATCTGAATGACATTTTTGTCCTTCTCAGTAGGCCCCAATGGATGACCATCGAAGGCTGGGGGGACAAAGGGGACTCCCGGTCTTCAACTCCAGGTACTCCCACCGGGTCCCGCACCCCTACAGCGGAGGGGACGCCCCAGCGCAGGGGGGATTTCACCCGGCTGGAGTACGAGAGGAGACACCAGCTGAAGGTCATGGAGGACCTGGACAAGGTCCTGAGGCAAAAGCCCACCACCGTCCGTGGGGTGAAGAATCGGCCCAAGACCGTCTTCCGAGACGACTCGGGCCTCTCCCGAAGCCCCGCCAAGGGATTCATGGGTAGGTCCCGTTTTGAAGGTTTCCCCCAGAAAATAAATTCTGATTTCGACCGTCCCAATTCATAACGTCACTTGCTGGAGTTATTCTATTGGTTTCATTCAAACTCTCCCATCCCTCACTTGCTCCTACCAGACACCAGGTTGAACAAGCAGTACTCCCACTCCACCATGAATCTGTCTTCAGTGGCCAGTGACTTGACCATCAGGAAGTCCCCCAGGTATGTCGAAGTTACAAACAATTTGGAAGCCTCTATTTATTTATTTATTTATTTATTTTAAGCAAATATAGCTGTGTTAAGAGACTGCAACATCCCCCATGATTTACATTATTAACATGACAGCAAGAAAGCTGTTCACAGGCCGTGTCTCCTCAACCTTCCCTGTATTGTCCTCTATGCTTCAGCCGCTCTCACTCGCCTGGCAGGCGAATGTCACCGGGGAGGGTGAGCTCCCAGAACGGAGACAGGGACTGGGAGAACGGCTCCAACATCTCCTCCCCTGCCTCCATACCAGAGTACACCGGTGAGCCATCTCCTCCACGCTCCCAGAATTTAAAGCCACCCATGTCCTGACGTGCATGTGTGTGTGTGTGGGGGTGTTTTAAACGGCCTTTCGAACGCTGTGTTTGTTTTCCAGGGCCAAAGCTGTACAAGGAGCCCAGCTTCAAGTCAAACAAGTTTATCATCCACAACGCTATCTCTCGCTGCTGCCTGGCAGGCAAGGTCAATGAACCGCAGAAAAACAAGATTGTAGAGGTAAGCCGTCCCCCCGTTACAGAGTCCAAACGTCCCCAACTAGACATTAGACATTACATTTCCACTTACATGTCGCTGTCGTCGCCCTCCCCCCTACCCCCCCCTCATCTTGTCCCTTCTCGTCCCGGAACCCAGGAAATGGAAAAAAGCCCGGCCAACCACTTCCTCATCCTGTTCCGGGACGCCAGCTGCCAGTTCCGGGCGGTGTACACCATGAACCCGGAGACGGAGGAGATGGTGCGGCTGACCGGCGTCGGGCCGCGCGTTATCGGCCCCGAGATGGTGGAGTCCATCTTCAAGTACAGCTCGGACCGCAAGCAATTCACCGCCATCCCGTCCAAAACCATGTCCATGAGCGTGGACGCCTTCACCATCCCCGCGCACCACTGGCAGAAACGCCCGGGAACTCCCAAGAAGCTAGGCACTCCCAAATAGTAGAGACCCCAACCCCCCCCCCCCCCCCCCCCCCCCGACCGACATGAAAGGCAAGTAAAGGACACTCTCTCCTCAATGGAGTCCTCCCCCTCCTCCCCTTTTTTAAAAGCCCCTTCTTCCTCCAGGTACAGCATGAGGGTGTGGAGTTGAGGGCTTGCTGCTAGGCAACGGTCTGGACCGGCCGGTGGGGACACCATCTCGCCATGATAGACAGACGGCCAACAAACCCCTAACTATTGCCATTCTTCGAAGCCCTTGCGCTGTAGATCGCGGTCTCTTGAGCCGATGGTCGCGACTGCCAGTTTTACCTGCCTTGCGATAACAAAAAGGATATACTGTATATATCTAATTTGGTATTATCTGGATGGACAATCAAATATTGTGTTGTCCTTTGCTCATCCTTTGCCTATGCCTTGCTGTTCCAGCGCTCCGCGACAGAGCCACGTGGCCGACTCTGTGAGACGAGTCATGCTGCCATCCCACCCCCATAATAGAGCCAGGTGGATTCAGAGTCAATTCTGCTCCTTCCCTTTTTGCTCTTTGTTCTTAAGGCTGCCTTCTCGTACCCCCCTCCGATGCGTTCTTTCATCTCCTGAGAGCAGGACCTCAACTCTCAGGTACAGGTGAAATGAACCACGGGTAACACCACTCTCATGAATGTAGGGTACACACACATACTCACACACACACTAATTCCATAACTGGGAAGTAACAGGAAGTACTGTAGTAGGTGGCAGGTTTCTCTTGGGGGTGGGTTAGGGTTAGTAGTGATGTATGTGGCTTTCAACATCCACTCTCTGCCTGTGCCCTCAGGGATAGTGTGGTCCGCTTCAGTTGTCCTTCGGCTGTAGACGTCTGGATGTTTTTTGTTTTTTTAATATTCATTCTGACATGTGTTTGCTGGACAAATTGCCACAACTATTTCCGGGGGCCACGAGAAAATGAAGATCCATCTGTCTTTTTCCTACAATGTTATGAAGGAGGGCTTTATTCTGGATCGCAACAACATGGATGTGTGAACATGATAATCAGTGTGGGTTTAATATATGACGAATTCAATTTCTTGCATTATTTCTTTCATTTTGACACTGATTTGTATACAAGTTGACATTCGTAAGCTATTAAGCTAGCCTGCTGCTTAAGCATTTAGTGAGAAGTATGAGTGGCTAATGAGCGCGACGCAAGAAGAAACCGTATTGTCACATAAGAACCTGCTTGAGAACTACTCTGAATCTAGGACAAATAAAATAATCTAGTTCATGAACAAGCTGTTTTCATGTTGTGTACTGCCCTTGTGTCCTTGCACGTGAACGGTGAGGTCTACTTGACGATGAAGGATGATTTATGAATGCACCAGCCCTCCCCCCTCTTCTGAGCCTTGGGCAAAATGTAAAATAAACATGTTATGTTGCCATTCTGGTCATCCAATTGGGGCAAATAACTCTTGACCGTATGAATTGCTGTGTGGAGCAGGGCAACATAGCCACAAAATCAATGCCCCTCCCCCTCCCTTTTTGCCTTCTTAAGCACTGCAGGAGGTGAGTGTTAGACAGCAGTCATGCATCCCATGCCACTTAAACATCTCATACTGCCGCCAATCGATGTATAGAGTTGACATGAGATTCATTTCTAGTGCTGTAGAAAATATCGGGGCCATGGTATGATTTTTGAAAAACTGGTGGTTACTATGGTGTGATCCAGTGTGTATGGAAGTAGAGATGTTTGTATATAATTGTTTGTAAAAAGAAGAAATATATGGTAGGTGAACACTTAATTCTGTGCAATAGTTCCATGTTCCACCGGGGTTTTATTTATTGGGTATGGATTAGATGGTGGATTAATGTGTAGGTTCAGATTATATTATTTATGTCCTTTTTGGCCACTGTGGTGATTCACTCTTATTAATTTCATAGAATTGATGTTGTATCCCATTATTATTTTGCCGCATCGTCATGTCTGAGGTGCCAGAGTGGCTGTGTTCATTTCATGTTATTTAAACTGTTATCAAAAATACAAATTTTCTCCTGGAAACTGGACCACAAAAATTAAAGAATCCTTTTTAAATCATCGTGTTACATCCATTTTGAGTTTATTAACCCATTATTTACATTCCATGTTTTTCTCTAACGGCTGACTTGTTTGTAGTTAGAAGGTAGAATGAAAAATCAACAGATGTTAATGTTACGTGAATACTAGAACAAGGAATGTAAAACACTTTGAACTGATGGCTCAAAACCTTCTGAAATATATTAAATGCTATAGGCCTATGGCCTTCAACTTTTCTATCGTTGGGGGGGGGGGGGGGGGGGGGGCTCTGTTGAATACTGCAAGGCAAATGCTGATATATTTACAGTTTGACAAATAGAAATTCCTTTGACCAAAGACTGCCCACTTGGACACACAAATTGACAAATTAAAAGTAATGTGTGTGGTTCGCAATACTCGGCTATGGGTATAACCTAAAAGCAAAACATGGCTCAGATTGAAAAAAATAATGGCCTGGATATAGATATATTTCTTTCTTGGTGCTAAGACAGTGTTAGGGTAAGGAATTCTCCTAGTCTAGGAATCTACAGGTGACTTTAAATCCAATTGCAGTGATTTTGATTGAGAATGGTTGTGTGAATGTGTGCTGCAGTTGATGACCTCCAGGTCCGGAGAGGAACAAGCACTTCAACCGCCTCAGCTGTGCTTGGTGTGCAGCATCTCCGTGAGCAGGGAGTTGCAGGGCAGGTCTCCCAGCAGATGGCGCTGGTACAGGTACTCCTCCACCTGTAGGCTGATGCTGCGGACCTCGGGCAGACGAAGCAGCAGCTGGCCGAACTTGTCGGACTGACTGCGCTGTGTGTGCTCCATGAGGGCTCTGTTCACCTGCTCCTGTGTTTTCTCCACCTGCCTGCGGCTCTGGATGGACTTCACATCTGGACAGAGGAATACAGTATATAGGTGTTGACCCTTGAGGGAGCATTCATAGACTTGGTATTATCACGGCTGGCCTGAGTTTCTTGTTTCTTTTGTGACACTTTCTTTGTGCAAGACAGCCTGGAGGCAAGCCCCAACAATTCAGGCCGGCCAATGGTGAGACGCTTGAGCTGTGATTGGTCAGATTGGTCTTGACAAGAGTCGAAGGGCGGAACGGGCAGCTCAGTGAGCCAATGGCTGGCTGCAAACATGATTCTGATGGCAAGAGGAATTGAGGGAACTAGACTGGACCCAATGCATTGGGTCAGACTAGATCACAGCAAACTGTATAGGCCTGCTAGCTTGACATCACCAGACCAATTCACAAATGCATATTAGTCTGCAACCTCTCAGTTGATTTTCCATTTCCAGTGGGCGTTATCAACGGGCGCAGACCAAAATGCTTCTGGAAGCAATTGGATAGACCTACAACCAATCAGAGCAACGAAGCGTGTGACACATCAGTTGCAGCATTCTTGATTGTTTATGAAAAAGCCTCAACGGCACTCCCATAGGGCGCTCCTCTGCACAATCATCGCATTTAACCCGTCCCATATTAGATAAACCGTTGTGATTGGACCGACCCGGGCCAGGTCTGCTGAAATCTGTCTCAACGGGAGGGGGGCCAGATGCATATGCAAGAGCGAATAAAAAACATGAGGTCTCCGATTTGTCTGGTTCCAAGGCTATAGCCCTGTCGTTCATTCAAAAAGAAAGACATTCTTAAAGATGCTGTAAGGTAAGAGCTATAATTTGAGGGCATTTTGTTCGAATTGCCAGCTATTAGTGAGTGAAATGCTCTGTGAGAGAATATCTGTTCTGGTTGATGGTGCCTGCCTCTGTATCAGACCATTTAGATTGGTCCCCGCTCCTTTCTAACTAATCTGGGCCACTCTTCCCAGATTGGTTCAGGGAATCCTTCTGGCCTGTCAATCCCATCTGTGCACCCAGTGTTATCATAGGTCCACCACAAGTGCGTGAATGCAACACTTCTCAATGGCGGACAAATGTTGGAACAAGGTTTTTTCAGGGTTGTTTCTCTTTAAAATTGTGCTTGACTCTTTCCTGCTCACTCTCTCTTTACAACTCTTCAATCTTACCTACGGCAGCTTTCAGGTCTTTATTGGTGGTCAAAACCTCTCACGCTATATATTTCTTCTAGGGGGCTCACCTGGGTTAAATAAAACTAGGTATTTGAGGCAGACAAACTCCTCTTTGTCCAGGTGAAGGGCCTTCAGCTTGGACACCAGGTCCTGGCTCCTTGACACCAGGGTGCTCAGAGTCACCCCTGCCTGGGACTGCACAGTGGACACCTCTATCTGCAAGACAAACACGCTGGTCAGACGGCCAGCCATTTCAACGGATGGTCCATGGATATCCCAGTATAGTTTCCCCGCCATGACTTACCTGTTGCCCAGTGACCAGGTAGATGCAGCCCTCCTTTGCATAGGTCACTTGTCTACTCAGGTGGTCCAACACGAGCAGCTCACTCCAGCAGCTCTGCAGCAGCACCATCTGGTCTTCTACCTAAAGGGAACACTACCGACTTTCAATACTTCAACCCTTCTCTCAGGTCTGCAGTTGCCATCCTGTTCAATGCATACTGTATACACGTCTGCCAAGGCTCTGTTATTACCTTGAGGTCCTTGAAGAAAGCGCAGTTCCTGGCCCACTCCACAAGGCCAAAGAGCGTGAGGTCGGCCATTTTGCACATGATGCTAAAGGTGTTCAGACAGTCGTGTTTGCCTCGGTTGGCCTGTTCCCTCTGCAGGGAAGCCAGGACCTTGGCACACAGCTGGCCTTCCTCGGGCTCCCCCTTTAAGAGCCGAGCGAGGAAGTTGTCCGTGGGAGCGTCGATTAACGTATACGGAAAGGGAACCGGGGTGGAAGCTGTCGAACTTGACGTGGAATTGGTGGCTGACGTTGCTGGGCTTAAGGGTAGGAACCCATCACTGGCCATGGGGGAGGACATTGAGGAGTTCACCAGGGTTAAGCTAGAGCTGAATGGGTATTCTGTTTTCTCCTGAGGGAATTCACGCATGTTGGGGTGATACAGTCCGGTGAAGGGTAGTGCTGTTAATGCTGCGTCTGTGTTCCCAATGCTGTCCTGGGGCATGATGGCGTCTGACTGGTGGCCCAAGCCAGAGGGATAAACCACGTGGGGTTGATAAAAAAGCTCTGAAGACAATGGAAGGATTGAGTGATTGATCATCAGATGGTCGCTTTGGAGCATTGGCTGGTGCGTTGACGTAGTCTCTGTTTTTACCCTGTAGGGGGCAGTGCTTGGTTGGTAATAGACCTGCTGTTTTAATTGCCGGTCTCTGCGATATAAGGGGCCAAACTTGTTCCTGCCACCCCTCATGCGGTCTGCTCTCACAGCTGGAGAATAAAAAGTAAGATCAAACCATGAACGGCATCAATCAGTCACTTCATAACCTCAGTACTTTCAAAACATTGTCTTTGTCGAAAAAGCACAGAGGTTAATTAGGTTGTTTTATGATTATTATGTGAGACACTACAGCTCACACCAGCACTCAGTTTATGAGTTTATAGATTAGTCCCACACAAGAGGGTAGAAGAACTTGAGTGTCAGCGCACCATTGGAAAATGTGTCGCAACACAGTGGAATGTGTTTCTACAGGTGGGTGTGACCAGGTGTTTGTTCACCCAACGTTGCATTACAAACAGCTGGTGTGGATTGCGTGCATCGGCTAGGCCTACATGCATACATGTGTGCTCGGTGTACGTACCCTCTCTTTTCATACCCACAGCTAAGCACTTCTGGAAGCGACAGAAGGGACAGCGCTTCCTCTGGGAGGGGTTCATGGGACACCTCTGTCTCTCCGCGCAGCTGTAGTGCTTGTTGTTCTGCACCGACCGCTTAAAGAACCCCTAGAGAGAGAGAGAGAGAGAGAGAGAGAGAGAGAGAGAGAGAGAGAGAGAGAGAGAGAGAGAGAGAGAGAGAGAGAGAGAGAGAGAGAGAGAGAGAGAGAGAGAGAGAGAGAGAGAGAGAGAGAGAGAGAGAGAGAGAATAAGAAAGAACGTGGAGACAGTGAGAGAAGAAGAGAGAAATGTATCCTGGTTGAATGGTAAATGGACTGCATTTATATAGAGCTTTTCGAACCAGTGGCCACTCAAAGTGCTTTACAATTATTGCCTAACATTAACCCATTCAGACACACACACACACACACACACACACACACACACACACACACACACACACACACACATATATATATATATATATATATATATATATATATATATATATATATATATATATATAAATGTTCATCAGATTAACATGGTTACAGTTTGTGTCTACCTTGCAGCTTTCACAGGTGAGCAGTCCGTAGTGGTAGCCAGATACTCGATCTCCACACACTGGACAGCTCCCCTCGATCTCTGCTCTGCTCTCAGGCTCTCTCTCCAGCTCCCTAGCTGGGGAATGTTGCCACAAATAAATTCAAAATTATTATTGTAAAAATGAAAATAATTGTAAAGAAATTAAATAAAATGACAATTAATAAAACGTAATTAAATATAATGCAATTCAACAGAATTAAATACAATTACATTCAACAAAATTACATTCAATGTCATTTTAATACATTTTATATATATAAAGTATTAATATTGTATTAATTCATATCAAATATGCTAATGATTTTGGCTCAACATCACACAAGAGATCACAACCATTGATTATTAGACTCTCTCTCTCTCTCTCCCTCTCTCTCTCTCTCTCACTCTCTCTCTCTCTCTCTATATATATATATACTATGACATATATTATAAACATTATATATGTTGTTGATGATGTCTAATGTTAATACATATGTCAGATGAACGGAAGCTTAGACAACCTCCATGGTGGCTGAACGTGAGTCGATTTTGGTCAAGGGACTGTTTTTGTTATAATTTACATATCACAATTGAATAAAATAACCTTGAAGGCAAAGACAAAGTAAGCGTTCACTGTAAATGGGTCATTGGATGAGTTTCATTGCTCCAACAATTGGTTGTAACATTCACCGTCTTATCAACCAGATACGTATAATCAAAGACATGGGCCTTACATAATTGTCCATGGACATAATGTAACACAATGGTCATTAACAATTTCCCCTTCACATGGTCCACACAATCATATATTATGATTAATTCAACCTGTATTTATTCCGCAGGTCTCATTGAGTTTAGTCACCTCTTTTGTAAGCGAGACCTGAAAGCAAATATGCATTTGGGTTTATCTACAACTCAAAAAGGTTTCTCGGTTATTTCCTTTTGTTTCTTTCTTTTTTTAATTACTTATACAATGTCCGGATGTTCTTTAATATTCCACATGTATTACATTGCCAATATACCACTATTCAGGACCATGTTAATCTCAAGCGATTGTAGTCCCCATGGACACCGAGTGAGTACTCACACGTCCTTTCTAGATACAGCAGCTCATGGGGGTCGTTGGCTGGGGGGTGGGTCAGAGGCTGGGGCAGCTCCACATCATAATCCCATAGATCCATGCTGGCTAAGGGGACACAAGGAACGGTCCCAGCAGGTTGATCCTCATACCAGCAGGGTACAGGAGCCCAAGCACTGACACGGCGAGAGAGACAGAGAGCGAGAGAGAGAGAAAGAGAGAGGCAGCTGGACCACACAGCCCTGGTGGACTGAGGCCCACACGCAGACTTTGAACCATGGTGAGGGCCATAAAACTCTTCAGATGGGCACTCCTATTACCTACCAAGCCAGCAAGCAGGACAGCCAACAAGCCAACCTGCTTTCCTGCTAGTCAGCCAGCTATACAGCCATTCAGTCGGTCAGACAGTCAGCTGGTCAGTCAGCTAGACAGACAGTCAACCAGCTAGTCAACAGGAACATTATGCAGTCAGTCATAAGCTAGACAGTGAAACAGTCAGCCAGTCAGCTAGACAGAGAGACAGTCAGCAAGTCAGCATGTCTTCTAATCAATCAACTAGTCCATCTTAGGGGGCAGGGAGATAGGTATCTGCTGAAATGCTTTGTGGAATGACTGGGCAGTATAATACAGCAACAGAAACAATAATCACCCTGGAACAACACTGATAAGATTAGAAGCCAGGATTGTATTATAACTGCTTAACATGTAACCCTTTGTGCCTTAATTATGCTCCCATAACTCAGCGAAATATATTATTGTAGTTAATAGACAAGTTGGCTAGATTGTTACAGAAAATATACAAGTAGGATATATTGTTATAGTAAACGTAACAGGTAACAGTAGGTCAAAGTAATCCACAAAGGTCTTGTGGATAGGAGCTTTTCTTTGGCGGGCTTAAGGCTCTTTAATCTTCAAATCACATTTGAACCAAGGTCTGGCCTGTGAATCTCCTCACAATAATAATAACGGCGGAAGGCTAGATCAGGCCAGGCCCAACGCACCTGTGGCATAGGCTAGCTTCAGCTCAGCACATGGGTGTCATCAATATATAGATAATACAGTCCAAGGGTGAATACTTATGACGCCATTTTAGTCATATCAGAGAGCTTTATTAAACGTGTCAATCTAATCAGGTCTGTAATTTATTTCAAACTTTATTATTTTATTACAATAAATGTAGCCTTATTTCAGGCCTTATGTCAAATCGACATGAACATTAAAGTGCCAATCTCGAAGATTTCCTTATCATTTTCTAAGCAGTCATTTTACCTAGAGATAGTAAAACAGTTCTTAACATTGCAGTTCCTACTACTGTAAATGCAAGGGCTTTCAGAAGTGGGACATTTGGACCATTGTGTTACCTCACTCTGCAATTGATACTGACTTAACAGAGATTTATTTACATAAAATCGAGATTGACACTTTGACATGTATCAAGAGCCATTGCAAACGTTTTGCCTACTACCAACATTGTGTTGGCAGAGTTGATGGAGATGTAATCATTGGGGGTTCAAATGTTTGCGTTTCAAGATGTTTAGTAGGACTCGAGCTGAACAGCATCGCAACTTCGTTTTTGGCGCCACCTTGTGGTAATTGTGATAACCCTTCGTAGCCGTGTAGACAATCATGGATGCTGTCCCAGATGGGGACAAATGGACGGTAATGTATAAATGTCATCAATTTCAATTATCCATTATTTCTTTACATCGATTTTTCTTGTTCGTTGTTTAGTTTAGCATTTTCAAATATGAAAAATAACAAATATATTGGCTATCACAATACAGAACCCCCTTAGTTATTTATATATTTTCCACCTCAAGCACGACCTTTCAGACGTCAGTCTTCATGATTTCTGGGTGTACATGCGATGGCGTTGAGAGGGGTGCTTAGGGGTATGTTTCCAGCAGTATGTATCCTCCAGTATAGTCACAGGTTTATAAGCAATTTAACTAACGGTAGAGAGCAGAATCTGCTCTGGCTGAGGATCGTCGTTCTCACAATGTAAGTGAATCACTTAAATACTACATCAACACAGCATTGAATCGTTTATTACACGGACGCGTATCTTCCCCTCCTAAGATTGCTATTTTTGTTTGGATGGGACTAAAGTTTGAAAGTATATGGGATTGAATGACCAGAACTACTTGTCTTACAACCGAAGAGGAATGTAATGGACATTGAAAGGATTTTTTTTTTCAAATGTGTTGTGTATGTCGTAGGCCTACTCGTTTGTTATACGTGAGCTTAACATATATTAAGGGTGATTGTTGCTCTTCTGCAAAATGTCACGCAATTTGTTTCCCATGTCTGCACTCGGTACTAGTGGTCTAGTGGTTTACACAAAATAATTCACACATTTTTATACTTTGTTTACATCCGGCCAAAACCAAATAATATCTGCTGCTTCCTGTGGCCATAACGTATCACATTCAAGGAGCCACAATGTGAAATAAGCGGTTTGAGGACCCATTCATCATGGCAACCTCAGTGTTGCTGTGTTGTTTATGGCCTCCATTTTTATGTTCAATGTTTATTTCAGTAGCTGTACACAATGAATACACAAATGAAATCAAAGCGATTTATTTTGTTATAGTTTGAGGCTTGACTCATTCCTTAATTCATATTCATACTCAATTCAATTCATGTTCTAGGAAAATTGGATATATAACATTGAATCATCAAAGTAAGCGTTATACATGTCTCGGATTTCAGCTCTTTCTGCAGAAGGCCGAGCTCCTCGGTTGTGCTGAGGATAGGCTTTTCAGGCCGTTGTAACGGGACACACTGGCTCACCCGTTGCAACGAACCACACTTCGTTGTGCCGGTTGAATATCTTCATAGGACTGTAACGCAAACCATTACAACATGTCAAATTATCATAGCGTATTTGGGTTGGGTTGATTTGGGTTGATTTACAGAAAGCAGTAAAAGGGTGAAAATAAATAAACAAACACTGTATTTTACCTGTCATATCCAACGGCAAAGTGAAAGTCCTTGTCATACTTCGCTCCAACTGAGTTGAGGGTCTGCGTGAGGTCCTGCGTGTTCCACATGTGCGAAGAGGATATCATCAATCCTCCGTAGCTTTTAACATACACCTTCATATCTGGCTCCTCTGATATGTACACCTGCAACAGGAAGAGCAGTTCATTACGATTTGTATGGAAAATATTGTCAAATAAACAAACACTGCAAGCTGGGTAGGACAGAATACAAGGTTTACCTGGGTGTTCGTTGGTTTGGGGGGGTTCATCTGGTACTCAGACGGGAGAAGGAAGCTCATTGTGTAATTACAACGTTCGAACCAACCCTTTGTGGTCTTACTTTTGATGATCACCGGGGCAGTCATTTCAATGGTTGTTCCTGCAGGTCAAGTAAATAGGTTATTCCCATGGAAGAGGCTGCTTATGAGACAATGTAGGCAATCCCAAGTGGCCGTGTCTACACCCAGACCCATTGTGTTGTTTCAGGCATTCCCATGTGCACACACAAACACACCATTTTCATTGGCACCAGTGATGTACTCAAATAGTCTTTTGAAGGTACTGAATACTGCCATCTCCATGACACGTGAAGATTCCTTTGTTGTCACCCACTTAGTCTTTTCGTAGTGGCGCACCTACAGCACATGAGGTCGAGGACATGTCTGCATGAGCTTTCATCAACATCACAATTTTTTCTACATCATTTTTTCCCTCTCACTGAATGAAATGGCCCTGCTCTCGCTCACCTCATAATCTTTAGTCTGACACACTGGTGTATACAAAAGGCATTCTTTGGTCTCGGTGCAAAATAAAGACTCAGAGGATTTCCTGTTGGTTAAGAAAATAAATTGTGATTCAGAGATGTAGGAATGTATATATAGAGTACTGGATTCAACATTAAAAACGAATATGATCCAGATCCAGTGTAAATATATTTAATAACAATTTAACAGACACGTTTTCAGTGATTTCGCAATATAGTCTGTGAGGCATTAGTTCTGCAAACAACCGGCATTTACTGTGCATAAACAAAAAAGAATAACTCTTACCCAACTCTGGCTTCTGTGGTTAGCACCAGCAGAAAGCCAAGGACTGCTGCAATGTACCTCCTGAGATGCAGACATACATGGATTTAAGGTGCAAGAGGTTACTATATTGCCATGCAAAATTTCCCCCAAAACCTTGAGACTGCATTAATGGTACTTACATTTTCACCCTGCTTCAGCTGTGTGTGCAGGAGATTGTGCAAAACAACTATTTATGGTCTTAGAGTTATGAAAGGTTAATTTGCATGAACACACCCCCATATACTGGCTCATGGCTTCTAAGCAGATGACTGGTTGTGAAAGAACAAGGAGGAGATAAGAAGTTTTAACTTCATGTAGTTACTTCAACCAACCTGATGTAAAAAAAAAAAACGTACAAAATGTAATGGTCAGTATGAAACTTTATGTACTAATCCAAAAATATTCACAATAAGTGCGTTCAGCCATGAAGGTTCAAACCAAAAATTGCAATAACCATTCAAGTACACACAATCAATCAAATAACTGCTTCATGTGCTACATTTTAGAAACAAAGGTTGGCCTTTTGGTCTTATTATTTGTAGCAATGGGATTTAAGTGTCTTTGTGTTGCTGTTACTGCTTGATTAAATTAACAAAGGCATGCAAATGCGTTTGTAACAAATACAATGCTGAATGCCACCTAGGTGGCTTTTTCCTCATGATTAAGTGTTGTAAGTACAAATTTACAAACTGGCAAGAATGCTTTTTATGATAGTGATTCAGAGTGTTGCCTTCCTGCATGGCTTCATGTGTGAGCTAGCAAGTTACATGGACATCACGTGAATATTCAGGCTTTGTTGATATTCACATGCTGAGCCATCTTTTCTGAACATCGTGCTCTTGTCAAATTCCTATAGGGTCTCCAATACAATACACACCCAGAAAACTGGTTTGTTCTAGAACACTGTTTGAGAGCATAGCGTAACTCCCAAGTGATTATAGAGCGAACATGTGAATAAGAACCCCTTTCACACATGCAGTATTTCCCTGCAAAGGCCCTGAAGAAGTTCTGCATGGGGTTGGGGTTAGAGGTTCCCTATGCGAATAGGGACGCGTATCTTGGGAAATCTTCCCTGGCAATTTGCCTGCTATAGACGTTGTAACATTTCCGCATCACTGCCGCGTACGGGTGTGTTGTGAATGAAATCAGTGAAATTGGTGGGAGAGGCACGTGAAGGGTTAGCATCTATCTGACGCAGACACTTTAACATGCTGAGGACGTATTTTAACCGGTGACTGTTTATCGGAACCGTGCATTCACACCAAAAGCGAAGGCGCGGCGCGAATACATACAAAGTCAATGCAAAGACACGAATAGATGCACATTCTTCGCTGGCCAAACCGGCGGCGCGAATGGCACGGTGCGAACGACGTGGTTCGCTCGAATTCTGCTCGCGCGAACTACGCTTATTCGCCGCATTCGCGTGTATTTGAACGTTGGTTTACGCTGAATCACTCACGCGACAAAAGTCTGCAGTTCATGCGAGGTTCGCTTCGGACGATTCGATAACAATTCAACACTGCTTCTTTTGCATTGCAAACTGATTCAATACAAGCTCTCATTTTCAAGGCTAGCCTGCAAATAAACCAGTTGAACCAATCACAATCGGGTAGCTTTGTCATAGTCACCATGGTCACTGTACATGTTGTAGGATGTGGCGAAGGTAACGGACTTTTTACGTTTCTTACACAGTCCTCTTATTGCATCCATAGTGGTAAACTACATTCACAGACCTATAACTATCGCTATCTGTTATATGCATGCCTGATCATTCATCTCCTTTAACAACATCTGATCAAGCCAATGCTTACTTGCATTGCGGAACATGAATATAGGTCGACTTTGATAACACGACGGTGTGCAGTTGTATCGCAACAATTTCGTTTTGGATTCCAACTTTCTCCGAAAGAGTGATAGCCTGCTTTTGGTTATCGACTAGGGAAACTACCTCAAAAACGAACGGCTCCAAAACATGGATGTATTAAAGAATGCAGACCCACCACTTCTCTCAACACAACATCTAATTTGGTGAAAGGGCGGAGCATAAGGTCGTCTTCACTAGGCTATAGGTTGACCATTGAATAAATCTGTCTGTTTCACGCGATTATAATTGGAAAACACAGCACAAGGAAACACCTCCCCATTCCTGCTATAAGTTCCCCTTCAGAAAGGTTGTTCAGTTCAGGGAGCAACATTATAACATGTCTCCGTTCCTCACTATGTTGCCAGACTTGTATTCTTGACTGGTTTACATTTTAAGAAGCATGCATACCTCTTTCATCTTACACATAAAAACTCAGAAAAATACTTCAAAATGTTCAAAGGTTGTGTAAGTAAGAGAAGACAAGAGACTGAAGTTGATTGTTTTTATGTTCAGTGTCAGATTCATGAAGCTGTTGCATTCAAGCTAAAAACAGGAGTGTTCCCTTTCTGTTGTCCAAAGTTGATGTGCCGGTCCTATGTCAGGCACCATTATTCATAAGAAAATATTTGTCTTATTCTTAATGATAACGTGTTTGTTTATAGTTAAAATTACAGCTAATTGTTGTCAAGTCAAGTCAATATTAAGTACATTTTTATCTCATAACCATAGCCCTCCAAAGATCAAGGAAAAACTCCCTTAATTATTAAGGAAGAAACCTTGAGAAGAACTGCAGAAAGAGGGTAACCTCCTTCCAGGGATGGTTAGGTGTGCAATGGGTGCAATAATGCAGAGCCTTAATGGTAAGATAAGCAAAACGGTTTAAGTCAAATGAAGTTGTTGGAAAATAGAAAATGTGCAATGACCAATGTCCATAATTGTTGTTAAATCAAAACAGTAGAAGTTTCCACACTAAAATATATTATCCACTGCACTGCAACATATCAGGAAAGATTCCATGTATGTGGAAACTTACAAACGAATAATAAAGCTCTTTATGATAGTGATTCAGAATTTCAATTTGCCTTCCTGGATGGCTTTCTGTGTGAGCTAGCAAATCACATGAGTATCAAATGAACATTCAAGCTTTGTTGTCGTTTTCACCTGCTACCTGAGCCATCTTTCATGAACATAGTGTTCTTAGTCCAATTCCTGTATGGTCTTCTATTCAATATAACAAAAGGTCTGAGTACCCACCCACGAAACTGTTTTGTTCCAGAATAGTTTTGTGTTTGAGAGCATAGCATAACTCCACGTGATGAAAGAGCAAATATGTAAATATAGTATTGTAGTTGTAGAGGGTGTTATGTTATTGTATAGTAGGATGTTGTTAAGATTGAATCAATAAAATATTATTAATAATAATTGTGGGAGTGTGTGTGGATGATGGCTGGTTTAAGCAGCCTCACCTGGCCCGAGTCAGACTGATTGGAGTCTGGAGCTGGGTGAGACTGCACACCTGTTGCACATTGAGTAATCAATGTGCAGAGGTTAGACCAGCCATCACCGCACACACTCAGGGAGAGCTCTCCCACATGGCAGCATGGATCATCATCAGTCTGTGTCATCATTAAAAAATCTTTACAATAAACTGGTCTTTCAACATCACCACCCTGTGTATTTGTTTGGAGGAGCCCGAGGAAAGTCACCTAGGTGGAGTATGGCAGCCATCTAGGTGGCGTGTAGCAGTGGAATTTGCTACACTGGCGCCCAATGTGGGGCACCTCCAAACCGCTTTGGACTCAGGAAGGCTGTCCAAGGACGCACTGGGTCGCCAGCAGCGATGACGGACAGTCGCCTCCCAACACCATCCCTTTCCCCAACGGCACTGTGGAGTCCAGCGGAGGATGGGGGAGGCAGCACAGCAACCACCACAGGCAACCGTCTGTAGCTAGCCGCCCCGGCATCCAGCCAGCACCGCAGCCCAGCCGACACCTCTACCAGCCCGTCCAGACAGCCCTGGAATGGCCAAGTCCGCCGACACCACCGCCAGTCAAGGCAGCAGCCCAGGCCTCCGGTCTCCAGGATGGAGGGGGAGGGTGGGTTGGCGGGTCACCCTGGGGAGGTGTGGGGACTATGGGGTTGGATGTTGTTTTTTCTTTATTTTAGGTATGGTAACCCTGGGAAGAGTCTGCTTGTTTTTGTTAGGTATGGTAACCCTGGGTCAGAGTCCGGTTTATGTATATATTATTTTTATGGATGGGGGGGGGGCGGGGGAGAGTTTCTCCCCAGCTTCAATTTGGTGTTGGGGGTATGTGGGAGTGTGTGTGGATGATGGCTGGTTTAAGCAGCCTCACCTGGCCTGAGTCAGACTGATTGGAATCTGGAGCTGGGTGAGGCTGCACACTGAGCAATCAATGTGCACAGGTTAAACCAGCCATCACCGCACACACTCAGGGGGAGATCTCCCACATGGCAGCATGGATCACCATCTGTCTGTCATCGTTAAACCTTTACAATAAACCGGTCTTTCAACATCACCACCCTGTCCATTTGTTTGGAGGAGCCCGAGGAAAGTCACCTAGGTGGAGTATGGTGGCGTGTAGCAGTGGAGTTTGCTACAATAATATTACATAATAATGAAAAAGTGAATCAAAAATTCAACCACTTTCACAGCTGCAGAGCCTTGACATAGTTGACAACGCCAGTAAGGATGAAAGCTGCAGTAGGTAAGATGTTTTTGTTAGAATTGTGCTCCAAAACATATCTTAACATAGACTACTTGAATGAGTTTCATTGACCAATGTAGCATGAGTGCAGATATATTTAATTCTCACATTTCACAGCGGCTTGGGCTTCTTTTCCCCCTCAAATATATCTTGCAAAGAAAGAACTTTACAACCAGCTAGCACTTCTAGCAAGCTATATGCTTAAAGATGTTTGCCTTGAATCATGTACAAAGTTGATTGACAGCCAGGGTTAAGCTCTCTCTTTAAGCTTATCTTACTGTGACACGTGAGAATGGAATGTCTCTGCAATGTTGCTACATTGGTAAATAGCACCGAGTGTCACTGTGTCAACATTAAAGGATTTGGCCGGTTTGTTGACACCAGGTTAAATGTTGACTTTGTCTATGTCCAGATGTCAATGAGCCATGGTTTATCTTCAACCCACTTCCTCTCACATTGTAGACCCATTCCAAAATTGGGCAGTTGGCCACCAATTAACATCCATTCAATTCCAAAATGAGTGTTTAGCAGCTCTCACAGCTGTATTTGTGTTTTGTCCAGCCTAAGTAAAAGGATACGAACTGCCCTGGCTACGTAGCCTTCTCCAACAGTGCCCACAAACTAACAAATTCTGAAGTTTCACGCGCCACTGAGCATGCGCACAGACTGCAACAGTAGTGGCTGCGTTATCGGCAGCTTGATAATTCTGAATTCTGAGTACAGTCAACATTTCAAAAAGTCGCCAAGGTAAGTGAAAAAAGAAAAACGACTTTAAAGACCGATTTTCGTTGGCTTTGGCCTGCGATAAATCTGTTTAACCATCACAATCGGGGATCTTTGTCGTATTATTATGTCTTTGTCTTGAAAATACACTTGGCTTCTCCAGACATGAGTATTTTCCCCAGTTGCCTTATTGTGGAAGTAGCCTGCCCAGAGCCTACCTTGAATCTGTCTATATAATTTAGTCACTTACCTTTTCTGCAATGGCTATTTAACATAAAATAAATAACTACATTTGCGGTGACAAAGTGAAACAATCTCTTTTATATATAATATATACAAATATTTGAGAAATATGAAATCAACATTTTATTTTGGCCTTGTGCTTTGTGCATTCAAATTTATTTTCTCAAAAGGTTCATCTGGAAGCTTTTTAAAACAAAATGTTTGCCAATTGACATGGTTCCACTCTAGCCATCTTACTTAACTTGGTAACACTTAACAATAAGGGTACATTTATTAACTAATGATTTAGTAAGCATTAAATAACATTAGTTAATGCAGTCATAAGCATAATTATATATCATTAGCATAGTGGTTAGGGTTTACCTTTAACCTCTTTAATATTGTAGAAATTAATACCTTAGTTGACATGAACACCATTTAAGAAACAAAATCATTATTAATTGTTGAACTCTTGTTTTTATTTATTTTCTTACAGACTACATCTATAACACACATTTGCAGTGGCTCTTCTATTCAGATATGCAGGGCCTGGTGAAAAGACATGTTGCAGGTAGGGACAGAATATATTTTAATTGGGGGGTGAAGAGAGCCCCATACCTGTATTTACCTTAGGCCCTAAAATCACTACATCTGCCCATGGGTGACTAGGTCAGTGAGTGGATTATTTATAAATACAGTGAATGCACGCCCTTTCAGCCAATGTCTGACCACTTTATAGCCAGGCATTTACTGTACGCTCTGTTCAAGTATTCTGTTCAAGGTCTTGCTGGCAAAACCAGACCAAAGCTGAAAAGTTTGTAGCTAGCATACATCATCTTTATACTACTTTGTAGTGTGTGTGGATGATGGCTGGTTTAAGCAGCCTCATCTGGCCCGAGTCAGTCAACTATCTAAAATGCCAACAGGTGGCAACCTACCTCACGTTTGATATAAAACCCATAGTAAACGATATAATGCATATTGGGCATGGGAAATAACAAGCCCTCTGGAGTGTTCTTTTCCCCATAGCGACTTGAACATTGCTCAAAAGTCAACTTTGTTACTGTGGGATTGTGTGTGGATGATGGCTGGTTTAAGCAGCCTCACCTGGCCCGAGTCAGACTGATTGGAGTCTGGAGCTGGTTGAGGCTGCACACCTGTTGCACATTCAGCAATCAGTGTGCACAGGTTGAACCAGCCATCACCACACACACTCAGGGAGAGCGCTCCTACATGTCAGCATGGAGCACCATATGTATGTATCATTCTACGCAACCTTTACAATAAACCGGTCTTTCAACATCACCACTCTGTGTCCATTTGTCTGGAGGATCCTGAGGGAAGTCACCTAGGTGGAGTATGGCAGCCACCTAGGTGGCGTGTAGTAGTGGACTTTGCTACAGTTACGTATATGTATTTTTGTTGAACAGTTATATTTTTGTGAATATATATATATATATATATATATATATATATAAAACTAAGCAATAAAATGCTCTTTGTTCATGGGACGTCATCAAAGGCATATGAGCTTTGTGTACCGATCACGCAGCCATCAAGCTTTCATGGTGGATGACTGGAATTTCCTTGACACTGTTCTAGCCTTGTTAGCTTATAACTCAGCATTTGACAGAGCCATTTTAATATCACCAATGTCTAGTTTTCCATTGCGTGACCGTGTTAATTTACTTATGTATTGATTGACAAACATTAATTTAGGTTAATTCTTTAGATTCAAACATATAAAGCTAGACATCTCAACTGTTTGAAACCAATCTGGACAGCTGTCCTGCAGTCTTTCCCAGCTGTACGCTCGGGCTTACCAGGCCCATCGGCCTATAGCGCCATCTGATTCAACAAACTACCAGAGCGTGATCGGGTTGACAGCCTCACTCCTCTTTGTCAATCAATAGCCTTCGATGATCTGGCACTACCACCATCTAGGCCTACACGTATTGGCAGCCTTATGTTTGATCCATGGTGCTTGTTATGGACAGGCTAGCACAGAAGAAGACCAATATCA
Organism: Lota lota; assembly: GCA_026745465.1. NCBI lineage: Eukaryota > Metazoa > Chordata > Actinopteri > Gadiformes > Lotidae > Lota > Lota lota. The sequence continues at coordinate 315,476 of JACYXH010000246.1, forward strand.
ACCCAAGCACTTTTCTCTAGTCAATGAGCGTTGAAGTCTCCCAGGAGGATTACAGTGTCCCATGCAGCTTCTCCAATCTTCTGGGTGCATATGCACACATTGTTTAGCTCTGGCTCTTCCTCTTCCCTATGCCAGGGCGGGGTTTGTGGGCTACCTGGCCACTAGTCACTCTACGACAAACCACCAAGCCCGGCTCCAGGTAATCTAGATTGTAAAGTCTGGACCGTGTATGTCTGGATCCTCAACCCGGGTGACCATACCAGGAGCTTATAGCTCCATTATAACCTTCTGCCACACTCCAGGGAAGATGATGAAAAGGTGATTTTGTGACGTAATTGTCTAAGGTGCAAAGCTGAAAAAGTCATTTGCGTAGCACAACTTCAGGGCAACCTGGGTTGTTAATACAGGTTATTCCTGTATTAGTTTATAGCGGCCTCTAGTGATACTCCTTGTGGTCCAAAAAAAGTATTTCACGATAAGAAGAAAAGAAAATCATTGCTAAACCGTATCAATCTTTCAGTTGATTAATTTGGAGGACGAACTGTGCCATGGAAAGAATTTAGGAATGTTTCATAATGTACCCATTTAAAAACTGTTTAAATAAAGAACTTATGGTATATTATTAAACATTCATTAATTATTTCCGTTGGACAATTCGTCCTCAATATAATCATGCAGTATATACATTAATTCACAAAAAGCTCTATGCATTCTCTATTTATTCTCATGAAAACAAATGTTTTTTTAATTAAACCAATAATTTTTTTCAGTTGTGTGCCTATTCTTTGAAGAGCTGAGGGCATTCAGGTTGGACCAGGATGCAGCCCAGTTGCATATATAGAGACCCACCTCCGGCTGCTACTCACAACAGAAGTATAATTTGTGTAGATCTGCACTTTTCTCACATCCATGCCTGAGTTGAAGGGAAACTCTGCATATGGTTCTCAATGCAGACGTGTGGCTGGTGTTGAAGTAGGCTAATCAGAGTGTACACATCACTCACTTCATCTCACATAACACTTAATAGGCCTATTTATTCACAATCCAGACCGTTTTTATTATGAATGGTCCCTGGGAACTTGGGTATTGCTTGATCGATTTGTAGCGTCCTCTGGTGGTGTGGGTTACTCCCAAATCAAAATACCAAAAAGACATTTTCTCATTCTTTGAGTTAAAGGCCTAAATGATATAATGCTGAAATCACAAGTGATAACATAACGTGGATGTTGTATATAATGACTTGAAATAGTATGGAGCTAACCCTAGCCTGCTGCATACAATTGAACAGCCAGACAAATAGTAAGCAGCAGTTGTTTTATATTCATTTGAATATAATATACACATATTATGTGAAACAATATTTCACTTATAACTCCGTGACAATAAAAACAAAACAAGCAAAGGGAAATTATTCAACTGAATATTCACACTGCTCATGAATTGTAATTCTACTTTCATTTTCTTTTGTATTATATATATATATATTTTTTAATATACAGCTTAACTTAACTTAAATGCAATGGCTTTTAAGGAATACATGTATCCTTTCCAGGATGACCAATTAATTCCAAGGCCATAGATTGACTCGCCCCACAGATACTCGCCGTTGGGGTTGGCATGATGGCAATCCCCGTACCACCATCCTCCCAGGTAGGTTTTTGCACAGTTTGCAATGTTGGAATCTTGGTCCTTATCAAATGTTGAGAACTTCCGATTATTGTGATGATCCAACGAAATTCCTGAAAAGAATAATGGAATATTATGTTTAGTGATCCTTATGGATGAAGTGTGGCAACTGACTGAGTAACCTGTGCCAACCCTTGTTTAGTCTCACCCGCGCCACCGTCTTTGAAGCCACTAAAAGTGAGCGTGTATCCGTCCTGCTCTGGGCCCACGTTGAAGGAGGAATACTCCACAAATACCTTTGCGCCTTCGAAGTCCTCCATGTCCACTCTCAGCTTGTAGCTTTTCTTAGCAGTCAGGAGATGGATATTCTCCAGACCTGGAAAGAAACAATGCTATCTCTAATTTGACGTTGAAAGGATTTAAACGTTTTTTTTTTTTTTAAGTATACGATTCAAATGTACAACTTTCCAGTGCTCACCCAACCAGTATTCACCAGACACTTGTCCGAATCCAGTCTTGTACTGGTCCCACCCACGGTAGAAGTTAATGGTGCCATCATTCCTTCTTTGAATGACCTGAATTGGAAAATATTTACTTAAAAATAAGCTTGAAAGTCTAAATGTGTATGATTGAGCCTCTCCAAGTTATCGGGCGGAAGACTTTCAGAATTAAAAAAACTCCTTAACTGTATACCGTCCACTCTGGCTGTGCAACTATTTGACACAAAATAGCGTAGCTCGGCTGTGTAGGTGGCATGAGTGGGAAGGGTTTTGGGAGTGTCGATAGTAAGATTCTTGTAAACAAAGAGAGAAGACGGGCTGGCCAGCAATCTTTTTTTTGTTGTAGAATATATAAGTAATGTGATTTTATTGATAGCATTTTTGAAATTACTATCGATCAGCATTGACTACAGCTATGCAGAGGGTTATTCTAAGCTATGGGCTGGTTTAAATGTTACACTGTTGGAGTGTGTGTGGATGATGGCTGGTTTAAGCAGCCTCACCTGGCCAAGTCTGATTGGACTCTGGGGCTGGGTGAGGCTGCACACCTGTTGCAGATTGATAAATTAGTGTGCACAGGTTAAACCAGCCATCTCCACACACACTCAGGAGATCTCCTGCATGGCAGCGGAGCACCCTTGCATGGCAGCGGAGCACCCTTGCCATGTTCATGAACTACAACCTTTACAATAAACTGGATTTCTAACACCACCACCCTGCGTCCTTTGTCTGGAGGAGCCCAAAATAAGTCACCTCGGTGGCGGCTAGCATTGTCCTTTGCTGACATATACATTGTGACTTTAAGTCATTGTGAAATTTAACTGTTTTTCATTGTTTAAAATAGTTTTTCACAGTGATATTATTTACCCATTCAAAAATGAATAAATGCATACTATTTATGAATATTGATGCTCAGATTGACAGATTGATGATCAGGTGCTTTAAGTGACTTTGAATTCAGATACATGTCATTGAGCAGCAGGTAGGGGTTAGGCCATCTTGCTTAATATATATAACAATTTTGATGTTATTTGTTACATTCAAACATAATAAATGTAGTCCTCTACACTACAGCAGTTGTTTTTGTTTTGTAATGTCAACAACTTGTGAAAAGGGGCAGCTTAACTTGTAACCAATCATGTTTCCCTTCTCCATAAGGCATACAACAGATATGGCCTTGGCAAACGTTTCAGTTTTGCGCAATCTGATCAATTCCCCAAGGATCAAATATCATTACTGCTATAGTGTTTTTAGCACAGTGCGTTCCAATTGTAACTTGGAAATACAACACTTATTTATTTATTTATTTACAATATTTTCAACATGACGCATGCCAACATTTAAAAAACCGAAATGATAAACACGATCTACTTTGCTAGACCTAATGAATCATGTCTTTTTGAGAATGATGCCAGTTTATACATTACCGTCCATTTGTTACTATCTGGTGCATCTATGGAGCCCATTTCACAGTGGACCTGAACAGGGGAGGTGGGTCCCGCTGGAAAGATTGTATAGACGCCACTGTTACCATAGCCGTTGTTATAGATGTCGCTGCAATCCACTGGAAGCGACATGGGCGTGCCGCTTACCACCGGAGTCACCACCAAGAGGACGAATAAGGTCCTGAAAGGTCCCTGAAGAAGACAAAAATAAGTTTTCTGTTTCTGAAATGCTTTTGACATTTTTGAAACACAAAGAATCGGCTGGGCAATACTTACAATCATTTTCCTCGCTAGAGGTCTACATTTGATTTCAACACTTAGATCCAAGTTCTTCCTTACTCAAATGTGTCTCAGCCCGTTTCCTCTGTATATTTATAGCCTTGCACCGTCTACCATAATATTGTTGATATGTGAACTTTGACATTTCCTATGGAGCCCACCCTGCATGGGATCACATGGTAGAAAATAGTTTGATGTGCCCACACATTATGATACCGTGGGACTACTCATAGATCACTAAACTGTGATCTTGGGTTCCAGTTTTAAACAGTTTGCACAGATTACTAAATGTAGGGTTAGGGGTTAGTTACACATAGATATATATATATTTTTTCTACCAGGATGGCTCTGTAATTTCCATAATTTCCTTTCTGGGATAAATAAAGGACATTTAATTGTATTTAATCAATATTGGACACTTGGGGCTAGCAAGCACTTTCAGTGACCCATAAAATAAACCGAGGTAATCTCCTATATTGAGTTATGCTCATCATGCTACTGCATTTATACAGAAAGGTGTTAAAACATAATCAATGGTATAGAAGATGTATTAAAGCTCCATTACTAAATAATTGCTGTCCAGTAACCATGAAAAGGATAACATTGTTTAGCCTCAACAATTTTCATCACCATCTCCTACCAACAGCAGTTGCAGGAGCCAATTCCTTTCTTTTTATTTAGTTGTCATTTTTAGTACATGGTGTGTGTGTGTCTTGTTTTGTTAATGGCTATTTATGCTGCGTGCTCCCCCTACTGGGCAAGTGGGCCTTAAAGGAGATCCTGAGGCCTGGAGGGTTTGTTTTGGCTGGGAAAGTCTTTAGACCTTGCCGGGTTTGCTTGTCTTGTCTTAAGTTTCCTGTTTATAACAATAATCCTTAATTTCAAAATTTGGTTAAATCAGTTATGGAAACAGAATCGTTAATAAATGAAGATCTTTTTATTCACATTTCATCTGGACAAGCGTCTACTCTAGCCTGTACCCAGTCAGCCCAAGGGTGATCTACACGAAGGACAATGGACGTCGTAGTCACTACAGCAGTATTTTCCAGGTTATTTTAATATGTTACGGTTATACATTCTTTATCCATTATTATGATTACATGTTTTTTTATATAGTTTGGTTATTGTTCTATTTTGTTCTTTTATTTCCTTGTCCTTAGGTGAGCTAAGATGCTGCTTGAGGTTAGTTATTAAGCATATCCCCATCGCCTTATCAATGATCAGTGTCTGTAAACGGCTTGTGCAACAAGCTTGTGGGATCTATAGCTCACCATTGACGCGTATAAACACTTCAGAATGAATATATTATGAAGGATTATACTCTTGGAGTCTCCGTGCCCCACCTATTGGTGGATAAAGTTATACAAATGTTGAATATAAAAATATATATTTCATTGAATATGAATAGCCTTAAACAGAACTACCTTCAATGTTATACATAATGGTTTCTACAGAACACAATTGTCTTATATTTGGACGTGTAGGCTGGCAAAATTATCTTGAGGCGAGAAGAGAATGTTTGAAGCAATTGTTTGTGACATATGTATCTTATTGAATACGGTCTAAGAAAAAGATCTGTGAGAGAGATAACTGCATCACTGACCTAAAAGTGACATCAAATATAAATTCTCACTGTTAAAAATATGATTATTTTTGATTAATATTCTTACTAGTCAGAATTAAATTTATACTCGTAAAAATAAATGAATCAGAGTTCAACTTTTTTTCTTTATTTTTAATAACTCTTTCTTGATATTAAGTGTTTGAAAGTGAAATGATCCTAGATAATCCTAATGTCATTCATGTCTAAAACATAATAAAAATCACACGGTACAAAAAAATGTAACTACAGTTTTTATTAGAAGTAACTTAATTTGCAACTTTTGTCTGTAGACAGAAAACTGTGAAAAGGATTTATGTACACTGATTTCAAACTACTTTTAAACAAGTATAGTAATTAATAATGATAGAAAATATCTATGGCAGTTCTAATAATACAAGACCAATACAATATCAGTCACAGCTTGACAGTAATGCTAAAAGGAAGGTTTTTATTTGTCTTTTTTTAGTAAATAACCCATTTTAAAAACATAAAACTTTTCAAACAAATACATCTACCCAGGACCAACATATTTACACAAAGGGTTCACAAAGCTTGAAATGTACACAATACTTAATATAGTGTGACCTGGGAAAGAAATGGACAGACCAAAAAAAGACCAAAACATACCATTCATGATGTAGCTGGACATAGATCTAAACTACTTTACAATATAACTTTCTGGAATCTGTCGGATCAGTGAAACATTTCAGCAGTGGAACACATGTAAGCGACGCAACTCCTATTGGGTAAATAAAACAAACTAATCGGACAAGGAGAATTTAAGACGCACCGAAATGGCAGGGGTTGGTGCCGGCTAGTGTCCGCTTTGTGGATGTCATGGCATCGCGTGCAAACAGAAGGCAACAAACAGAAGGCAACAAACCCAATTGTCGCAAAACAGCAAAACATGTTTGTCCCTCACGAAATCTTTATTTTTTTGTCTTTTTCTTTTTTCCTGAAAAGTGGAATGTATATCAATAGGAGAGATAGTTGCTATCCTTAGAGTTTTGTGTCACATGGGGCAATAAAAGGCGCTTTGCCGGGCAGCATGAATAGCACAGCAGTAGAGCGAGCGAGAACGGTAGAGAGTGTCATCTTGGGAGTATTGTCGAGTGGCTGTAGCGCTACATGGTAGCGTTCACTCCCCTCACATCTTCCGACATGTCACCCTAGATTCGCCCCAACTCCACTGCTACATATCCAGGCCTTTATGCCACTTTTAGAGATAACACCTCCCTAAGGAGTGACAGGGCCCTAATGCAGTCGCATTGCAGCAGCTGCACTTACCTGCACTTACTTGCACGACCACGCGTCCTGCCCAAAGTAACGCTTCCCTTCTCTGTCCCCAAGTGACCATGAAGCTCTGAATGCATCTCCAAAACCCCCGTTCTCTAATCTGCGGGCTGAGAACAGTGTCCGTCTCTCGCTGAGCAGCCAGTTATAACTGGAATGTCTGCAGGGATGCACAAAATAGCAGCTGATGAACATCGCTTAGCACATCGCGTTGATAAAGAATTCCCAGCGTCAACAAATTAACTGTGTATAAAAAAAAAAGCAAATGAAACAATTCAAAAAGGCAGTTAAAAAAAGGGCAGTGAAATGCAGATTTTGTTTTTAAGGCAGTTCTAAATAACTTTCACAAAATAAATGACAACAAACCCGACAACGACGACTGACGTTTTCTGAGACTATGTTAGTACCTGGAGGTAGTACCCGGTAGTTAATAAAGGCTGAACTGCATACATTATAAAATAAGTGATGCTGGGAAGGGAGCATAACGTCCCAAACTGACAGTGAGCCATTTTGACTTGACTCTTGAATAAAGGGATCTTTTCATGAAGAAACCGCAGAAGTTCATGCTGTCATATTATCATCCTGTGAAGTGCTTCAGGGTGCCTCAAGTCCACAAATTGTTTAAATAGCTCTATGGAAGGTGATCAATAACCGATTCCATGAAATCTAAAATATATCACTAATGCTGAACAACTCCGCTGAAATATTCGCCAGGGTATATCTGTCCATGAGACTCTAATGAAAATACCAGTTGGCTGGATGTCAAAACTTTCTTTTTCCTGTACGGTTGGTTTAGGTGGCGAGGGGGTCGGGGCAGAAAAAGGGAGAGAATATATAATGAAAAAAGCAATTCAAAAGGGACATTAAAACAATAAATAAAAATAAAAGTATTCACGTCAACATTTTACTTTGATCTACTTTTAAAATGTTAGTCTTCTCCAAGTCTTTGAAATGAAAGGCTTGGCTTTCTTCATATATTTTTTTATAATAAAAAAACAAGTCCATCTGTGACAGAATAAGTCTTACTTCATTAAATTGTCTGAACTTTTTCACAGACAACGTACACTTCCCTTTACTTTGTTCTTGCTGCAAACATCATGAGCAGACAGTCCTCTTGGGTTAAACATCGTCAGTCCAAATCCAATAAAAAATCTTGGAAAAAACAGGCTGACATACTTAATAAAGGACAGGTCCCATGGCCAGTCCACATTTTCTCAAACCCAAGTCCATTGTCAGGCGGTTTTGCTCACGCAAACACCTGCATCTTTCCGTTGGCCTCAGTGGCGTGGGAGATTTGGGTCTGGGCGGGACCGGCAACTGCCGGGCTTGGGGTCGAGTCTGACCAATCAGACACACAGTGAGGGGAGGGGCTGGACCACGGCTCGGGGGACTCCGGGGACGGGGTCAGGTAAGGGTGCTCACTGGGCAGATGGAGGTAATGCTTGGGGGTGGCATCCATGGCGGAGGAGTAGCTATGTTGTGAAGGAGGGGTGGGGTAATCATCATGCCCTACGGTGCTGCTGCTAGCCTGGGAGGGAGGCATCTGTGCAGGGGCTGCCGGGGCGGCTGCCGGGGCGGCTGCCTGGGGCATCTGAGCGCCGGCCTGGGACTGAGGAGGCTGCTGGGGACCCTGCTGCTGCTGCTGCTGTTGCTGCTGCTGGAAGAAGGCTGGTGGGGGCTGGGAGGTTTGTGGTGTAGGTGGGGTGGAGGTGCTCATGCGGGCCATGCTTTGCTGGCTAGCCATAGAGTGGTTGAGAAGCTGCTGCTGTTGCTGCTGTTGCTGTTGTTGTTGCTGCTGCTGTTGCTCTGCGATAGAGGGCAGCTTCACGGGGCTAATGGTCGGAGTGGAGGTGACGGGTGTGGGCTGCAGCATCTGGTTGCGGTACATCTGATGGTGCAGGAGCATGCTCTGCTGCTGCTGCTGCATGGCAGGGCTCTGCGGGTGCATGCCTGCCTGGCTGGTGTGCACCAGGTTGACCACCTGCTGACCGCACTGGGAGGAAGGGGTCATGCGGCTGTGCCAGTCGAACGGCACGCTGACGGGGCTCACCATGCCCATGTTGATGCCCATGGGGCCAGCGTTGAGCACGTAGCCGTGGTTGAGGCCGCTGGCCATTGAGACGCGGCCCTGCATGGACATCCCTCCGTCCCCCAGGTCATTGAGCTGGGCCAGGGACACGGCGAACGGCCCCGCGCCCTCCATCATGCCGCCGTGCACCATGGGGGTGTTGGGGACCGACATGGAGGTGTGGAAGAGCCCCGGCGAGGGCATGGCCACGGGGGACGTGGGGTTGGTGATGTACCCGGCGTTATTGGCTCCGCCGCGGGGGGAGTCCAGCGAGTCGACTGGGGAGAGGGTGACGGAGCTCTCCAGCAGGGCGCTCTGCATGTCCAGCGTCAGCTTCTTGCTTCGGGCCTTCACAGACTCCTTGAGGTTGGCGGCGTGCTGGCCCGCCAGCCCTGAGCCCTTGGCGCCGGGCCTGCGGTTCTTCTTGCCCTGCGGGGTGGTCTTCAGGCTGGGCAGGAAGGCGCTGGGCGGGCACATGAGGGGAGACAGGGTGTGGCCCCCGGCGAGGTGATGTCCCGCACCTCCGTGGCCCTGGGGGCTGCGCACGGTGTTGTACTCGTCCAGGAGCTGGACGATGTCGTGGTGCATGCGCTCCTGGGCAATGTCCCGCGGCAACCGGTCCATGTGGTCGGTTATCTCTCTGTTGGCGAAGTGGGCGAGCAACACCTTCACGGCCTCGCAGCTGCCCTCGCGGGCGGCCAGGAAGAGGGGCGTCTCCTCCTGCATCACAAGGCGGGAGGAAGGAGGAGCAAGGGGGGATTAAACAACTTCTCGCTCTTCCCATGTTGGAGGAAATGCAGTGTTTATAGATATATATTTATAAAACACATATACATATATATTGTATGTTTGAAACAATAAAGTTGTCATCATACCTTCAAATCCTGCATATCTTTATTCGCTCCGTTCTTGAGAAGTGCAATCGTGGCGTCCACATTGTTGACGGCCGCTGCCCAGTGCAGCGCAGATTTCCCTAAAAGAGAAGAGAAAGACGAAGGCATGGTTACATACGGTAATTGCGCTTGTTGCTCTCACAGTTACACCATTGGAGGCGAGCCATATCCTTAGAGCTAGCACTAGTGGACGGATTGCAAGTTTCCATATAGGACCCTTACCCAGTTCGTCGACAGCGTTGACGTCGGCGTGGCACGTGATAAGCTCCTCCACCATGCCCTCTACCGCCATGCGAGCAGCCAGGATGAGCGCTGTGGAGCCGTCGTACATGCGGGAGTCCAGATCTGTAGCCCGCGTCCGGATCAGGATCTAGTTGGGTACAGCAACAACCATCACCACCATGTTTAGTGTGAGCAAGTACAATCGAACGTGGCGTCAGTGAAGGAAATACAGTCTACACTGTGAGTGTGATAGTAAAAGAGCATGGTCACATGGTTAAAAGAGCGGTTAGCCGAAAGGTTCTGGGTTCAAACCCGGTGTCTGCAGATCGCCAGTGGGCGTGCCTGAGCAAGATGCCTGAGCTCTTCTTACTCAATAATGAGACGTAGCAAAACAATTCACAAATTCAAGTTCACTGTAAGTCGCGTTGAATAAAAGCAGCAAAAAGGGGAAAATGCGTATGCGGAGATCCATAAGTGGTCCGCTTACCTGGAAGACCCCCTGCGCGTCAGCGGCCACGGCTGCGTGCAGCGGCGAGCGGCCCGTGTTGTCCTGGGCGTTGGCGTCTGCGCCGGCGTCCAGCAGCCGCTTGGCGGCGTCGGCGCGGGCGTAGCGGGCGGCCAGGTGGAGCGCCGTCTCGCCGGTGCGGTCGGTCTGCGCGGCCAGCGAGGCGCCCTGGTAGATGAGGTCCGAGATGATGTTGGCCGAACACTCTTCGGACTCTTCCTCCTCGGGGATCTCGGGCTCCAGGCCGCCGCCACAGAATGATGCCAGCATCAGAGGAGTGAAGCCGTCTGGTGTCAAAGAAACAAAAGGCGTGGGGAGGGGAGGGGGGGGGGGGGGGGTCGAATGAGTAAATCAGGCAATCAATGGGAAGCACTCAAACAAACACATGGCCTGCAGAAGTACTGAATTCATGAACACGTTGGTATGGTATCTTTTCATTGGAGGAGTCTCGGTCTTGCGTTTCCACTGTACATTTGTGGGTGGAAACGCTCTAGTGCCGCCCTGTGTACAGGTTAATGTGACGTGGAAGTATCTGCAAAGATCCTGAGTCCTGACTCTGAGAGTCATAGGATGGAGTCATTAGTTCCAGTGGAGCCTCCAAGTATCTATGTAAACATATTAAATATGTACAGATAAGAAAATATATGCTAACAGTATTATAGTAATAACCGATAGCAGACACACCCATTTTGGGTTTTGCGTAGCTGGGGGTGCTCCACTTCCGTACAGGCACCTTATTAAATGCTAAAAATGAATTTCACTGTTGATATTGTAGCGGCTGTTTGGATCACCCACCTGGGCCTCTGACGTTGACGTCCATGCAGTCGCTGTCAAACTCTCCCTGGGGGGGCGTCAAGGCCATGGTGGGGGGGACACGGATGTCTGCGGCGGCCAGGTGATGCTGGGTCCACTGTCTGCTGTCCACTGCGTCTTCATGGTCAGACATCATGCTGGGCTCCTCCATCTGTGGTTCAACAAGAGGACCACCAACGTGTTATATCACAACATTGAACAATTGGGTTGGAGTGGAACCCCCCCCCCCTCCCAGCATGTGAAATATGGTGACAAATGAAACAAAGAGTCATGTGACCCACCTTGAGTCTTTTGATTTCTGGGCAGTCTGCGTCCATCCATTGATCACTGTGATCTCCGAGCAGAGACTCTTCCACGGTTTTGGGCATGTGTCTGTTTAGAAAAAAGGCAACAGATCCATTTAGAAGGCAACCACTACAACGTCCAAAACGCAAGCTTTTGCCCGGGTGTTAAAGATAAATGCAATGATAAAGATACATCATGTCCCAACTGGTAGGCTGATCTAACCTTCACACAAACATCCATCGTCCACACAATTTAAAATGTCTCTCGTGGCTGAATCCACATGGTCCACTATCCACTGCACCAAACCACTCACTTCATTCCCAGCGCATCCTGGCCCACGGGCTCCCTGCGGTTCTTGTTGCTGCTGGGTTCCTTCTTGGGGAAGAATCCCTCTGGGAACCAAAGAGTGCTGTGCTCTCTCTTCCTGCGCGCAATCAGCATCCCCACCACTAAGATGACCAGCACGAACATGGAGGCGATGCCGACCAGAATCAGCTTGGCCCATTGAGGGTAATCGGGCTCCGGCACAACGGGTGTTGCTATGGGGGTGGGGATAAGGAAAAGATGATGCAATGATTCTCTCCATGACCACTTACCATTTTATTGATTGGTGTTGGTGGTTTCATGAATAATTAGTAGTTTCATGTGTTATTGGTGTTGATGGTGTCATGTGTTATTGGTGGTTTCATGTGTTATTGGTGTTGATGGTTTCATGTGTTATTGGTGTTGATGGTTTCATGTGTTATTTGTGTTGATGGTTTCATGTGTTATTGGTGGTTTCATGTGTTAGTGGTGTTGATGGTTTCATGTGTTATTGGTGGTTTCATGTGTTATTGGTGTTGATGGTTTCATGTGTTAGTGGTGTTGATGGTTTCATGTGTTATTGGTGGTTTCATGTGTTAGTGGTGTTGATGGTTTCATGTGTTATTGGTGGTTTCATGTGTTATTGGTGTTGATGGTTTCATGTGTTAGTGGTGTTGATGGTTTCATGTGTTATTGGTGGTTGCATGTGTTATTTGTGCTGACGGTTTCATGTGTTATTGGTATAGATGGTTTCATGTGTTACTGGTGTTGATGGTTTCATGTGTTAGTGGTGTTGATGGTTTCATGAACAACCGGTGCGGTCTTGTCACATTGTCCTTACTGGAAACGGTTTTGAGTTGGTAGGGGAAATCCCGGAGCATCTCCCAGGCGGACAGTGCTCCCAGGTAGTCTGCCGCGCCGTCGGCCGTGCGGAAGCACCCCCCCTGTTCACAACCCAGCCGGTTATCGATCTCCAGGTACACGATGGACCTGGACGGACACCAACGACAGGAGGACAAAGACCCGACGTGAGCGCTGAGGAACCTACAAGCATGTAAAGACAAAAAGGAAGGCCCCACTTGAAACGGAACATTTCTAAATTACCCGATGACTTCGTCCTGCGGCTGGAGCTCCCGCTTGAAGCGGGCGGCGGGGCGGGTGTAGGGCCGGATCATGGCCTCGCCGTTGCGGTCCAGGCGGAAGCGCACCGTGGTGCGCAGGATGGCGCTCAGCTTCTGGAGGAAGATGGTGCTGGTGCGCATGAGCTCCTCCGGGGGCAGCAGCACCACCACCACCAGCAGGTCGTCGGCCAGGTCCTCCTTGACCCCCGCCGCGCAGTCCAGGCCGTCCCAGCCGCACTCCTCCGAGTTGCATCCCTGGTCGCAGCGGCCGTCCGCGTAGTGGTCGATGCAGTAGGTCTCGTAGATCGGACTGGTGGGGTGGGGGGGGGGGGGTGGGGGGGGGGGGGGGTTGAAAACAGAGCGCAACGTTTTCGTTTTCGTTTTTTTCCGAAGCTACCGGCCTAAACTAAAAAGAGTTGAAAACATTATTCTTTTCTTTTCTTTTCTTACTTGCACACTTTCTCCTTGACCTTGCAGTCAAAGTTGTCGTACAGGCAGTCGGCGTTGTTGCACGACTCGTCGCACTGGCTGTTGTTGAAGACGCGCCAGCAGCGCGGGTCGGGGCAGCGGGCCCACGGGTTGACGGCCAGTGAGCAGTCGCCCCCGTCCCAGCGGCAGGCGAACTCGTTGCACTCCTTGTCGCACACGCTGTCGTTGGCCTTGCCGTGGCACTCGGCCAGCGGGCAGGACGGCACGGGCGTCTCCCAGGTCTTGTTGCTCTGCTCGCAGCGCTTGCCGGTCCAGCCGGCGGGGCACTGGCAGTGGAAGAAGGGAAAGGAGGTCTCCTCGGTGCACAGGCCCGCGTTGCGGCAGGGCTGGGACGAGCAGCCCTCGTTGCTGCGGTGCTGGCACTGGGGCCCGGCGAAGCCCGGCTGGCAGGTGCAGCGGGCGCCGCGCATGGTCAGCGCGCAGTTGCCGCCATTGTAGCAGGACAGCTCCCTGCACGACAAGCTCCTCTCGCAGGCGGCGCCGACGTAGCCCTGGAGACGCATCAGCGGGGGGGGGAGAACATGTTTGAGAGGACGCTCGGGAGACTTACATATGAGGAGAACAACTGTTCATGGCCGAAGACACGCGGGCTGACCGACCCGTTCGGGCACAGCGAGTCAGTCTTAAGAGCGACTTTCAGCGTGCACTTACCAGCTGACAGGTGCACGTGTATCCTAGCGGGCTGTTGCTGGCCACCGTGCACGCGCCTCCATTCTGACAGGGCTGGGACTCGCACACGCTGAATCGGCTCTGGCACCTGCGACCTGGTGGACAAATGCATTATTCCCTGGATTAGTACCCTGGGGCTGAAGAACACAACATTACGATACATTTCCTGATATTCATGAGGTGGAGCAGATTGTCCAGCATCTGGTTACTTTGTCCATTTACTCAGTGTGGCGGTGCCCTTTAGTAATACCTCACCCTTTAACCGATAAATACTTAATTTATCCCGAAGGAAATGTCAAGTGTCAAGTGTTCCAGTAGCAGACAACAAGACAGAAGAAGATCAAATGAAATTCAAAAACAGACGATAAGTAAAATAAAATAATAGTAATACATCAACTAGATCATGGGATCTAGTTGTCATGTCATTTCATGGTATTTATCTCCACTATAATAGTATTATGATCGGGAGTAAGCCTATCAGAGAACATTCATTCTTCTTTTTTTACAATACAACATTTTACCTAAGAAACATTGCAATACATCACATTACGAAAGAATCTCAATACATCCCGATACATTGCATCAGGATCCGTGTATCGTTCGTGATGTGCATCGTGTGCCCACATTCATCCCGATTCCCACCCCTTAGTGTATGTGTGCAGGAATAGGAGTTCGGAAGAGGGGGGGGGGGGGGGGCGAACCTGTGAAGCCGGGCTTGCAGACGCACTGGTAGTCGTTGGGCAGCTGGATGCAGTCGAAGCTGTTGGCGGGGCTGCAGGGGCTGGAGAGACACTCGTTGATGTCCCCCTCGCACCGCTCTCCTGTGAAGCCCGGCGGGCAGTTGCAGCGGTAGCCGCCCACCCTGTCCACGCACGTCCCGTTGTTCAGACACTTGGGCGGAGCCCCGCGCAGCCGCATGGGCGGAGCGCAGTCGTCCTCGTTGATCTCGCACAACACGCCTTGGGGGGGAAAGAAAAAAAAACCTCCGTCAATTTCGCACACGGGTGACGCCGGCGACGCTGTCTCGCCACTGTTTCTTGCTGGATGTGTGTGGGTGCTTGCGTTCCTGCGTGCGTGTTTGCGTTGAGTTCTTTCGGGGGCGTACCCAGTGTGCCAGGTGGGCAGGAGCAGATGTAATGGCCCACTAGGTCGATGCAGGTGCCTCCGTTCTGACAGGGGTGGGACTCGCACTCGTTCTCCTCCATCTCACAGTTCTCTCCCCTGAAGCCTGGCATGCACTGTTGAAGGAGGAGGGGCAGCAATGAGACCATTATTCTCATGAAAGGTTTGAAAACACACACACACACACACACACACGTTCCAGCGGATCAGACGTGAACACAGGAGCCAGGCTTACGTCACAGTGATAGCCTCCCACGTAACCCCTGCAGGTGGCGCCGTTGCGACAGGGCTTGTCCTCGCAGTGATCCACCTGGCTTTCACAGTAGCTGCCCGTGAAGTCGACGGGGCATTTGCAGTAATGGGTGCTGCCTGTGTTGACACAGTGTCCTCCGTGGTGGCACAGCTCGTCCGTCTGCAGGCCTGGCGCGTGTCAAGACGGGGAAACGTTAGCGCAAACACTTTGTATTGTTTGTATTATAACAGCTGTGTCGAGCGATATTGTGAACACACGCTTAGCGATGGAGACGATGACAAAAACCGAAAACGGATTACTACACATAACACACGTCACACTTATCGTCACAGACGTACCTCTCTGCCGCGCGGCTGACTCACAGGAAACCCTGGGGATGTCGCAGTATCGGCCAGACCAGCTGCCGGCGCAATCGCAGGAGAACGAGGCGTCCTTTTGGCGGCAGCGGCCTCCGTTTTGGCAGGGAGAGGAACGCCGGCACCAGTCCACCGGCGTCTGGTAGGCGAAGTGATCAGAAAAAGAAAAGAAATGTTGTGATTGCTTGAACATTTTAAATCCAGGAGGAGCGGCTGATTACTTCAAACATTCTTTCATGAGAACCTGCCAGTCCTTGTCTTAGTGTGTGTGTGTGTGTTCAGTGTGCGTGCGTGTTGTGTGTATACCTGGCAACGGTTGCCGGTGTGGCCCTTGGGGCAGGTGCAGCGGAATGATTCCAAGGCGTCCTGGCAGAGGCCGCCGTTGAGGCAGGGCTGGGAGTCGCACTCGTTCACCTCGTATTGACAGTGGGAGCCGGTGAAGCCGTTGCGACACGTGCAAGAGTAGCCATTGATCTTGTCCGTGCACGTCCCTCCGTTGAAGCAAGAGCTGTTGAAAACAAACGGCACCTCAGATCAACAGTTGGTCATAGTATAAAAATTTGCATTTCACTAGGGCTGGGTGATATGACGATAAATATATATATATCGATAGAGACGTTTCTATCGCTTTGTCTTAAAAACAAATACTATATCACTATAACTACATGATATATATATATATAAATATTGAATTATGAAATAACTTGTTATTTTGACCATATCGCCCACCCCTTCAATTCTTAATGTCATCCAATGTCACTCTCCCCTTCTGTCGATCATTCATGATGACTCACGCACACACACACACTCGCGCGCACACGACACACGCGCGTACCTTTCGGTGCAATCGATGATGTTGGTTTCACAGTATATCCCGGTGAAGCCGGGCCTGCAGGTGCACGTGTAGGAGTTGACGTAGTCGGTGCAGGTGCCCCCGTTCTTACACGGGGAGCTCTGGCATTCGTTGACCTCCATGGCGCAGCTGGGCCCCGTGAAGCCGGGCAGACAGCTGCAGTGGAAGGAGTTGATGCTGTCCTTACAGGAGCCCCCACTCAGACACGGGTCTAGGGAGAGGGTTAGAATAAAGAGACACGCTTCAGCTTGAGGAGAGAATCCGGTTAACATAAGATGTACTTTAATCATCCCCCGACGGGGAATTCATTTTCAAAGCGCTTTCCCGCTATTTTCCCACTTTGTTTTCAACTCACTGGGGGAACAGTCGTCGACGTCAGTCTCACAGGTGAGCCCGTGGTACCCGGCCCGGCAGGAGCACATGAAGCCCCCCATCGTGTTGGTGCAGGTGCCCCGGTTCTTACAGGGGTTGGGGATGCATTCGTTCACGTCGATGTTACACATCTGACCTGAAGAACAGCGACGAAAAACAAGTTCCACGTTTATTTGTCATGTGCGCATACATACAGAATAACAAGCAAGAAGTCCTCCATGGAAATGAAATACTGGCCACGGATAGAAATAATAAAATTAAAATAAAAGCTATTGATACAGGTAAACGATACAATAAAATACAATAAGTAATACATTCAAATAATAGAATACGCAATAGCACGTACTGCTGGTATCAAAACAAAACAAGCAGCAACAAACTGCTATCATTAACTACAAGGCAAGGAGCCGATGTAAAGCGACATGCGCACGATGTATCATGATCATGATCATGTTTTATTTGTATACCCTTTAATCAGAGTTACAGTGGCTTCAGGTATGCCACCCCCATAACCCTAGCCCTCAAAAGAGCAAGGGAAAACTCCCTGATGGTTCCTGTGACTCTCCCCATAAGATAATGAATACTATAATATAAATGTATATAATAAAAGAATGCTTGATGAACTGACCTTGCCAGCCCGTCTGGCAGTTGCACTGGTAGCCCAGGTAGTCGGGTGTGTGGGAGCAGAGGGCGTGGTTGGCACAGGGGTTGGGAGAGCAGGGGGTGAGCACATCGGCGCAGGTGGGCCCACTGTAGGGCAGCTCGCACACGCAGGTGAAGCTGGCCACGCCATCCACGCAGGTGCCCTTGTTCAGACAGGGGCTGGACGAACACTCGTTGATGTTCAGCTGGCACAGGTTACCTGGCGGAGAGCAGGACATACACACATGTGGTTGATTTACAATATATTGTGGTGTGGTATAGTACTTTTGAATGGGAGATGGTATGTAATGAGTGATTCGATGTGGTTGGTTGTTTGTGGTGTGGTATAGTACGTTTGAATGGGAGATGGTGTGTAATGAGTGATTCGATGTGGTTGGTTGTAGTTGTACATCAATCCACTAGGGGGTGGTAGAGCGCTGTATGTCATTGCAATACGGGTACACAAACTGCTTTGGATTTACAGGGCCGGACTAGAGATGAGTTTAGAACTACAATGAAGTGATTTATCCAAGGTAAAATATCCAATCTCAGCCGTTCTTGACTAGCAGTCATGTTTATATAATAATGTGAAGCTAAATCGTTTACTAGCAAACCAATAAAAAAATAATACTGAATTAATTTTGAATATAATTTAAATAATAATATCAATAAAATAAAAGCTTCTAGTTTTTTTTTTTTTGAATCGTTTGTACTTTGAGGTCAATAACAAATTCAGTTACACAGAACAACAGTTAAATCACAGTTATACACAGTCCCTCCAGCCCGAGGAATACAAATTCCCCCAATACAATGACCAGTGTGAGGCTTCCCAGCGTTCCTCACCTCTAAAGCCCTGGCGACACTTGCAGTTGAAGCCGTTGAGCTGGTCGATGCACGTGCCGGCGTTCTGACAGGGGCTGGGCAGGCAGTCGTTCCTGTCCAGGTCGCAGTTCTTCCCCACCCATCCAGGCTCACAGTCGCAACGGTACCTGGAGAGAGACAGCGAGAATGTGTTGTTGAAGACCGGTTGAACTCATCTAGCTGATGGCAGCAAGTTGCTTGGTTACAAATATTAACGTTAAATGATCACAAACGAATGAATTAAATACTTATTTGGATTGAGATGTAGCATAAGACCAAGCTCGGCCGCTAAGAGGCGCATTGGTGGCTATGTAGCTCGCGCACTACCGGGCTGATATACTGCCTGGTGTTGATCAACATCATCAACAGCGGCGCAGTAAGCCACCTCTAAACATTTCTCGTACCCGTTGATGTCGTCCCTGCAGATCCCGTGCACGCAGGGGCCGCTGCCGCACTCGTCCACCTGGGAGTAGCAGTACGGAGGTTTGAAGCCCACCGGACACATGCAGTGGAAGCCGTTCTCCTCGTCCACGCACGTGCCCCCGTTCCTGCACGGCCCGGACGCACACTCGTCTATCTGCACGTTGCACTTAGGACCTGTGAAGAGGAGGTGGAGAACGTGAGTGGTTCTATAAAGGACCGACAAGTCTATGAGGAAACAACCTACTGTGGGGGAAATGATTCAGTGTTATTGTTGGTTTTTGTTTACCGGTGAAGCCAGGCTTGCAAACGCAGTCATAGCGATTGATGCCGTCTTTGCATATGCCGTAGTCACACGGGTTACTGGCGCACTCATCCACGTTAATCTCGCAGTTGGTGCCTGCGAAGGTCCGAGGGGTGGAGCGTTTAGAAACTTTCACAAAACGTTGTACAAACTATGGTCTGCTACGTACATACGAGCGCATACTAACAACTGTTTCAGTTGTGCGCAAAACCAAGTTCAAGCATTCACCAATTAGTAACCCATGTTTGATGCACGCAATCAAAACCTTTTCAAAGCGGTTGAGCACGCTCATGAGTTTAGAATGACTACATACCCGAGGTCCCGTGCTGGCACTGGCAGATGTACTTGTTGACGAGGTCCACGCACTTGCCGCTGTTCTGACAGGGGTTGCTGTGGCACTCGTTGAGCTGGTTCTCGCAGCGGTAGCCGGTGTAGCCGGCGTCGCACTGGCACGTGTAGCTGGCGATGCCGTCCATGCAGGTGCCGTGGTGGCAGGGGTCCGGCTGGCAGTTGTTGATGTTGCTCTCACACAGGGTGCCTTCATAACCTGAGGCGGGGGAACGGGGATGGGGGGGGTATAATGACGTATAATTAATAATGAATAATCCGGAAATACTAAGATGAAAAGAATATATGATTGAATCCAGCCCGTTGCAGTTAACTGATTGTAAAAGAATGTGCGTAGAAACCGACCACTTCAACTACAATTTACTTTTATGTGCCGGAACAAAACTACCTTTTCACTTTACTACTTTCATTCTCTTCATACTCTTTATTTTTATGCTATTTCAACGTCTCCCCTCTCTCTCTCTCTCTCTCTCTCTCTCTCTCTCTCTCTCTCTCTCTCTCTCTCTCTCTCTCTCTCTCTATTAACGCCTCTACAGTTTGGGGGCCTGTCCATGGCAGTTACCATGCCAACAGTGCATGAGAAACAACGAGGGGATGGTGTGTGTGTGTGTGTGTGTGTGTGTGTGTGCAACATGTGTGCTGTGCTGAGTTGGGCAGAGCAGTTGAAAGGAGGGCCCTGCACGGGGCATCCCAGTCGCCCTTTTGTTCTGGGCGGCGGAGGCGAACAATAGGCCCCGCTACGTCAAACAGGGCCACTTCACTCAACAGAGTGGGGGCCCACAAACAGAGGGGATAGCAAGCAGCTGGTCCCTGAAACAATGAGCCAGTCTCACCCCCCCCCCCCCCCCCCACACTTTCTCCCTCCACCCACCCCCTCCCCAAACACCCCCCATATGCCCAAACAAACAAAAAAGTGTTAATGCTTGCATACTGACTTGGCTCTGCTTCAACCTTTTAGTCAGCCAATGAGGGCCTTCTGCACTGTCAGGATTTCTTGAATTATTCGTTTTTTTATTCCTGTACATTAACGTGTCATGGAGGAGGAGTTTAGCTCTGTGTATGTGTGTGTATGTGTGTTCAGTTAAGACAATGCATGTGTGTGTGTGTGTGTGTGTGTGTGTGTGCGAGTGCATGTGTAAGCAAGTGTAGGGATGAGCAGATGTCGGGGGTGGGGTGGGTTGATGACCATGGCTGCCTCTCCAGCATCTGCTGGCCCTGGGTGACCCTGTGATCCTTAGGGCCGATGGGTGGGAAAACGGGGGGATTAGGGACCTCAAGTCAGTCTGCCGGGGGCCAACAGACATCTAGAGAACCTGCTGACCCATCCAGCCCCCCCACCCCTCACCACATCCCTCTCATCCACCTCCCCCTACCCAAAGCTTACATAGACAAGACAGTGGCACAGGTGAGCAGGGCTCTCCCTTTATTAACGACAACACACACACACACACACACACACACACACACACACACACAGACCACCAATCGGTGGGAGGCGAGACACCCACCTTCGGCGCAGCGGCACTCGTATCCGTTGGGCCGGTCGTAGCACTTGGCTCCGTTCTGGCAGGGGGTGCTGGCACACTCGTCCACGTCGATCTGACACATCGTGCCGGTAAACCCTGGGACAGGCAAACACAGAGGTGAGGGGGGTCAGGGAGAATCTCCCGTTAGCAAAGGGGAAGGGGGGGGGTACCCCCACCCACCCAGAGGTCGGAGGGGCAGGTTTCTCCCTTTTCTTGCCAAAAGGGCAGAGGTCCAGGCAAAGGGGACGGGGGGTCTTAGTGACGTCTGGCCAAGGTCGCATCTGAGATCGCCTTAACTGGTTAAGGACGTGTCATCTGTGCACTTGATCGGCGTGCTGGGTTGAGCGCCATCAATTGTTTCGCAGCCGGCCTGTGATCTTGTGAGAAGGCAACGCACGCAAAAGAGGAGTTTCCTCAACCTGGGATTGGAATAGACTGTGTAACTCCCATTTCTGGTGGGGGGGGGGGGGGGTTTCACTTTGTGATTTGTGGCTGTTTGCTTGCGGGTGTATAACATGCACAATGACTGCAAGATGTGACATAAACGGCCGCAGTTTGTCACATAATACGCGACTCGAGGTTTCTTTCTGCATTTTGGAGTCTGCGCTACTGTGCATCCTGGAATGCCTGGGGACACGATGAGTAACGACTGCTCCAAGGAATGCAATGCATGTCAGGCATGAGGCTGGCTGCAGTTTCCCCGTTGTTAACCAATACATACGTCTTTATCAATTCTGGGGATTGCTTCGTCCAGACGCAATACTACGAAGAATGATGGGAGCGCTATCGGTTGTATATTATGTTTCAGTGGATGGATTTGTTTCCCTGCGAGGGAAGGGATAAAAGAAAGAAAAAAAAGCATGAGAAAGTGAGAAGGCCCGGACAGATTGGGCACAATGCCCAGAGCCGAGTGAAGTGGTGCATTGGTGGGTAGATGCTGCCCCTGTTGATTAACAGTGTGAGGATAGCCTGTGTATTGGATGGGAGGGAGGGTGGCTTGGGATGGGTTGTAGGGGTTAGAGGAGGAGGAGGGGTGAGGGGTGAGGGGGTGAGACAGTGGAATTGTTTTCTTTCTTGGGGGGAGGGGGGAAACCCTCCCCTCCCTTCCTGCATCAGCTCCGCTGGCTCAATAGCGACATAGAGGGGGGAGGGGAGGGAAGGGGGTTGTCTGTCCCAGATGTAAATTGCGGAGACCTGGAAAAGAATCTCATTAGGAGGACTGCTGTTCCCCCCACCGCCGAGGGAGGGAGAGGGAGACTGCTGCCCCTGCCACATTCCGCCACAGAGGAGGGGGGAGAAAGGGGGAGATGGGAGGGAGGCGGGCGTGGGGGTCACAATAAAGTCTTTGTTCAGGCAAGAGGACAGGCAGCTTTTGGGGACTGGCTCTCTATTTTCTTCTTCTTTTTTTTTCACGAGTGGTGGCTCTGAATGCCAGCCAGCGCAAGCAGCCAGGCCGCTGGGGGTGGAGTGTGAGGCTAGGGGTGGGGGAGGAGGTGGGTGGGGGCGGACATTTAAACTGCGGCTCTGCTGCTTGCGCGGGGCCCTAGCGAGGACGTTGGAGGTTGGAACGGAACAGCAGCGATGGGTGACACACACAGTGGACCTACCTGGCTGGCATTTGCAGGTGAAGCCGTTGACCATGTCGCGGCAGATGCCGTCGTTGGCGCACGGGTTGCTCTCGCAGTCGTCCACGTCGACTTCGCAATAGGTGCCCATGTAGCCTGGAGGCGGACATAGGGATCATGTAAATGAAACATTTAAAAAACTGCACGGGCAAATAGTGGCCAGTAGATAGGGTATCGATCGAAACTTTAGCTTCCATTTAATGTGTGTGTGTGTGTGTGTGTGTTGGCGCCACCGAGGGCACTGACTGGTAAACGAGGTGTTTAACGAGACTGTGGGAAACGGCTCTCCCTGTCACAGGGAGGCATCGGAGGAGGAGGAGGAGGAGGAGGAGGAGAAGGAAAAGGAGGAGATTTTTCAATCAAATGATCTTGGCGGAAAAGAAAAAAACAGCATCAACGACCCCGCACACAAACTCCTATTCCCACTGTACTGACCTGAATCACCACACCGTACTAGTATCCACAGAGCGTTACCCCTCCCTGGATCAAACCTCTCACTTAGCCCGTCCGTGTCACATATTCACTAGCATGTAATGGAGGGCTCCTCTATTGAGGTGAAGCAGAGTGTAGCAGGGTAGTGGGAGACCGTGCTGTGTGTGTGTGTGTGTGTGTGTGTGTGTGTGTGTGTGTGTGTGTGTGTGTGTGTGTATGGAATCGGGACATAATCGGCAACGCCGCGTAAGCTTCGCCAGGCTAGCCGCTGATGATGAGGAGGAGCAGGAGGAGGGAGGAAGGGCCCTGTCTGTGGAGGCGGGGGTAGATGGGAGGGATGGGAGGGTGGGGAGACAGTGGGGTGGTGGGTGGGGGGGTCTGGGAAAAAGGCCTCTCTGCCTCTCTGTGTGTATGAGGGGTGCAAAGTGGAGCACAGAGGGTCCCTATTGTTCGGCTCCATTCCCACCACTCCACGGCTCATTAGTATTCACAGCACACTCCTCCCCCCTTGCCGCTCGGCTCTCTCCCACCCCAGCCCTATAGAGCAAACTCCCAGCTCTAATTTGTATAGTCCCCAAAACCCCAGGATGCATGCAGGACTACGTGTGAGAGTTTTACTGGGGGCATTTTTTTTCTGGGTTTTGTTTTGTTTTGTTGTGTTGTCAATGAGCGTCCAGACCGAAACTCTGCTTCACTGTCTGGCGCGTTGACACCAAAGGAAAGCCTCTATTACCAACGACATCAAAGCACGCTACAGAGCGCATTACATAACTTTGTGGTACAAGTTATTACAATGGACCAGACGACAAGTTTATCCCCGATGAACCTATTCGGGTACGTTTTGGGGTTACTTTCAATGAAACTCGGGAAGATCTCGTAGAATAATATCCAATAATAATAAATGGCATTTTCTGGACTGTTTTATCCAAAGTGTGAGTGCATACGTTATTAACACACAAAAGCATACTGCATGCATAAAACCAGAAGCATACCTGGCATGCAGATGCAGGTGAACTCGCCGATGCGGTCCAGACATGTGGCGTCATTCTGGCAGGGCATGGAGAGGCACTCGTTGATATCGATCTCACAGCGAGGGCCGGCGTAGCCCCGGCCACACTGGCACTGGAAGGAGCCCTCGGTGTTCACGCACTTCCCAAAGTGCTCGCAAGGGTTGGCACCTTGACGTGGACCAAAGAAGCGCATGACATCATCGTCAGAAGCAATTCAAGATTCTAGATGTGTATTTGCCAAATGCAACATAGTGCAGCTCGATAATTGTTTTATTTTAGAATCAGCATAATTGTGAATTATTTAGAAAAAGCAGAGAAAAAAACGAAATAAAAAAATACAAGAAGAATAGACTTAATAAATAAAATTAAATAAAGAATTTAAAAGTGAATAATTAACTAATAAACACAGGCAAGAAGAAAAAAAAATCTATCTAAAATACTCACCAATGGAGCACTCATCCATGTCCTGGTTGCAGGCCCCTCCCACAAAGCCAGCAGGGCAGGTGCAAATGGCTCGGCCATTCAGGGGGTTGGTGTCGCAGACCGCCCCCTCATTACAGGGGTTACTGACACATGCGTCCTCGAGGTGGCACAGAAGACCTGAGGGGGAGGGGCACAGGGATTTATAAAAGCGCAGGCGATTATAGAGAGCGAGAGAGAGAGAGAGAGAGAGAGAGAGAGAGAGAGAGAGAGAGAGAGAGAGAGAGAGAGAGAGAGAGAGAGAGAGAGAGAGAGAGAGAGAGAGAGAGAGAGAGAGAGAGAGAGAGAGAGAGAGAGAGAGAGAGAGAGAGAGAGAGAGAGAGAGAGAGAGAGAGAGAGAGAGAGAGAGAGGGATCATGGTGCCTACCTGTTTTCCCGACGGGACACTCGCAGAAGAACGAGGCCACGCGGTCGTGGCACGTGGCGCCATTGAAGCAGACGGCGTTGGCGCAGTCGTCGATGTTCTCGCTGCAGTCGTCGCCGGTCCAGCCGTTGACGCAGACGCAGGTGTGGCCGCCGTTGGTGTTGAAGCAGGTGCCGCCGTTGTGGCAGGCGTTGGGCTGCATGAGACACTCGTTTACGTCCTCCACGCAGTACTGACCTGAAAGGTTTATTTCCATTCGTCAGCTCTTTTTATACAGACATTTGTTTCCTTAATACTCAAGTCAAGTCAATTGTAGCCCATAATAATTAGTCTGTAAATATTAATTTACAATGGCTTTACAGGCCACATTTTATGACACACCCCCTAAACATAGCCCTCCAAAATAGCAAGGAAATATAGAAATGATCAAGAAATAACTGATGAAAGAAAGCTTGAAGAAACATAGAAAGAGGGATCCCTCCTTCGAGGGATGGTTAGGAGTGCAATGGTTGCCATAATATATGTATTTACGATGCGTATAGATGGGTATTCCTACCTGTCCACTCTGGAGCACACTGGCAGTTGTAAGTGT
The DNA here is from genome assembly GCA_026745465.1 of Lota lota. NCBI lineage: Eukaryota > Metazoa > Chordata > Actinopteri > Gadiformes > Lotidae > Lota > Lota lota. Next base: position 341,150 of record JACYXH010000246.1, read on the forward strand.
TGACTCCATCAACACAAATGCCTCCATTCATGCACTTATGCACCGGACAATCATCCACGTTATTTTCACAGTTATGCCCCTCGAACCCTGGGGTCAAAAAAAGCAAAGAGACACAAACATAAGTATCATTCAAACTGCACTCCCACAGTGTGTATTAACCCAACAGCAGTCCCCCCCCCCCCGCTTACAACCACTTAGAAGCATTACAACTCCCTAACTCCTGGCATGGGATTCCCATGGTGGTGGGGATGAAGGTATACAGCGTGGGCAGTTTAGACATGCGGCGGGGGCGTCAGGGAGTGTTTACGTCTTCACATGGCTGGTTCCCAGAGCCAGAGCGCACCACCAGCACCGCCACCGCTCTCTGCCCCAGAGGTCCGTGCTCCCTGCAGTGTTTGCTTGTTTTATCAGCTCTCGCAGTTTCAATGACTTCCTCTCTGGCAGGAGACATTTCCTGTCCGCTCCCCAGAGGGAAACCAGAAGGCCCATAAAGTAAATTCCTCCCGCGCTGAGAGGCGCGGCATGAGAGTGGGCTGCCTCAGTTAACTCCCACGCCATCCCATCCCATCTCCCATCGAGTTCTATTAATAGCAGCACGCTGACCCCCCCCCACCCCCCACAACCCCAAGCAAGCGTAGGGAGTACAAACCCCAGAGCTCTATGTATGTGCTACGTCATAAGCCTATAGGGCCGGTAGCGGGACGTGGGAAAACAGTGGGAGAACGCTTAGCAATCTGGATTTGGTTTAGCTTAGCATGTGTGAGTGTGTTGACACAATGTTTTATAATAATGCAAAATGGAAGTCGGGTGTTTGGAGCTGGGTCTACCTGGCAGGCAGGCGCACTCGTAGGAATGGTCGCTGGTCTGGCGACACGTCCCACCGTTCAGGCACTGCGAGGGGGCGCAGGGCAGGGTGGCCACCTCGCAGGAACGCCCGCTGTACCCGGGCGGGCACTGGCAGCGGTAGGAGCCGTGGCCGTTGATGCAGAGGCCGGCGTTGAGACACATGCCCGGCTTGCGGCACTCGTCCACGTCGCTGCGGCAGTTCTTCCCCTGGAAGCCCGGCGGGCAGGAGCAGTTGTACTGGCTGTTCCAGTTTGCGCACCTGGCCCCGTTGGCGCAGGGACTGGTGGCGCAGGCATCGATCAGGCCGCAGTCCTGGCCTACATGTGAAACGTGTCCATGGTAAGCATTTAACAACAACAACAACAACAACAACAACAAAAGGAATGGAATCCTGTTCTATACGCAGGCGTTTATTTTGTCGCCTTTCATATGAAGGTTGATTTCACATGGCCGTACCTCTGAAGCCTCTCTGGCACACGCAGCTGTACTGGGGAACCTCGTTGACCAACTGGCTTTTACATGCTCCTCCGTTCAAACAGGGTGAGCGATGACACGGGTCCAGCTGCTTGCAGAGAGGACCGATGAAGCCCGGCCGGCATCTGAACAGACACACAGACACACAGACACACAGACACACACACCCACCCACACACAGACACATGTACATGTTACAGGAGATGAGGCATTTGGGACACTTCTGTGAAACTACATCAAAGTTTGCTGCTGCCAAAGCCAATGCAGCCTCCATTCTCACAATGATGCATGAGGTTCTTCTGGACTTTTGGCAACCACTCCCCCCCCCCCCCCCCCCCCGACACCTTGGCACGGCCTGGTGCCTTACTCATTGCCTGGCAGCGGTAGGGCCCCAGGGGGCGTGGACCGGACTGCGTCAGGTTTACAGCAAAACGTGGTTTTCCCCCCCTTTTGAAACCATTCATAAAGCAATGGGCTGTGATTTGGATGGATGAGACTCATGTACAGAGCAACCACATACACAGGCCGGCCTTGTTTAGAAACAGATCTCTCACTTCTTTGTCTTTAGTGTGCTTTTCTACGAAAGAGACTCTGCACGACTCTCAGGTCACTCTGCTTTCCTCTCCTTGAGTCGCTTCCAGCTGGGAAAGCTCACTCTCTCCATGTCTGCTTGCATTCCTACACTATGAGGGTTTTTCCACACTTCAGCGCTTGCTTCTGTTCTCATACATTGACAGAGCAGCACACCCAGAAACAAAACTCTGAGAAGCATTTTTTTCTTCTTCTTCTTATTCAAAAAGTAAAATCGCAGACTCCTCAAAGAGCTACATCTGCACAGTCGGGAATTGGCTTCCCAAATATCAGCATCGATGATGGTATATTGTAACGATAACGCAGCCTCGCTTCATCATTTTGATGAATACCTTGACCTTAATGTTTTTTTAATAGCTCTTTAAAGGGGCCTTGGGGAGCTGGGAGCAGGGGTTGTTAGGGAGGCCGGCATGGATTGGTAACTCTACACCCCCAGAGAGAGCTCCTGCCTGGGGACGGGCGCCTCTTCAAACGGGGCCGTTTGATGCTGATGACAGGGCGGCAATGGCGGGCTCTCTGGGCCCTCCCTGAGGCCATCTCTCTTTCACAGAGGGAGAGAAACCCCTGGGCAAAAAGAACAATGTGTTTTTCCTCTTGAGCACCACACATTTAAACCAGGGGATAAGTTCACCTTATATTGTGGTTGTGATCCCCTGGCTATACCCCCTCTTTAATCCACACCTCAACCTGTCATAAGCTCTTAAAACCAGCATGCTCCAGGGTATTGGCGGATGAATGTAGGAAATAGATTCAGACGCAGCACCCAAGTATCTGCTTTGTTACTAGCCACTTTCTGCTCTCCCCCCCCCCCCCTCTCGCTTCCCTCCTCCCTATCCCCCCCCCCTCTCTCGATACAGACCCGGCCTGTCCATTAAATACGAAACACCACTTGTTGCGGCCATGTTACTAGAGAGTGCGAACGAATCTCATCCATCTGCAAAAATCTGCACCCCACCCATTTGCTGGCTTGGCTTCCCCTCACCCCACCACCCTTTCCACAGTCCCTCCCTCCCTCCCACCTTCCCTTTCCCCCTACACGCTGAGAGGTCAAATGCCAGAGGTCTCCAGTCTGATTGTGATGATAATGTCAGCCAGGCTGGGGAGGGAGGGGGCAGGGCACAGGAGTGTGGGGTTTGGTGGAGAGGAGGAGGATTCGGGGGGAGGAGGAGGAGGAAGAGAGAGGGGCAGGCAGGGAGAATGTCATGTCATATTTCCTGTAATCCCCCCGTCTCCTGCTCTGAAAACACTCGCGCTCACTGTGAATCCACACATCCCTGTTGCCCGGGCAACCTTACAGACGAACAAGCAAGCCCCGACACCCTACCAAATCACCCACCGCCCCCTCCTCCTCACCCCTGGTCCCCTTGGTTATTTGTCATGGCGTGGCTGGGTTTATTTAGAGGCAAATTAACTATGTCTGGAATCTAGGGTGTCACCAAAAAATTTAACCAAGTGGTGGGCACAAAGAGGGCTTTGGAGGGGCCGGAGGAAGACCACAGCATAGACTGACAGTCAAACCATGCTCAGGCCATTCTGTACTCCAGGCCATTTCACTGCTGAATAAAGCTTAAGAGCTACAGTCTTAACGGCGGTCCGTTGTCCTTCTGCTCCTCCTCCTCCAAAAGACCAACACAAGTCTTTATGGGAAGAGAATAACTTACAGCTGCTTCTAGGAAGGGTTGTGGCTGACTGCGTGGCTCTGTATGTTCGATACAATCAGAGCTGACGTCTGTACTGTAAGGAAACTGCCAACAAAACGCAGAGGTAATAAGGACAAATTATATCTGTGTGGCATTTGGGGGAAAAGTTTGAGGAGGAAGTGCGTGAATGAATCAGTGTGTGTTCTGGAAGAGCTTGCTTGAGAACAGCCCTGAAACAGAGTGCTCATGCAGTTATTTGTCCTTCTTCTCCAAAACACAGAGCCCAGCAGCCGAAACACATTATTTTGTCTAGACCTGAACCGTGGCCAACTTGCTACTCCCATAACACACTAGTCTGGCATGCACACTATCAGTGGAGATGCTGTGAGAGAGTGATTCAGAGACAGATTTTTTCTTTTTTTCTCCTTGCACCTGAGAATGGCCCTTATCAGCGGGCTCTTTACGCCCTTGTGGACTCAAGCTGCTCCTGGGAGCCGGAGCTGCACCTCTCTCTGCCTTGTGGATGTGGAGAGCAGGTGTGACTGCAGAGGGCCCGGTGTTGTGCAACGAGTCCCCGTGATCCATTATAGCAATTGGCGCCTTCTGACCCGTAGGGGAAGAGACCGGGGCCAGACATGGGGGCCGGGGGGGGGGGGGAATGGGGTGGGAGTTGGACCTGGGTAATCTCTTTGCGTCATAACACGTATGAGGGCCCGCGCCAGCTGCAGTCCCGGCACCATGCATCTGCCCGCATCTGTCAGCGGCCGGACTCTGGATGTCTGGCATGTGCCTGTGTTGATAGGCTTTACGCTATAACAATGCTATGTGGACGAGCACACAGGGATTCCAACCCAGCGCTACACTCACAAGGCCCTATGCACACACAGGCTATTGCACACACTCTCAGTATGATATGGAACACTCCTTCACACACACACAAAAACGCATGCATTAGTCGCTCTTACGGACACAACTTCTGGAGGGAGTTTAGTAACGGCATCACTGCAACATTGCAAAGCAACACTCTTGCAACATTCATCACAGAGCACACAGCACACCCACGCGACAGGCAGGGACTTACAAGCGTCGTAAAGTGGCGGTCCACACTGAGAAGGTCATTTAAAAAAAGTGAGGAGAAAAAGATATAAAACGTTTTTAACATTGCACATTTAAGCATGCCATCATGTATGTTGTTGTTGATTTTCTGTGTGTTCCTCTCTTCCCCAGATAGTGTTGTTTCCTTGTTCCCTTCGATAAAAGCCCTTTTGATTTATGCGTGTGAATCGCGGCACCTACACACTGCTTGTGTAACACAACCCCAGTCTTCCTGTTCGCTGGGTCATTGTGGCGGGGGTAACCTGAGCTCATCCTCTTCCACACAATAGCTCGCGCCTCAGCCCAGGGTCGTGGAGGCGACTCACCTGTGGACATAGAGGCTGTAATCTTGGACACGGTTCATACACCCAGCTGCGTCCTTTACTGAAAAAGTAGAGGAGAACACTCACGTTTCTCCCAAACTAAATGTACCTCATTGTACCTCATGACACCTCATGGAATGTAAAAGGGAGTAGAATGCAGTTACATTTTGTATTTGTTTTTTCTCTTGTTCACTTTATGCAGAAATAAAATGTTAATAGTTGAAAAACCTCAGACAAAAATGTCTCTGTGAGTCTGCGGCTTGCACGTAACAGGGTTTAGAAAAAAAAAACTGTAGTTTCTTCAGTCCTTTGTGAGAGTCCATACTAACACCACACTGCCAACAAGAGCACCCCCACCCCCCTACCTAGAATCCCCTCTTCTCCTCGGCTCTCTCCACATCTAGGCTCTCCCCTTTCTCAGCAAAGAGCTAGATTGGGGGTTGGGTAGTGTTTTGTGGCCCAAATAAAGGAGCCAAAGTAGTCAGAACCCCTTTGTGTGAGGGTGGGGTGGGGGGTTGAGGGAGGTGGGGTGTAGGGGGGCAGTGACCCAAACAGCCAGTCTTTTAGGTCTGAGTTTACATGGACCAACAGTCCTGTGCGGTAGCCTGGCAACAGTAACCCATGGTGGGGTAGCAATAGACAGCGAGCGAGAGGGAGGGGATTCAGGGTGTGGGGAGGTTTCATGAGGACAGTGTGAGAACTTTAAAGGGACCTACACAGGTACAATTTAGTGCACACGTGATACCAATTCACACTGATAACTAGTCACTTCTTGAAAAAAAATGGGCTGTGTGTTTTAAGAATTTCACAGTTTAAAGTCCAAAGTTTACTTTTAACAATGGTGCTTTGACAGACAATGGGGGTATTGAAATCTCCAGAAGGCGGTTTTCACTGCACCCCCATTGCATGAATATTAACTATGTGAACATCAGCACAATTAACTTTTTCCCAAAGAAACACAACTATCAATGTTAAAAAAAAGGAGATTGTGCCATCTAGTTATTTAGGGAGACAGAAAGTTTGCAACTAAATATAACTGGTAGGCCTATTTCTCTGCATGGCGAAGTGACTATGCAGAAATTGTCAAATAGAAGTCACACCTCCAGCAGAAAAAATATATATAACTGCAACATTCACAATTAAACAAAGTAGCAGTGTATGTTCATTTTTGTGGAATCCACGTTCCTTAAGAAATGCACTTGAAATCTTAGTAACAAAAGTATCCTCCTTGACATTTTTGGAATAGTTAGACATTTGCCCATAACCACACTGCATGGATCCCAGGGTTGAGGGCTTTCAAAGCATTCCTCATCAGACTCAAACCACCAAAACCCAACCCTTCCACCTAAACTGAACCAGACTTCTGGAAAAACGTTGAAATAAATACGTAAGAACGTTTTTCGCCCAAATAAAAGACCAACACCAAAACCATTCCAAGTTCTTTGGGCCAACCTTCTGGTACAAAAGTAACATCCATATTACATTTTCTATTGCCTTTCTAACACTCACACCCTAGCCCGCGTTTTTATTTGTTCATTGTATGTGCTGCCACAACGTGATGTGTAAGAGAACTGGAATAAGGCATCCATCTGACATTAATAAAATCATACCGTTAGAGTTTATTGCTGATGGTAAAAACTGTGCAACACATTGACCAAGTCCAAACCAAACTCTCAAACACGTTCATGAAGACTAGGATTTCACTGTGATAAGGCGTGATTGACCGTGATCCATAAAACACTGGAGACCTTTCAAATAATGGGTGTGATTCCCTCTTATCTTCTAAGACATATTTAAAACATCAAAAAGCAAATAACCATAGCGTGGGAATGCTCTAATGTTGTCATGCCTTTCCTTGTATTAAGAGTGTTGCACACATTTAGCCAAAATGTTGCTCGGATCTCAGGTTCCCACCACTTATTATTACTGGAAAATGTAACTTTATGGAAAAACAGAGATCTTTTCCTTCAGATGTCAGAGAGATGGATTTTTCTAGAGTGGATGAAGAGTCATCATGCCCAAAAATGAGACTCCAGAGACAGTGGCTTATCCCCTTCTGAGCATGTGGTCGAGACATGTGTCTCCAAATTGACTAATCATACTTGAATCATGGCCAGGCCTTCCTCTGCCAGCTTAACAATAACAAAATGTATGACCGTTACTTTACGTGAATGAGTGTGTGTGTGTGTGTGTGTGTGTGTGTGTGTTTCTGTCCTTGTGTACTCAGTCATAAAAGGCTGTAATGACTTTTCTTCTTGTAAATGATTACTGCTCACGTCATGAGACCAATGTTTGTTATTTGGTATAAAGGAGGAACTGGAGGACGAAAATGAACGGGGATGTCCACTTTGATTTGAAACCTGAAGGACACCATTAAAGAAGAGAGAGAGCTACTTGAACTACACAGATAGACAGGATGTGTGTGTACTTGGGGGAGGGTCAGAAGGCACCACTTCCTGCGAAGGGGGCCTGGGAACCACAAGTCCCATACTCTTTTAAAAACATTTGTTGCTCATGTCCCCCCAGAGAAAGTGGGACCACCAGAGATACCAGCTACCTTTGATGATCCAAACATCCGTCATCACAACTTTCCCATCCTCTTTATACAAGCCCTCCTTCCCATACATCGCCTACCACCTACAGGGGGTTTACTCCTTCTGAGCCTTGCTGGATCCTGGCATGACGGATGGCTCCATCTCCCTGTCAGCCCATCATGACTGATGAGTTGGGCTGCTACGTCGGCTCACAAAATGGCAGAGTAACTAATTGCAAATCAAACACACCATTCCAAGCATGCCGCTTTTTCAATGACACTGGGCTGATGGCATTGTTTGAGGGCATTCCTGAGCAGACCGCCACAGGGAATGGATAGAAGCGGTGGACAATAACCTGAAAGCAACACACGGACGGCATGAAACCTACAAGGCATTCCTCTCTAATCCACCGTAGAGACACCAAAGAGAAAACATGCCCGGTGGTGCTCTCTGGGCCAACAAAACAATGTAAACAGTGTTTGTTTTGTTGCTATCCATAAGTAAGCATATACATGAATATGTACGCACTGGCATGGATACCACAACTTCATTACGAGGAACATTTTCTCAATGCTATTGTTGCTGAGTTGTGAAAAGAAAAAATAAGAGACCAATTCAAGTAAATTCAAACTAACTCAAAGTAAAGTCTCCCGGCTTTTTTCATATAGTAAATTGAAGCAGGGGAGACTGTCAGAGGAAGGACCTCTAGCGCAACTTGTCGTACAACATCGACACTGGCTTCAGTGTCTTCTCCCTGTAAAGGTCTTGAGCTGTCCTCCTCGTGGAGTCTAGAAGCTACCCATAGGGTCATTAAAATACAACACTCACGATTTATAGGCTCACTTCCCTACCAAGGTCAAGGCCAAGGCAGCAATAACATATAGAGAGAGCCCCTGTATCGCCCGTTGAGCAGAAAAAAGATTGTTATTTATTTTGCATGCTGATATGAGGAGAGGGAGTGTAATCTGGGATGTGCCACTGAGAGGGCCAGAGGCAGACAGAGAGAGAGAGAGCAAGACACAGAGAGAGAGAGAGAGAGAGAGAGAGAGAGAGAGAGAGAGAGAGAGAGAGAGAGAGAGAGAGAAAGAGACACAGAGACAGAGAGAAAGGACTTGCGATACAACAACTTGGCACAAGAGCGGGTCTTTGTTGCGGCTGCACTGTGAGAGATGGAACATATGCTTGTGGAGCTGCCCGTGAGCTACCGGCTCCGTTGCCCCATGAGCTTGTCTCCCCCAGCATGGGGGCAGCCGACCGCTCAATGGCAGCACCTGGCCCTACGCTTCCCCCCTTTGTCAACATCTGACTTCGCTGGATTACCATCACAACATCCACCAGCTGTCCTCTCCACAACCCCCCCCCCCCCCCCACCCCCCCCCCACCCCACCACCACCACCATCACACACACACACACACACACACACACACAGACACCCTAAAAGCCCCCTTTTTACCCCCAACCCCCCGCCCAATCCTTCCAGCTGGATCCTCTCTGAATGACACCCTCTCAATCTGCCTAATTATCTCCCCTCCGGGCTCGCCACTGTGGCCCTCTCCAGGGCCGTGCATTCCACTGGTGGTCTGTGGGGGCAGCTCTCCACCAGAATGGACTTCCTGACCATTCACCCAAGAGGGCAGCCGCACCATGACAGACAGACTCTCAGCCCTTCAGTGTCAAGTGCAAAAAAAATGTGGTGTGAAGTTTTAACAATCTGACACACACACAGTTTAAGGGTGGAGGAGGGCGGGGGAAAGCACTCGTAGCCGTATCCATCATGACTTGACTCCATGTGGGGAATATATTTGGTGTAAGGATAATTATTATACAAATGACAATTGGCCAACATTTTTTAAAGGGTACAAATTACCTTAGACTTTCCGTGTCAAGGTTTGACCATAGCCCCTCACCAAATTATGAATTCCTATTTTGTTGTTCTGGTGATCAATCAAGGACATGTAGCCACCTGTTAACCACCCATATCGCCCCGCTACATCCTATCTGACTAAAGAGGGCCCGCTGGGTAGAACAGGTGTGTGAGGATTACTCTTGTAATCCTGTATCATCTACTCTGGCCTGGATACCCAAGGAGAAGGAACAACACTGCCAGTGACCCATAAAGAGATAGGATGCAGACAGGATGGGCCGGTTATGACAGAAAGCCAACCTTCTTCCGTCCTGGATCCACATTTTACGGTAGTCAAGTCAGAGTTTTCAAGAAGGATAACGCAACATCCTCGGCCAAAGTCAAAGTGGACCATAGGTAACGGCACCCTGAGTGTTTTCAAGCGAAACCTCCTTGTTTTTTAGAATCCTAATCCCCTAGCCTACTCATCTCGTCCGTCGTATCTGCCTCGCTCCGCTGTCCCCTTTCTTCTCCACCTTTCCCCACCCTGATTCTACTGGTGCAGGGTTACAGCCAGGTAACCCTGCGGAAGAAAGGATCCTTTTTTCCCCCAGTTCAGGATCTCCCGTTACGCTGGGCTCCCTGGGGAAGGGGTGGGGTTGCTTCAGCACTCGCCTATGTCCAGAACTGATCTGAACCCCCCACCACCCCCACCCTGCTCCGCTCCACTGGCCTGCCCTACCATGGTGCCTTTAACCGGGCTGCTGTGGGATATGAGTGTCCCCTTTCCACTGGACATTCCTTCACTTCACTTTTATAGTGCTCCTTGTTATCTGCATTACAAATAGTGTGCTTGTGATTAGACAGAAACACACACACACACACCACACACATTTCCTCCCACTCCCCCATCACACATGTACACAAGGCAGACAGAAGTTAACCAAACAAAAGGCATATTATGATCCAATCTGCTCTGGTATTATATTATGGTATATGTTCTATATTGTTATAAGCCCAAATGAATGTCACAGAAAGATCTTTCTCTCATACATTGTGCAGCGTTTGCAAACCAGCCATAAAATTACACATTTACCCATTTAATGACACCCACGTGTCTGGGTCCAGCTAATGATTAAAGAATACAGGAATGTGTCAGTACTAGTTCCTAGCAGCACATATAACCAAGTTACACATTGTTTAAACACACTCACTTCAACTGTCACAATCATAAAACTGTTTACTCATTTTGGAAAATCGAATAAAAATATTATTATATGTGTTTTCTACTTTACTTTTTACTTTGTAATTAACCTTCCTCACACTATTTGTAACGGAGTGTACTTCAAATTATGACTTGCCTACATTCTGTTTGACACATCTCCACTGTGACCTCTGCATTAAGGTCAAAGGGTGACCCAGGATTAGAGAAAATAGCCTAAATTAACAGTTTTGGAGGGAAGCAACTGGCCACCAGCCAGGTATTGTTTAGCCAATGACAACCCCAGTCTGAAGCGCCCACGCATGGTTCCTACACCAAGGGAATAAAAGCCCTAATGACCCCCAGGCAAGCCCACTGTAGGGTCTTTAGATCGGCCCCCTGCCCCCACCCCTCATCCATCTGAAAAACAAAGGTCTTATCTCTGTGAAAAAGATGTGAGAGCCAAAGCAAAAATCTCACAAAACAGGCGGGAAAACACAACCATGCGAAAAGTGAAAATTTTTAGATAAACATGAGAGTTGTGAAATGATCAGTTACTCATATCGCCGACAGAGAAAAAACAAGTCAATTATGGGAAAAGCAGTCATTGTAGGAACAGCCAAATTATGTAATTGATGTGTGAACAAAGCTGTTCAACAGGTGCATGAGGTGTTTGAGCCAGCTCAACCTGCAGAGGCTGGTTGATGCCAACGCTCTCATATGTTGACCTACCCAGCGTTTAGGCACTCATGCATTACACCATTTTTAAGGTGAAAATGGGATATACTGTGTTGTTTTTGAAGATAGCATCTAATCATATCAAATCTACACGATAAATGTGAAAACATGTAAACAGAATGGTCTGTATTGGTTCATTTGGCCACTGTATGAAGAGTCAATGAAAGACAAGTCAGAGCTGGAGTGAAGGCGTTTGGGGGTACATCCTGGTGGATTAAACACTTACACGCATTTGAAGGGTGATTCTATGCATGTGCCACCATTTTCACACGGTCTGTTTTTTTCCAAGCAGCGGTATCCTGGAAAGAAAAGTCACAGTGTGTCAGAGTCAGTTAAAACCACAGCCCTCAAATTATGTCACTTTATTTTGACAGGATTAATGGGGAACCGGTTGTTATCATAAGGTCCTTAATTAAATCTGTCAATTTAAAATAAAGCTACTTTGGTTGTAGTTGATCTTCCCACTGCTGGCATTTTGCAAACCCACCCACCAGAAAGATCTGTTTATTGCAAATACGGCTTGAGTTAGATTCTTTTTTCATATTCAACGATACTTTCTAATTCAACTAATTTTAGAAGGTAATTTTTTTATGTTTGATGTTGTAAGCAATATATGTGTTCTGGCAGCAATTACCCCGTCCGCTAAAGAGGAGTTCAATTGTTTCAGCCGCTTTGTGTAGATAGTTGGGGGGGGGGGGGGGGGGGGGGGGGGGGGCGTTCAATGGCTTATTACACAAATGCTCACCCTACCCCCAAACCAAATCATTTGAATTTCCCTTTTAAATCAAAGTTAAGCAAAACTACTAAAAGCATTGGAAAGCAATTAGTATTTGAGGCATCAGCTCGTGTCTTTCAAACGGTTGTTAGTCGCTGATTAGACTTTAGAATGTGCATCTATTGGAAGTGGTTACCGCAGTGCTCCCACGCAAACGATCCGGGTTTCAGAACTTTACCTCCAAAAACACCCCGAAATCGTGGATTCAGTCGGAGGTTGGTCCGATTGATACAACAAGTCTTTTTAGTTATCCATTTTATTACATTTTTTACATTTCCCAGAGCAGAGTAGGTTAGGTACTTGCACAGCTTCACGTGTTTAAAATCGGTCAGTCCGACTTTCTGAAATTAGTCAACTTTTAAGAACTGTCTTATTGTAGATAGTACTACTTCCTTTAATTTGATGATACATGAATCCACTGTTTGTGTGTATCATTATTAAACCTATTACCGTTAGAGTAAGGCTGGTATGGATGCGACATTATTACATTACATACATATGACATTATTAGTAACGTTATCAAGGCACATTGTTCAAGCAACAAGCAACATAATAACCGGCTAACCTATTTTTTTTTTAAAGTGAAGTCATTCATAGCGTGGTCTTACCTTCACAATGATAAATAAACAATACAAATGAAAAGATTATCCATGGAATAGTCCCTTCCATTTCGGTGGACAACTTTCCAATTCTTCTGTGAAATATTAGCAGTGATACATCCTTTAGAAGTTCATATGAATGTAAAAGCTCCAAGGTGGATAGGCAATCTTCATAAATTGTATTTGAGCTCAAAGCACGCCAAAAAATAAAACAGCCAGAAAGCGTAGGTCCAATCCCGTAATATCCTCTGCAGCACGGGGACTGCTGCTGTGCGTCTTCACCGACCTCCTGAAACTTAGGAGCAACTTTCTTCTCTCGCTCCCAGTCGCTGGTCCGAGCTGGTATTACTCCGCCTCCTTTCTCGTTCTCGCCGCACCCCCTCGAGACGGCCGCTTTTCCGCACACAAGTAGTTCGTATTCCCATGGTGTTACCGATCATATGTCGGCCACAGGCCTTTTACATGCGACGCAGAGATACTTGGCTAACATAAAACAAAACGCAAAGGATAATTTATTTAATCAGTGTAGTAACGGTGTAGTAGCCCTATAGGCTAAAGCCTGGTATAGGAGTAATTTTGGTTGTGGGCTATATGGCTCTAATGACTTGTAACATTTACACCTTCACAACCTTCCCTAGATATACACTTTTCACTTTATAAATGTATCTGGGCTGTGTTTAAATGATTCTCCCACACGTGTTTAGTCTACAAGTGGCAATCTTAAAGTTTGATTAACGTTTTCAAGTGTAAATGGTTGCTTGCCCAGCCATAATTATAGATAAGATATGAACCTAACTTTGCACTGCTGATTAACCTGGCAATGTCCCACGGAACAAATTGAGAAAAACATGTGTAATGTATAATTATGACAACCATGTTCACCAATTTGTGTCTGTACCTGCCCCTCTTTGATATGGATATGCTTCCACCAAAGGGCCTCTGATATTAATTAATCAATTTCAGGCTGTTCATATTTGTTCAGGCACATCCACTAAAGGGTTACAGGTATTTTCCTGTTAGAGGCTTAGGAACCTTTTAAAGAAAAAGAAAAAAGCTGTGCTTTTGTACGACAAACCATTCCAATCTCAAACCCTCTTCAATTCGGTTTTTCCTTTGAAATGTACCAAAAGGAGGTGATAACTATAGTTTGCTATACAAAACTATACATACTTAAGTGCACAATAACCTGTTTGTTAGTATGTGTTTGCATTGGCCTCCCCCCCCCCCCCCCCCCCCCCCCCCCCCCCCCCCCCCCCCCCCCCCCCCCCCCCCCCCCCCAATAAGAGTGAGTGTATTCTGTTTACATGGGTGGAAGTGATCAGAGCAGCCATTCTTGTTGTCCCTTGGCCCATGCGCTGGTGTTGCACTGCAGAACCTCCTTCACGTTCACACCTCCTCCAGCTTATGGCCGCCCGCAGCAGACTCATTCTGTGCAGCCGGCGCGTATATAGGGCCCTCGGTTGTTGTTCTGCGCCACAGAGCGGAGCCGGTCGCTTACAGAGACAATAGCCGTGATTTGAATGATAAAAGCCGCTCTGCATTATGACACAGTTTTCTTTCTTTGCAGGGGATGGAGGAGGAGGGGGGAGGATGGGATGCTGGGGGAGAGCAACATGCTAATATTCAAGGACGTCCCCCCCCCCGTTCACCCAAACACCCCACCATCACCCCCCCACCTCACCATCACCATCACCACCACCACCACGACCACCACCATCTCCCCCCCCCCCCCCCCCCAAACTCTCGTTCCTGGTCTTGAATAAATTACGAGGGGGCATGAATGTGGCTGGCTGGTTTTGGAGTGAAGTTCGTTAGTGCCTGTGACGTCATCTATAGGGGTTCAGTGAAAAGAGACTGTGCTGGCCAAACAGACACCTGCCTCGTTTGGCCCCTGATAAAGCTCTGTGTGCCGCCATGAGTAACATTTTCAATAGCCGAGCTCAGCGATGTGTTGTGTGGAGCGTTCTTGCTGCACGCTGTGGTCTTTGGCAGCCCTTAATTGGACGTGTTTGTAATCATCATCAATTGTTATGGACACTGGTGCAGTGTTGCATTTAAGATATACATTTTGGAGCTGTCTGTCTGCGAGTGTTTTATTACAGGCTATTACTGTATTCTGAATTGCTTATAATGATAACAGGACTTGTGCATCAGAATTCATCATGGGATTTTTGTTGCCAGTCCTTCGCCATATTGAGAAGAGTCAAGAGAGTTAGTAGTACTGTAAAATCCTAAACATAAATATACCGTAAACTAGGCTAAGATCTCGCATGAGACAAATTCCCAATTCACCAAGACAAATTCCTTGTATGTTTAAAAAACGTACTTGGCAATAAAGCTTTTCTGATTCTGATTCTGATTCTGAGAAACGCTGAGGCAGTTCTAAACACAACAATGTCTCCCCATAATGACAAAATATTATGACAAACATTAATTACTAAACAATGGCCAAAAAAGCATTACTCCCAACATATTAACTAACATTCAAATGCTCCTATGTTTCCAAAGTATGGGCAGTGACATCGTGATGTAGCCCTATACTTATAATAACAACAACAGTAATATCCATTTAAATAAAACATTTAACAAAAACATTACAATGATTTTGCTAAATAACTATTATGTGACATTATCGCAATATTACACAATTTTAACATTATTGCTATTGTTATAAAACATATATACCCTTCTTGCAGGGTTGTGGCAGCCTCTTGACATTGAGAACGTAGCGCTGCACTTTGATCAGATTAACTATCTCTGAGATATAACGGTTTTGCCCAAATCAAAAAGCGTATTTCTCATTCCTATCGCTACACTTTGTAGTTACTTTAGTTCTGACTGTACGCTTTAATGAGAGACCATTTCTGTTGTTAGAAAAATGGCAACATAAGAAAACATATAATACCATATACAAATATCAGATATTTCAAATTTTGCTCCCTCATGACCGTAGTAGTGGTGGCAATGAGTGGAGTGGGCAGGTGGAGCGGAATCTAGTGATGAATGGCCCTCTAAGTTGGCAGGTATCATTTAATCTCTAGACTGGTGCCTATTTAGCACTTCTGTGTGTCTGTGTGGATTTGTGCGTTTATGTGTGTGGATGTGCCTGCATGTGCGTGTCTGTGTGTGTATGTGCACGTGTATGTGTTTGTGTGTGTATGTGCGTGTTCACATTTTTGCATGTGTGTGTGTGTGCGTGTGTCCGTGCCTGCATGCACTTGCATGTGTGTGTGTGTGTGTGTGTGTGTGTGTGTGTGTGTGTGTGTGTGTCTGTGTCTGTGTGTGTCGGTCTGTGTATGTGTGTGTGAGTGTGTGAGCCAGGTATGTCAGCAATGTTACATCCTGCTGTTCATGAAGTCTTGAATCTTCTTGTGTAACTGGAGTTGGCTGTCACAAAAGTTTTAGTGTGCTGTTAAAAAAAACCTGCATTCCTCTGCCTTTTGTTTTACTTGAAACTAACGGTTTGAGGGAATCTCAAAGATCTGGGTTTAACCTCTGAAACAACACAGAGAAAGGAACTTCTCTGTATTTCTCTGTATATACTAGTAATCTTGCCCAATCCTGTCCAATGGACAAGATTGGTCAATCTTACACTACTCCTGTATTATTTTCTTTTCTTTCTTGTCATATTACAGTTCCAAACTTCCAACCCTTCTTTAATTTGTTTTAATGAAAACATAAACATTGTTCTTCATCTTAAGACAACATCTTTTTATTTTGTTCATGAAATTCAATCTGATACAGTTTATATACATTATAAATGTCATAGGCAGTTGCGGGCTATCATTCTATATTTCAAACCCTTTTTACTGTCTCTCTCGCTTACTCACACACACATTCAAAGGCTCTCTCTCACTCAGACACTCAGACACACACACACACACACACACACACACACACAAACATGCACACACAAGCATTCAAAGACACTCACTCACACACACATACACACACAGACAGACTCACTAACTCAGACACACACACACACACGAAAAGGCTCTCACTAACTCAGACACACACACACACACACACACACACACACATATACACACACACGTGCAGGCACAGAGAGGGGCAGACTGTGTTTTGTTTGTGTTAGGGGAGACAGTGTGAGAAAGGAAGGGCTGCCGTCAAAGTTCTCGCGCAGGACCCGGGGGGGGGGGGGGGGGGGGGGGGGGGGGGGCGGACTCCAATCAGACAAACAAGATGGTGACAGCAGCCAGGATTTATTATGCTGCTCACTGTTGGGAAGAGAGAGCAGCACTCCCCAAGCTCCATCCTTTGAACTTTCATTTGGACGGTTCTCAGCAATGCTCACAGGGATCAGGGCTGCAGATCCACCGGCTCTCCCGTGCCACATTAGCACGATGCATCTGAATGAGGCTGGCACACGAGCGTACACGTTCAACACATTCAATACGTTCAGTCACATTCGAACAAGCATATTCTCATTCTCATTCTATCTGATTGAATCTCATTCCAAATCGAAACAAATCTAATCTGATGACGATGTGATTTCTTTTCACATTTCATCTCCACCTCCTTTAATCGGTTCCATTCATCCACAGGTTTGGGGAACCTCCACTCGCACGCTGGACTCTGATGCAACGCCACGTTTTTGTTATCCCCTGATGACACTGTACGTTGACATGGGGGAAGCAGTGAAAGCCACTTAGTGAAGAAGACCACCCACGGAGGTCACAAGAGACACTAGTGCTAGCCGATGCTATGTCACCCTCTTATCATACCCCCCCCCCCCCCCCCTCCCTTATACTCACCCTACAGGGGAGTGGGTTAACACGGCTGTGTTTTCTTAAGCCAACATTACAAAAACACTGGAGATGTTTCTAACAAGGTTATGGTAAGGGTTATCTGTTGATTATCTTTATAACGTGTTAATGACGTATCATACAAAAACAAACATATTTGCAAACCTTCTCAATTCTTTAATCTGCCTCATGTGGTTTTCACTGTGGCCAGAAAATAAACCGGAAAACCTAGCAGTGGATATGAAGTGGGCCAATCACAATCCCTCTGTTAAATCGATGTGTATCCATTCTTGGGGAACATTAGCTATAGCGCCGGTATCTGCGGGCTATGCAGGGGAAGGAAAGACCCACCATTTACATTTACATTAAGGGCATTTAGCAGACGCTTTTATCCAAAGTACATTTGTCAGAAGAAAGAGAAACAACAGTATATCGCTGTCAGTACAGTAAGGATGTTCATAGAACCAGTGCAAAGCACTTACAATTGCTAGTACTACCAGGTACCTCAGACCGGCCAGTAGCCCTGGAACCTGCAGTCAAAACCGTTACAGAAAGAAATTAAACATTAAAAAAAAGACAGCAGACATAGAACTGCGGTTATCTAGTATATGTTATGCATTTATGACTTAATAATTATAGAATATATCTTAATACAAATATATATCTTAATTAGTACCATTAATGTTTCAAACACTAATAAAACAGTGTTGTAAGTTCTTAAATGGCATCTCAATCAATCGCATATGATTTGTATGCCCTCGCAGGCATTCGCAGGTCAAAAGTGCAGCATATACATTTTCTCCTGTAATGCTTAAAGAGCAAGCCTGCTCTGTGTAATAGCGCTGCTAATAGGCGGTCTCTCTGGACACAGTAAATGTGATGACTTTACCACCCAGACTAGACTGATTTATGTGGGAAAATCCCTCAGAGCGCCCATGGAGTGTGTGGAGAGGATTAAGATACTCTTGAAAAAAAAACTCATCATGGCCTATCAGCAACCAAGACCCCCTACAGACAGATATTGAGGCCAATGTCTAAGCCAATCAGGGCTCAGCTCTTCGGTCTTTACTAACATGCTGTATCACTGCCTAATAATCTTTTGATCTCCTTATGATCAAGATTTGGTGGGTAAGTACCCTGACCTTAAGTAGACTGAAACACTGAACTAAGAAAATGTCTTTGTCCAGTCCCTCTCTCTCGGGTTTCTCTCTCTGTGTTTCTTTCTGTCTCTCTCTCTCTCTTTCTTTCTCTCTCTGGCTTTTATTCTCTCTCACTCTCTAGCTCTCTCTAGCTCCCTCTATTTCTCTCTCTCTCTCTCTCTCTCACACACACACACACACACGCCCGTGTGCACATGCACAGCATGCGAGACAGAAAAATGTTTTTTTCCCCTCTAAAGTAAACATGTGAATGATGGATTTTTATTTGAGTTGTGTGAAAAAAGTGTTTGAGTTTCACACAAGGCCTCTAAACAGTTATTAAACCCAACTAAACGTGTGGTGCTCACAGATTCTTACTCTGTAAGTAAGAATCAAAAACTCGTTACTTTACTTAATCAACACAAATATTGTCAGGGTCTTACATTGAGATACTTTCTTTCATCCTCAGCAAATTGGGATTTAGACGGGTCTTGGGTTGCTATTGTGTCTGCGAGGCAATCCATGGGAGGGGGTGAGAAATTATTGTACTAGTCAATGAATGAATGAGATGGGGCTATTATTCATGGAGATAGAATACGTGTTGTCCCATCCTGAGAATATGTAAATCTACTGGACAGGGCAGGGCAGGGCCTCCCAGTTTGCCACTCTGGACACATTAGCAGTGAGAACAGGAGGGCATCGAGTGCAGTGAGCCGGAGCTGTGGAAGAATGTATTTCAGATACATGTTGGCCAGCGGCCAGCTGGAGGGAAGTCAGGATGCCACGGCTTCTCCTTTCCATGTGAAACAACTACTTAAGACCTCTGTGAACAGCTGCCGGACAGTGCCCCCCCCCCCCCCCCCCCCCCCCCCCCAGCCCCCTCCACCCACCAATCATCCCCCCCCCAACTCCCTCCATCCCCACTCCACCACCACCACCACCGCCTCCTCCTCCTCCTCCTCTTCCTCCTCCTCCCTCCTCCTCCTCCCTCCTCCTCCCTCCTCCGCTGCGGGGCTGTAAATCTTGGTGGAGGACGGAGGTGCCGGCGACTTGCTGAAAGGGGTCCACAGAGGAGCCTGGGGATCGGGGCCAAAAGGTCAGGTCTACGCTAGCAGGCCCTGGTGCTCTCTCTCTCTCTCTCTCTCTTTCTCAATCTATCAATCTCTCTCTCTTTCTCTCAATCTGCCAATCTCTCTCAATCTCTTTTTCTCTCTCTCATTCTCTCCCGCTCTCTCTCTTTCTCTTTCTCTCTCTCTTTCTCTCTCATTCTCTCTCTCTTGTTCTCTCCCTCTTTCTCATTTTTTCTCTCTTTCTCTCTTTTTCTCTCGTGCGCTTTCTCGCTTGCTCGCTCCCTCTCTCTCTCTCACTCACTCTTGTTCTCTCTCTTTCCCTTTTGTTCTCTCTCTCTGTCTCGCTCTCTCTTGTTCTCTCTCTGTAACGCTTTCTCCCTCCCTCTCTCTCTCTCTCTCTCTCTCTCTTGCAGGCTTTCTCACTCTCTCTCTCCCCTCGCTTTCCTCTCTCTTTTTCTCTCGTTCCTGTCTTTTTCTTTCTCTCTATAACCTACCCCCACACACGCTTAAGGCCAGGGCATTGCCCCCCCGCTCCACACACACTCACACACACACACACACTCATACAATCCTCCACCCTTCCGCAGCATCAGTGAGCCTCCTCCACGCTTCTCTCCTTGGCTGTCCAGATGAATTGAAGTGGCTTTGAGGGATGGGACACCAAAGGGCTGCTGTGACAAGAGGGCTTAACTGTAGGATTGTTTTTGTTGGGGGTCGTTTACATTTGAGCTTAGCTTCCTCATAAACCCACTGTCCAGCCAATCTGAGTCCCTTTGACCAACGCAGACAAAACTGACATTTCTGTAAAATTCGGGATTTGGTACGTGTTAAAAAAAAAAATTCGGGTCGGCATATGCTCCGTTTAAAAAACCAGCCAGGAAAAAACATGACATATTGAGAAAAAATGCCCGCAATTGATGGCGCATTTGCCTCGGAAAAAAAAAGGCAAAGGAGAAAGACGCACAGGGGGCTCGCGCGGCTCTGTGCTCCTCCTCTCGGCCTCCTGAGTCAATTGTTGTGGAGGCATGGTGTCAACCCTGTGCCATCAATCACTGCCTTTCAGAGGGGAGAAGACAAGGCGTGGACCCGCCCCCCCAGGGCAGGGGTGGTGGGGAGTTCTCATGCCCTCCCCGCCTCCTGCAGCCCTGCACCCCTGCAGACAGAACTCCGACAGCTGGTCTGGCCATTAGGGGTAGGCCGAGACCTCAGGGTCCCGAGCAGCCACAACAGCTGCCAGTCCGCTGGACCCACCCTCCACCCTCCACCCCAACCCTCACACCCTTATCATCCCCATCCCAACCCCATAGGCCCAGCCACAACAGCGCTATAAAATATGTATACGGCCCGCCATTATTGTCCTTCCCCCCCCACATTCCTTCACAGGGATGCCCATGTTACACAAGTCTGTGTGTTATAGAGTTACATTGTGAATCTCTATTGGAGAGGTACGCACTGTAACGTGAGGTAGATTGATAGTACATAGTGCTATGGCCATCCATGCTGCCAGGGAAGGATTCCAATTCAGCTATAGTTCTTGGTTAGCAATTATGTAATTTAGCTCTCAGTAGGTGGTTGGTATGTTTGTTGTTTCGATGCCATATTTGAGTCCTCTTCTCGCCACTGACGAGAGACTGTGAAAATACAGTCCCAACACAGGCCATAATTACAGGCTTCAGCCGAACACTTTATCCTGTTGAATGTGTGCTCCCTTTTCTGTTGTGTGGTACATACAGAATGTATTGTCTCTTATAAATGTGTTTAATCATACACTAAATACAATCCACATGATAGTTCCCGTAAACCTAGTTTTCAAATGGTGTTTTGATTGATTAACCATTGATTAACCTTTTAGAGTTCCAATGCCTTTCTTAATATACTTGATAGCCTAGCTCACCCAACCCCTTACATAAAATGTTAAGAAAGATAATAAGATAGATGTAATTTATGATAGCCTAAATAGCCAGGCTGGGTGGTATTTGTCATTGTGGTTTGATTCAAAACACAATGACAGTTGTCTTTAGATGTATTAATATGTATCCATGTGTATACGTATGTATTTAGCATTTTAGACACATTATAGGGTTTGTACATCAGAATGCATCATGGGATTTTACGTTGTCAATACTCCACCATATTGAGAGGACTCAAGAGAGTTGTCCTAAATCAATGTAAATATATCTTAGCTAGGCTAATGAAAACTTTGTTTTGCCATGTCTTGCATCAGAAACGCTGTGGCAGTTTCAAGCACAACAATTTCTCCCCATAATGACAAACAACAAATACAACAAACAACGAACAATAATTACAAAACAATGACCAAAAAATCTTTACTGCCAACATAATAACTAACATTCCAAAGCTCCTA